>VZRS01011876.1:331452-396613 GCA_013398055.1 Ifrita kowaldi
GGTGTCCGCGTCCTTCCCGGGGCTCGGCGGGACGGGGACTCCGCGAGGGGCGGGCGGTCTGCGGCCGCGCCCTGGCGATCGGTGCTGCTCGCTTATTGCTGGGTTTTTACCTGTCTTGCGTGGATTCCGCGCCGTTCCTGTAGGGAGGCCGCTGCACGGGTCCCTCCGCCAGGGCAGGGCTGAGCAGAGCATCCCTGGCAGCCCCTGGCTCCCACTGCCACCCCGGGCCCTCCCCTGCCGGGAGCCCGCCCCGAGCTCGCCGCACCTGCAGGGCTTTGCCCACCCAGCCGGCTCGGGAGAGGACATCCATGCAGAATAAGCAATTACAAAAGTACGAGGAATTGCTGAAGGGGTTGCGCCTGTATGGTTAATTTCCATGCAGTAATCCAAATAAAAACAAGAATACCCAACTTTTTCCTACTCCGTGTAGTCAAAACATGACCAGAGAGCCTCACTGGAAGGTATTCATCCCGTATTCTGTTTAAGTATAAAGGATGTTTGCTGAGCATGTTACTTATCTGAAAAAAACAGACTGGTAAAAGAGTGTCTTTTATCTCGTTTTGGAAAGGACTAAACTCTAAAGGCAGCTCTTACTCCAACCTAAGTCTCTGCCACGTTGTACTAAACCCTCTTCTGTGTCACTGGTAAAACCTTCTGGTTACAGACAGACAGGGCTGATTGTGTAGCACATCTGTCCTTCCTCCATCGCTCCCTCCCTGACAAACCCTTGGAGTCATGAATGTCAAACCAAGAAAAATAAAAATCTGTTTTTAATAAATCCTGGAAATCCCACCTAAAGTGAATCACGGCTGGGATATGCAGGTCAAACTGGTGGTCTGGGGTGGTTTCCTCTAAACTTCTGACTTCTTAGCAGTTCTTTCGTTTTCTTGACACAGCTTTGTGATTGCATCACAGGTACTCTTGATGGGGTTTGTTTTCCCAATATGGTCTGCTCCAAGAATTTTTCGGCAACTTTCCTGTTTTACTTCATCTTCAGTTGCAAGCAACCTTCATTTTGTTGCATCTTTCCCATCAAAACTCAAGTTCTCTGTGAGTGCCACATAAAGAATAAGCAGTGAGACATGCTATTACATTGTTTTAAATGTATACAGTGGCACTTCAGGGAACTTCATAAACACTTTTTTAATCTTCACACACACACACACACAAAGTATATGCAAGGTAAAACAAATGGGGGCAGATTTTTCAGAAACCCATCTCTGAACAGAAGATGCCTTAAAAAATCTGCCAGTGTTCACAATTCACACAAACAAAAGAACACCCCAGCTCAGCAGCCACCTAAACCTGGAGAGACCATCTGCAGGTGCCTAAATCCTCCATACTGGAGTCAAAAGCGTCTGCTTTGAGGAGTGCTCACAGGCATCGGAACATGGGCCACCCTGGTTTCCTTCCTGCCCATCCCAGCACCTGTCCGTCCTCTCCTCGAAACAGACTCTCTTGCACATCCTCACCACGGACCACCACCTTCTCCTAGAGAAGAGCTGACTTGAAATGCAGGTGTAGGTGTTACCTTCAAAGCAATCAAAGCACACAAATTTAAAAAAGACCAGTTAAGCTCTCGGTAGTTCTGAACAAGTGGCCACACAGTTGTTTGATGTGGTTTATTTTTACTCCACCATTCGTTTGAATACATTTTTTTAGCAGCTGTCAGGCTTTTAGAAGCAAGAAATTCCTTGCTTCTAGGATTGGGCTGGCGTGGCACACCTCACTGGCTAATGTGTGTAATTACACCTGGCAGAAGTATCTGGTCTCTTCTTCAAAGTATCTGTTCGTACAAATACAGTCTGTAACTGTTTTTTCATCCCTCTAGTTGCTTTCCTTGTTCATGGTCTGTATTGAAACACTCTCCATCCACTAGATGTTGTAAGATCTGGTTTAGTGTTTGCAAGATAACAGGACATGCTAGATGAAGGAGTTAAAGAAGAGCTATGAAAAAGGTGAACAAGAATTAGATAGTAAACAGCTTTAATCATGTTATTCCTAAAAATGTATTATAGTCTGTTTATTAATTCAGAAGTAATTTGGAGCATGAAAGTAATTTGAAACATGGCAGTTTCTTGGCATCATACTGCAAGTAACCAGCCTGTAGGAACTTGGAATTATTTTGCTGCATATAGCCTGAAATGGTATGTTCTAGAGCATTACTCATATCAAATTGAATTTTGAGTATTCGATTTACTCCAAATATTGATACTATTGGTGATAAGCTTTTCTTTGCATGTTTTTTAAGTAGCTAGAGTAAACAGTGTGTTAACCACACAAAATAGGCAGTCCACAGCCCAGTTGTGAGAAGTAGTATTCTAAGACTAAATGACTGGAATGAGTAGTAATGATGCAAAGCAGAAAAAAATTATGCAGGAGCAAACTTCTATTTAAATAGCTGTGTGAATAAGTTTAAGTTACTCCTTCATTTCACAAAGTTAGTCATGATGTGTGCTGATTATTTTAAAGTAAATTAATGAGTAGAAATATTCTAACTGGACCCTGGAACCAGTACAGCTTTAGGAAAACAGTGCTCAGCCCTCAGCAGACTGTACTTTTGCCTTTTTTAATATTAACTTTTCTAGCTCTCAGGAGTCAAGACGATTGCTGCTTTTTTTTCTTAATGTAGTCATACTTGCATTTTATGTTTGTTTAAAAGTGATTCTTCTTAAGCACAGGGTTTTGAAGCTGCTAGAAAATCATGATGGCTATGAAATATGAACACATGTTGAGTTTTTCCCTTTTTTCTTTTTTTTTTTTGTATTTGACTGCCACCACAGCATCTCAAGACGTGATTGCAGAGTTCTCACGAACCAGTTAGTGTTACCCTGGCATGGTACTTGGGTGGACATGTCCCTCCTCTCCTCAAAATGAAATTTCCATAGGAAATGAAACTGATGATTCATGCCAGACCAGGGATGGGGGTTTTTCTCTCTTGAGTCAGTGCTAAGCTGAACAACTGATGTAATGTTTTTTTGAAGGATAAACCACAAAATATCTTCTGAGGTGGTGTACAAAGGATCTGTTAGAGATAAAGAGGCCACGAGATGGCGAAGGGCCTGGAGGGGAAGCCTTGGTATGTGCAGCTGGAGAAGAGGAGGCTGGGGGAGACTCACTGGAGTCAACCACTCCCTCGTGAGGGGCAGAGGAGGAGCACTGATGTCTTTTTGTGGTGACCTGTGATAGGACCTGAGGGAATGGCTGGAGCTGTGCCAGGGGAGGTTTAGGTTGGATATCAGGAAAGGTTCTTCTCCCAGCGGGTGCTGGGCACTGCCCAGGCTCCCCAGGGGTTGGTCATGGCCCCGAGGCTGCCAGAGCTCCAGGAGCGTTCGGACAGCGCTGCCAGGGATGCCCAGGGTGGGATTGTTGGGGTGTCTGTGCAGGGCCGGGAGTTGGACTCGATGATCCTTGTGGGTCCCTTCCAACTGAGCCTATTCTGTGATTCTGGTCCAGTCTCATTTTGAATCAAGGCTGTTAGCCCATGAAATTGCCATTATAACTAACCCCAAATAGAAAGAAAACTGCTGTAATCCTTACTATAACAAGTTACTGTATTTGGCAAAGATGCTTTATTGTTTTCAAATATTTCCATTTTCAGTGCTGTTTCCTTCCCGTTGAATCACCATGTGGGGCTTAGCTGTGATTCATGAAACTCAGCACCTAAGGACATTTGCTGCAGAGCCGCTTGTATTTGCTTTTTAGTAAATGTAACGAATAAATCCTTTCTGTATTTCAAAGGGACTCAGTTCTTCTGGGTGTACCATTGAAATGGGGAGTGAAGCAAAGCAGTGGCAAAGTCTGTACTAACACAGGGAGACTGTAAACTAGTACCACGCAATCTTGGAGTGAAGGTTTTGTGTTACAGAGCCAAAAAAGTGCCCATTTATGACACGGCATTGTAGCTTTGTCCTTGCAGAGTGCGGTGCTCTGGGCAAGCCCCTGCTTCTGTGAGGAGACCCAGAGTGGTACTGTCTGTGGGGACAGCACCACGTCACTGTGAAAAAAGCTCATCCATGGGATTCTTCCAGTCACAGATGGAGCAAGAGGGAGAGGCTTTTCACTCCTGTCCTTTGTCTAACTGCGCACAGAGCAGCAGGGCAGGTTGTTGTGCTGAGAGGCTGAAGCTCTGCAGCGCTGGGGGCTGAAGGCAGGCAGGGAATACTGCAGGGAATGCAGTCCCAGCTGCACCTGGCTCTTAGACGTGAACGCACGTGCTGGTTTTGCTCAAACTCCTTTGGAGACACAAACACAAGGGCTTAGCTTGTCTCTACGAAGTAATTTGAATATTGAATGTGTGTGACGAGGTGTTTTGGTTACACTGAGACTGAAGCAGGTCACGTGGAATGCACGCTGCTCTTTTGCCAAGTGACACCTGCAGGAAGAGCCTTACTTTACTTGCATCCTAGAAAATCTGCAGGCATTCCGCCTTCCCTGTCTGCGGCCCTGCGGGCGATCACGGCGCAGTGAGTGTTGTTTGGTGCTGTGGGCTGCACACGTTGCCACATGCTTGGAATCTCCCTGAAGCCACATAACAAAGTTCTGCTGTCATTTCTGTTGTACACACTGTCACTCTCGTGAGGTTAAGGCAACATCTCTTCTTCTTTCACTGCCTGTCTATATATTGCTGTGTAACACATAGTCTGATCTTAAAAAGTGCCCATGTAGTACTGACTGCATCAGTTTCAATACTTCTGGCAGTGGCTTTCAGCTTGCTCCCAGAAGACAAGGCTAATTGGCTTGTTTTGTTTTGTTTTGTTTTACGGTTTTCCAACATCAGTCAGGAGACAGGAAGTGAATGTTTCCGGGGTTTTCATGATTACAGGTCATTTTTCTTGGTGAAGGCAAGATCACAGGCTGAGAAAAAGCTCTGACATATGCTGCTGCCCTATGACAAGTTACACTCTGTCAAATATTTAGGCTTGTGATGGATTACAGCATGTCCGATGAAAATAGGTCAAGTTTGGTGTTTAAATTCCCTGGAAAAACTGGCAATGTGTACATGAATATCTGCCCTATTTAAAAGGAGGCTTTTAGGTCTGGTCTGTGGCAAGCCTGGCTTTGGAGTTGATCATGTTTAGTGCTGCTGAGGAGAGTAATTAGAGGGTGTCTTCTGCATTTGAGCTAACCTGCAAAGCCAGACTTCTTTCACAAGATTTTCTGGCAGGCGGGAACACATTTGGGCAGTAAAAAAAGTCTCTAAGAAGCAGGTTTAAAGAAGTCAGCTAGAATAAACTTATTTTTCATATATTTGTCTATTATTTTTGAAAATAAAGTCTAGAAGTAAGAGCAGCAAGAGTGAAATTCCTAACCTATTCAGAGACAGCAGGATAGAGGATCACCTGCTCTTCCTTCCTCATGGAGTTGGGCACCTAAGTCTAACCTAGCTACCCTAAGCTATATCTAATCCATGGAGAAATAGGCACCTCTGGGAGACAAGCAGTCAGATTTCAAGTCAGGTCACGTGAATCATCATCAGGAAACACTAATATATTCATCCCATTGGGTTAACTAGCTCTAGGTTTGCCCTGCAGTTGGTTTTTATTTTCTGTTTGTTTGCAGAGCAATTCAAACAAACAAACAAACAAAAAAACAACCCCAAACCAAAACCAGCTGATGTGAAAATGGGGAAAAAAAGATTCTCTTGTAACTGGGCAATTCTTGGCAACAACAGATCATATGATAGTGGAAAAACATCTGTGTATGGGTGTGTGAATGGCCCTGGAGAGTGGCATGGCAGAGGAAGGAGCAGCAAGGAAAGGAGGGCAAGCAAAGCTCACACAGTGGCCAACTTCACATCAGTCCTTAAAATAAGACTCATGAGTAATGAAGGAACTTTTTGGATGTCTGATGAGAGAAAATGAATTTAATAAATATCTGTATTTTTAAGTGTGCCTTCAGGAGTAAATTAGTCACAACAACCTGTTGTTTGCTGGATTGTGTTACAGTGGTTTTCCCCTCCCAACTTTTTCTCAGTGCAAACTTTTCATCTTTTCCAGTCTCTCCTTTTCCCAGGGTAGAAACATGCTGACTGTTTAGACTGATCCTATAGGCAAGCTGGAAAAAGTGCCAAAGGGCAGTACAGGCAGGCACTGTTTTCTGCTCTCCTGTCTGGAGGACGGGGGTAACAGTGGGAAAGCTGCACAGAAAATCTCAGTGCTGCTGTGGCTCTGCCCATATGATTATAGAAATCATTTGATGGGCCAAGTGATCTCTCACTCACCACCAATTAAAAGGGGTGTGAATAACCGTGTTCCTCTCTGCTGGCTTCAGCGCAGAACGTCGCAGTGGTTCCAGAGGAACAGACCCATCAACATCAACCACTACGCCAACAAGAAGAGCGCCGCCGAGAGCATGCTGGACATCGCCCTGCTGATGGCCAACGCCTCCCAGCTCAAAGCCGTGATGGAGCAAGGGCCTTCTTTTTCCTTCTACGTCCCACTGATCATTCTTATCAGTCTGTCACTCACCCTGCAAGTCATGGTGGGAGTGCTCCTGATATTCCTTGGTGGGTAGCAACAGCAAGAACCATTGACTTGTATTTTTGTTATAGGACACAGCCTATAAGATGGTATACGGACACACCATTTGCTTTTAAAAAGCCTTTCCCTCAGAACTGATCCACGTTGGAATCATAGAATCATTTAGGTTGGAAAAGACCCCTAAAATCATCTAGTCCAAAAGTTAACCCAGCACTGCCATGCCATTCACCACTAAACCATGTACATAAACATCACAACTACATGTCTTTTAATTCTCTGCAGGGATGGTGACTCAACCGCTTCCCTGGGCAGCCTGTTCCAGTGCTTGACAACCCTATCAGTGAAGAAATTTTTCGTAATTTCCAAAAATACAGATTTTCTCTTGAAACCGTAGAAATATTGCAACAAAGGGAGGAAGGGCAGCTTTATGTGAAATCTTCCATTTTTATCAACTTCCTCCGACTCATTTGCCCATACTATGAATATTTTTCTCTCCAGAAAGCCTGAGGAAGAAGGAAAATTATGAAATATTGTAAAAGAAACATCAGTAGGCCAGATAGGATAATGTAGTCTATCCAGTTTCATAATACTGTTTTTGGCAAGACCTGTTACTTAATCTTATGACTGACATGTATTTCTTCCATATCGGTCATACAAGAAAATATTGTGAATGCGGAACTCCGAAAGGGAAGTGAAAGTCCAAATGTCCATCGTCCTGTTGGTGTGGCATGTTGTCTTCAGCTTGGCTGTGTTGCAATCAAACTGTAGCTACTGTGTCCACCTGGAATAAATGACACCTTCACTGGCAGGAAACAGCTGTGGATCATTTCTGCTAGTGCTGTGTGATCATTTATTCTCATAATGTTTTTCAAATCTTGCCCTTTACCTTAGTGAGATTTAGGTAACTGACCTTGGGCCTAATATAAATGAAAAGGCAGAGTTCACACATGGCATTTAATGAGTTATGGGTGCCACCTTTGACATCCCTGTCAATCTTTCAGTGTTCTGCTCTCTTATCACAGCTCAAAAAACAATGTTCTGTTCAAGGAGAAAGTTCCTAGGTATCCAGGATACACATGGCTTGTAATATTAATACGCAGTTGATGTAGCTTTTTTCTTTCTTAAGAAAGAGATGGATTACAGCTGTCTCTGCATTTGGTAGTGTTGGTGCAAGAGCAAAATCCAGGTCTTGGCTCAGAGGAGATTCCAGAAAGGGACTGGAAAAAAAACCCAACCTGTTGATGCTGGGAGGTGTGGGAAGAGAGTAATGGAAAAATCAGCAAAATACTTCTATGTTCCTCGACTGAAGGCATCTCCCTGGTTGGTTCAGCAGGCTTTGAGGCTGTAAACAAGCTCCCTGTCTTTCTGTTGGGCAATAATTTCTCAGTACATGCTGTGATACTGCTTTTTAATGCTTGTTTCTGCAAGACATTGCTAAAATGCTTTAAATTGCTGTCAATTTTATCTTTGTCACATTGAGGGTGACAGAGCCCTTGGCTTATGGTGACGCACTGTTGGAGCAATGCTGTCCTGCTGAGGTCAAAGATAGGAAGAAGACGGGAAGTAGGACAGGAAGGTACAAAGATACAGGCAGCAGAGCAAGAACTTGCTTATTACAATGTATATTTGATAGTTTTGGCTTGCAGGAATAGTTTGTTTCTGCCTAGCCATGAAATTCTGTCTCTACAAGCTCTCACGAGGCCAAGCAAAAGTCTGTGCCATCATCCAGTTTCTTTCCTTGAGTCAGGGTTTTATCTTGGGAGTTACCAGTTCTCACAGTTTCTACTAGGTATTAAAAGCTTTTCCTCCTTCAAAAGAGCCTTTCACGAAAACAATGTGAGAAATGTTCAGCAGATTTGTCCTTGGAAGTGATTTGGTGACCTTAACTTTTTGGAAGGAAAGCAAAGAATGTCTTGAAATAGTTTCAGTGACATGAAATCATAGTAATCCACTATAATAAAATACTTAAAGAAAAACTGTTCTTAAGGACATTTTCGCAAACACCCTCATCTTAAATACTGTAATTACAAAGATAGGATTACTGCAATTCTACTTCAAAATTTAGAGCTTTTCCTAAACTGACAAGTCTTACTTGTCTTCTCTGACCCTCCTTTGGACAAAGGGACCGCTCTGAGAGTGTCAGTCTGCCTTTCAGCATGATTGCTTTTGACTCGCATAACAGGTTAGGCCATTTTTGCCTTTCCTTTTTAAACCAACCGTCTCAAATGCTCTTATTCCATGTTTCAGAATGAATTAATTATTCCATTTAATTTATTCTTCTTCATTCACGTGGCAGTACTAGAGTCCTTCCAGGTCCTGTTGGGATGCAAGCATCCACATGCCTCCAGCTGCTTTACAGATGTGTGAACTCATTTTAAGGTTGAAGTACTACTGAACTTCAATTATTTCATGCCTACACAGGCGTGCAGTAGCTTCTCAGGCAGTTCCCCCACACTGTTCTTCAGTGCTTTGCCTGGCCTGTGATGTTTGACTACACTGCTTTAGCAAACAGGACTTGAACAGGCGCCCAGAATTCCTTGAAACCAAAACAGCATTAGACTTCCTAATTAGGGACCCCAGGTGAACCTGGCTGTTAACACTTCAGCATCACGAGTGTGTTTGGACCACTGCTTGTTAACTGCTTCAACAACAAGGGGTGTTGGTTCTGTGTTCACTTCTGCAGTATGGGACAGGGTGATGGTGTTACAAGCAAATAACAAGATTTATTTTGTGTGGCAGAGTCATAAGCTGTATATCTGTGTATGTGCCTGTCAGAAGGAGCTCTAAGTTTTATGTTTCTGTCAAAATTTGTTCGGTACAAACTTTCTCTCGCATGTTGTGCACATGCAGACACAAGCTCCAGTGATCCATGCTCTTGAGAGCTAGGAGTCTTAATTGACAAAACCCGTTCTCAAAACATGCTCCAGAATTCACCAGCACTCACTCCACCAGCATCAAAGGAATGTAGCCAAAGGTCTGAGCTGCAGAGCACTTACTGCCAGAGAACAGAGACAGCAAACTCCTGGGTTTTCACGTGGTGTTTCAGTGGGCATGCAGTATTTGGTTGAAGGTTAGACCTGATGATCATGGAGGTCTTTTCCAGCCTTAATGATTCTATGACGCCAGGCAAGCGCCCCAGACTTCTCACTGTCTTAAACCAAACTTATTATCAGCCCAGTGTAACTAATTTGTATGCTATCACGAGGCCTGGAATCAAAGCTTACACTAAATTAATGATATCTCCCTTGTGTGAGCCTCCCTCATTCCCTTTAGCAGTTCAACCAAAAGACAACTGCAAGAAACAAAGGAAAATGTTTACACAGCAGATGCTCTCTGTAGAGAGGACTGCAGCTACACTGCTCTCACATCTCCCTCTGTTTAACAGATAGAGTGCCCTTGCTTTCTAAAAACAGAACCAGGGCAAAAGCAGGGAGTACAAGGGAATACAAGCTGGGGAAGGGCACCAGTACAAAAAAAATCCAGCACTGGTAAAGAGATTTGTAGCCTTTTAACTAGGAAATTTAACTTCATCTTGTCAGGGCTTCAAGCTTCATGTATTCAGGACTGAAATAATTTTTAAATGCTCAAAGTCGGCAACAAAGCTGGGCTTCAAAACATCAAGAACTCGAAAGATTTCTAGTGATGTTACTGCATCCTTCACTTCCATGTGTCTCCACAGAGATTAGATGCTAATTACTGGAAGTTAATAGGCTCCTTGCGGTTACAGACTTTCTCCTTAGCAGTTTTACTGACACTGCAGAATCTGACTTCCCTTTTAAATATGACTGATCCAAATAGCTTAGCATAAGATAAATTCTTGAACTACATCAGTATGAAACCTTTTATTCTGGATTTTGAAATATACATATCATTAAACATTTTTTTCTCCTTTCTCTTTGAAGTAAAATATGACCTTAACAACCCTGCAAAACATGGAAAGCTGAATTTCCTCAACAACCTTGCAACTGGACTAGTATTCATTATAGTAGTTGTGAATATTTTTATCACTGCCTTTGGAGTGCAGAAACCAGTTGCTGAGTCAGCATCAAGACAGTAAGGACCAGGTGAGTGTGGTCTCCCTGCAGCATGAGGTAGCAGGGCACGGCAGGGCGCACTGGGGCAGTTTAGAAACAGCCACAGGCTTATCTGTACAGTTCAAGTTCTTGCAAATACCTGAGTTCACTCCACATTAGTGCAAAAGCAGAAGCTGCTGGGAACTGGTAAGTTATTACAGTGTGTTTGTAAATGTGGAGTTCAAAAGTTGATGGCAGCACATGTGTCACCCATAGGAAGTGTAAGGATTGTCCTGGCCTAGCCACTCCTTTTCCTTACTGCTGACTAAGACAGTAAGGGAAATAATGTTGTTCTGCTTTCTCCAAATGCCTCTCCTGTTTTTAAGGAGGGTTTGCATTCAGTCTGTTACTTAACACTGAAGACAATCTGTTTCCAAGTAGCTAGGGCTATTAAGTCTGACTTGTAACACTGCACGTGCTGGAGCCTCTCAGTTGCTGTGCAGATCGTGTGGCTCTTCTGTCCTCCACAGGACAGGGCTTTGCTCTGTGGGAGACTCAGCCCACAAAGATGAGCACTGTCACTTCACATGTGGCCATTTACAACAGTGTTGTTGCTCTACCTGCATTTTTAACTGAGTTCTTTACTTACACAGAAGGATAAATACAGGAATTGCGGGGATCAAACTGGGTATCTTCCTAGCATCACAGCTATGATGAGCAATTTGGGAGGAGATAAACCTAAATTGTAGGTTTGTAACTCAAGAAGCACCATGGTCAACATCTGCCTTTAAAATAGCACTGCTGAGTCTGTGTGTGCCAACACTGCTCTGGCTCTTGGTCTTCCACATCTCAGCCCAGGGTCAGAGACCTGCTGAAGCAGGAATTACCGGGCTGACAGGCCATGGTACGCTCTGTGCCACGCAGACAGCCTGTGCATGTAACTGCTGTTATGCACCCTTTTCCACAGAAAACTTAATTCCCCCTTTAAAGCAAATGTGTCATTTACTGTAATTCCTGTCTCACTAAAGTATCAATATCTTTGTGTTTCAGAGACCTGGAGCATTCATTTTAGATGCCGTTTGCAGTTGAGCCAGTTACACTGGACACAGTGGGGAAGGAGAAGTAATCTGAAGAAGCTGGACACACCAAGCAGCTTTCTCAAGTTTCCAACACATTTGTATACCTAAAATTTTCCCATGTGTTAATATTTAAACTGTTTGGCATCTAAGAAAAGGTTGATTTTTCCCCAAGGACACTGTTTTTCTGGAATATTGGTATTTCAATTTCTGAAGAAACTTCATTTTTTTTTCAGAGAAGTGACATAAGCTCATGAAACAAGGAAATATCATCTGGTAGCATTTCACAGGACTTCTTTTTTCACATGTCTTTGGTTTTTGTGGCAATTTTTCATTTTCACCGTGGTAAGAAATGTCAGGCCTTTGATTCTGGCATGGTCACATTGTCCTTTATTTCACAGCTTGGCACCAAGCGCCTGTACTCTGTAGCCCAGCAGGGCTCTTCCTTTGCAGCCTGTAAAGGTAGCTGTGCCTTGTCTTTCTTTTTTTCCCACTCTAGCTAAAGCAAAGATGAGATAAACAGCATTCTTTTGTCCAGTTTCCTGTTCTTCGTGCACAGACACAAATAACCTAATTGTTAATAGTTTCTTACCATGAACTGTGTATTCTTATATGTATTTATTTGAATCCTAGAGTAGTTCAAGGGACCTTTAAAACTCAGCTCATTCCACCCCCTGCCATGGGCAGGGACACCTTCCACTGTCCCAGTGTGCTCCAAGCCCCAATGTCCAGCCTGGCTTTGGGACAGTGCCAGGGATCCAGGGGCAGCCACAGCTGCTCTGGGCACCCTGTGCCAGGGCCTGCCCACCCTCCTTGTAAAAGGTCCTTCCTTATATCAGGTTTCTGGAAACCCTATTAGAAGTGCCACCTTTTCTAGGCTCAACTGGTAAGCTGGAGGATCCAGGGTGAACTTTACCTGCTAAACTGGTACCAAGTGCCTGTCAGCAGCAATTCAAATGGCAAAATGAATTGAGTTTTTCTCTGTCGTTTCCTCTCTCTCTTCTCATCACTGATTGCTGCAGTTTTGTTACTTTTACAAGTTTATGGCTAAAAGCAGAACAAATTTTTAAATTTTTATTTTTAAATATATGTAGAGATATAAATATCTTCTAGGCTCTTACCTGCTGGCTCAGGAATTTACACTTTTTCTAAATGCACTATTGCAAGTAATGGTGTAGGTTACAAGAATTTATTCAACAAAAACATTTTAGTAATTTTATTTCCAAAGTATCATACCCGCAGGCAGAAAAATATGTTCTAGGTTGCACTTTGTATTAATCAATTTTCTGAGCATCAATTTTCAAATGCTCCCTTGTACATAAGAGCAGAAGTTTGACTTCCATGCGTCTCATCTCACTTAGTTTTTATTACTGACCTTTCTCTTTGGTTATGTCTCAAAGCCCATTGATGTATCAGATTTTCATGTATATGCTATGTAAGAATTACTAACAGAAAACAAATCAGAAACTTGTGTGATTAATAATGGAATAGACATTCTTTTTTATTTTCTAATTTGTCTTTTGTTGCTTCATTTCCATTGTAACATGCATTTAACCAGTATCTGGCAGGCAGGGGTTTAATTGTGTGTGCTGTACTAATTTAAACATAGCTCAGAACAAGTTCTGAATGAGGCACGCAGGACAACTTCCTGTATTTATTTTTTACAAACCATCAACTGTTGTGGGACTGTTCGTGCCCACTCGTGGCTGTCACGCTCCTGATGCTGCAGAGGAGCGAGTTGCCTGGCCACAGAGCAGTGCTGGAAGTCTGAAAAACCTTTCCTTTGGAGGAAATAGGTGACTGTAGGCAGAGCCCTTCCAGTATGAAATGTATCCATGGCTCAACACTGGTCAGTAATTTTGATAAGATTCTTGACTGTACCAAGAATGTTGCCTTTTAACATTCTCCTCACTGGAATGAGGAGTGCATCCGATTCAGTCTGGAGAGGCTCTCTGGGGGCAGCTACCTCTGTTCTGTACAGGAGCTTTGTACCTGAGCTGGGTGTCTGTTGCTTTGTGCTCTCCTAAATACATAACCTGTCCAAAAGACATTCACCTTAAGTATGAATATTAGATATTTTTCATTGCCTGATTTGTATCTTTGTAGTTTTTTAATCAAGACATAAAAACAACAAGGAAAGTCTTTCTGGCACTTAGCAAATTGTAATTTTTTTACTAAGGGCAGATGCAGACAGATACCCAGGCTCTGCTGATGTTTACTGGCTTCATATTTGGGGTGATTTGGCCAAGTTTTAAACAGAGCTTCCCCTGTTACTGCCACAGTCCTGTCCTGTCATAGAATCCCAGGATGGTTGGGGAAGGAACCTTAAAACCCATCTCATCCCAACCCCCTGCCATGGGCAGGGACACCTTCCACTGTCCCAGGCTGCTCCAAGCCCCGTCCAGCCTGGCCTTGGACACTGCCAGGGATCCAGGGGCAGCCACAGCTGCTCTGGGCACCCTGTGCCAGGGCCTCCCCACCCTCCCAGGGAACAATTCCTTCCCAATATCCCATCCATCCCTGCCCTCTGGCAGTGGGAAGCCATTCCCTGTGTCCTGTCCCTCCATCCCTTGTCCCCAGTCCCTCTCCAGCTCTCCTGGAGCCCCTTTAGGCCCTGGAAGGAGCACTGAGCTCTCCCTGGACCCTTCCCTTCTCCAGGTGAGCACCCCCAGCTCTCCCAGCCTGGCTCCAGAGCAGAGGGGCTCCTCTCAGAACACCTCTGTGGCCTCCTCTAGACTCATTCCAACAGCTTCACATCTTCCTTGTGCTGAAGCCCCCAGACCTGGATGCAGTGTTTCAGGTGGGGGTCTCACCAGGGCAGAGTGGAGGGGGAGAATCACCTCTTAGAGCATGATCATGTTTGTCTGGCACTGAGACACTTGAAAGCAGTCCGGGGGTACAGGACAAACATACCAGTTTTTTCCCATTTTATTATTCTCTGTATTGGACCATAATTTTTCAGGTCACTCAGACGAACAAGCTGTTAGAGTGAGTTTGTCCTGAAAAGTGTAACAGCATCCTCAGTGCTGAGCTGTTGTCCAACAGAAACTACCATGGCTTGTGTATCCCATCTCCTGGGAGCCTGTGGAGCTAACAGGATCCAGAGCAGTAGGGCAGGGAACACCCACCAGGCAGTTCTCAACTGTAACTTCACCACCACAGATTCCAATGGGTTTGGCAAGACACCGCTTTGGGGATACACAGAACGGAAAGAAAAAATTACTTCAAGATTGAACACATTGTGGGATGGCCAGAGCTGTATTTGGACCTCTGCAGTGAGGGGTGGGTGCCTGCTCACGTGGAGTCTGCTAGAGCTGGGCTCAGAACCACAACAAAAGCTGCCATGAATCCTTCTGCCTCCTGACCTCCTGAAGCATCATACCACAGAGCCTGGTCTCTCTTTTTGATTCTAAACATGAAAACCTGATCTGAGAGTCATCCATCTGCCTCTGAGGCTGTATGGGCATCAGCAGCATTCAACTTGCTACTGGATGTCCTTTTTAAATAAAAAGGCTTCTGGTTTATTCCCATGTATTTTATTGTGATTAAGTAAGATTTGCAAAACATTCTCAGAAATGAAATCAGTATTTTAGGTCTCTAAAGCCTTCGGAGTTAATGTATTTTTTAGCAGACAAAAGCATCTGCAAGTTGGTTTCAAGTATAAATAATTTAATCACAGGTTTATCATTCTTTTAAGTCAGGTGCTGCTTTAAAATCCTGGCGAGTATCTTCGAGGGGCAGCAAACAAATATATAGGTTTGACTCGTTCTTGGACTTGTTCTTTGGTTTGCTGTGCTTTTTCAGAGTTCTTGGTTGGAGGCAAATATTTCCCTTAAAAAGAGGTCATCAATAATGAAGCAAGATGAATTTTCCAGGCTGTGTGGGAAGCGGTTCGTGCCAGGTCAGCCGTTTGCTCCTATTTCATAAGCTCTGGGCAGGGTGAGCATTGCTCATGGTCCTTCTCATTAGTCCCTTCAGCATCCAGAACAGCCTGGGCTGGGATTTTCAGCGTAGCTGTACTTACTGAAGCAGGTGACAACAATCATATTTACTGGAATTGACTCTAAGTATTTGTCTTCTAAACCAGGTCACTGCTGGAGCTTATTCTGATGCTGAGTCTTACACAAAAGAGGCTGAAGCAGAAAACACCAACCTGGCTTCTGTATCCCCCTCAACTGCCAGGTGTTTTAATTAATAACTTCTTTATCCTCAGTGAGTTTGCAGACCACACTAAGGTTGCTGGGAGTATTGATCTGCTGTAGGGCAGCAAGGCTCCATGGTTGTATCTGGAGAGGCTGGATCCAAGGCCAGTGGTCCGAGGTTCAGCAAGGTCAAGTGCCAGGTCCTGTCCTTGGGTCACAACAGCCTCTGCAGCTCCAGGCTGAGCCAGAGGGGCTGGAAAGGGCCCGGCAGGAAAGGCCCTGGGGGTGCTGGTGGCAGCAGCTGAACAGGAGCCCAGGTGGGCGAGAAGGACCAGGGCACCCAGGCCTGTTCCAGCCATGGTGGGGCAGCAGGACCAGGGCAGTGCCCGTCCCCTGCGCTGGGCACTGGTGAAGCCCCACCTCAAATCCTGGGGTCAGTTCTGGGCCTCTCACAACAAGAATGACCTTGAGGGGCTGGATCGTGTCCAGAGAAGGGAACAGAGCTGGGAAGGGGCTGAGGGAGCTGGGAAAGGGGCTCAACCTGGAGAAAAGGAGGCTCAGGGGGGACCTTGTGGCTCTGCACAACTCCCTGACAGGAGGGGATGGCTGGGGGGGGTCAGGCTCTGCTCCCAGGGAACAGAACAGTGATAGTTCAGCCTCCTTCCTGATATTTTCCACTCCTCTTTTTTCCAGTCTTCCAGCCTAGAAGTTGCCCCACCCCATTTTTAATGGTACAAGTTTTAACTAGTTGGGAGGTGAGTAGTAAATATGGTGCCATGCTAGGAAGAACCACACCAGGACTACTGAAACATTGCTAAACATTTTCACTGGTGCCAAAAATATTTGAGAATAAATTGGTTTCATCACCACCCAACATTACCCCAGATTTCTGGCAATGAAAATAATTTAAACTGTTGGGAAGGCCTTATGTTTCAGATTTGTTTTGGACTTGTGGAAGATATGGAGGGAGACAGCTACGTGTCTTTACCCTGAAATAGGAGTTATTTTTTTCTGTGTCAGAAAACATGATTCACCGGGCATGCCAGGGAGAGCATTGCCCAGGAAAGAAATGACTGTATCCCTCCAGGCCTTTCCATCCCTTGTAGAATTTCAAATTCTGGGAATGTGACTTGGGAACATGACTGAACTTCACAAACTGTGTGAAGTACACTAACTGGGGAGCGTTGGGAGCAAGCCACGACGGGCCTGTGTGGGTCAGTGTTCTCCTTCGTACTCCATAAAAATTCTTTCTGCTCCATGCTGATAAAAAAACAGGTTTGAAAGCCCCACATCCCACAGCTGCACTGGTGGGACTCCTCACAGTGTCTTGAAGGGACCCTGGTTATCCCACAGTGGTCCTGGAATCTTCAAAGCTGATGTCACTGTTAATATTTTACTTAATTTGCACATCCTCTTCACTTGCAGACACAGGGTGTGATGGAATGATGAGTCTTGTTCATCTTTCCAGAGTCAGGACCAGCCTAGACTCATCCAGGGCTGAATTTCATCCAGCTCTGAATGAGGAATTTACTTCCTACTTGTTTTCTTATTGACTCTCAGCTCATCAAGATGAGTTTCACTTGTACCCCACACGGCTTCTGATACCATTGCAACTCTTTCATAGAAAACTGCTATCTAAATTATTAATAATAATTATTATTTTCTGCTATAATTTTACCTGTTATACCTGGACTTTGAACTTGGCGACTACCTGATGTAAATTATCTCCCCTACCTCCTGGCAGAACAGAGTTCTTCCAGAGCAGAGCAAAGTAGCCATGATAAATTGGCTGCGAGCCAGCCCCAAAGGCACAGGTGGGACCTCAGTGGAGGATGAGCTTCCTCACCTCTGGAACCTCTGACTGCACCTTGCAGCTTAACCATAACCCAGCAAAACTAAAGCAAAGCAGACCTGCTTTGGGGTAGTGCGTGATTCCAGGGTGGAAGGAAAAGCTCCTGTACTTGCCTTACAAACCCTCCAGGTGAGAGGTTCAGATGCAGGTCGAGCCCCAGGCTCACAGCAAGGGGACAACCTCGTCCCCCCTACAGAACCCTGCATCCACCAGAACATGGCAGCACAAGGCAGGGAACAACAGCTCCCAAGAGCATGTGGAAGCCTTTTTGGCATCTGTAACACATCCAGAAGGATCCAGTAGAGCCTCTGACTGGCCAGGGCTCATCTGTGCATAATCGGGTCAGTTTTGCATTTTAAAGTAGTGATGAATTGTGGATCTCCCTCTTTCGGTGTGCAGGAGAAAGCATGATAGTTGGAGCTATCATAGAATCAGACTGGTTTGGGTGGGAAGGGACTTTGAAGTTCAGCTCATTCCACCCCTGCCATGGGCAGGGACACCTTCCACTATCCCAGGTTGCTCCAAGCCCTGTCCAACCTGGCCTTGGACACTTCCAGGGCTGGGGAGTCCACAAACCCTCTGGACAACCTCTGCCAGGGCCTTCCCACCCTTATAGTAAAGAATTTCTTCCCAGTATCTAATCCAAACGTGCTTCAATCACTCCTGGTTATTGCAGCACAGCACTATGTCCCTTGTGCCATCCCACACGCCTGTGCCAGCATCCCCAGCACCAGCCCGGGGAGTGGGTCACCGTACCCTCGGAGTGGACCAGGGAGCTGTGCCCTCCTGCTGCCTTGGCTGCCTGCAGAAAGGCCGCCAAGAGCAACCCTTCAGTTTTGACATCTTGGAGTTTTTAAATGCGTTGTCCTTCCAAGCAAGGATAAGCCCCCAGCTAGAACTGGTGGGATGAAGATGGAAGATTTTTTTGCCTCTTCTCCCTCCCTGAAAATACACAGGGATCTGCTCTGTGCTTGGAAATATTCTTAACAAGTCTTTATTAAAAGTGAAACACCCAGGCAAGTGGAAAGGTGACTGAGGACACAGGAAGAGTTGGAGAGGGACAGAGGGCTGAGCTCAGAAAGGAAGCTGTGAGGCCAGGGAACACACCTCTTCCGAAGATTTCCAGTGTGCTTCTCAGCCCCGTGGGGATTTGGAAATCTCAGTCTCAGTAGGTGGGATTTTTCCTTCACAGAGAGATGTGATGCAAAATCCAGCTGTATGCAGCCATTATGGATCAGGAATATTTAAAAGACAAAGGCATCTTCTTTCCAACCTCCACTAGGAGCTTTTAAAATTATTTAGCTCAGAGCCCACAGAGGAAAAATAACGTCAGATCTCTCCTTTTCTGCTGCTGCAGAGCGTTCAGCAGGGAGCAGCCACGGGGACCCAGCTGCGCTGCCACTCCCGGCCGTTGCTGGAGCTGGTGGGGCCAGGGGGAGTGAGGCACTGCTGGATGGCACAGAGCAGCCTCTGGACAGGGGCTGCAAGGCTGGAGCACTGTGAGACCCCCAGGGCAGCTAAAACCAGGGCTTAAAAGCGGAAAAAAAAAAAAGCCACCTGAATGTTTTGCTATGGAAAAGAGAAGATTTGATGTAAATCATGCCATGAGGACACATCTCGCCAGTGATTTATCCAGGCTTGAGGTGCAGTGGCACGCTGGCTGCTGGCACCTGACTTCACCTGTTACCAGTTCATGAAGCACAGACTGAGTCTGAAAGGATTTTGCTTTACTAGACACAATATTATTAAAGATTTATCAACAGCACCATGGCAGAAAGCTTTTCCTTGTGACCAAAGTGAATAGTGGCCTGTGCTCCAAAATAGAAAGGGCAGCTCAGGATTCACCCATAATGCTCTTTTATGCCAAAGCAGTGGCACTGAATTAACTGGAGCAATGTTGCCGGATGACACATTCCTGTCTCATCTCCTGCCTCTGATTTCTTTCCATTTGGCACAATAACATCCCTATGAAGTGGGTGAGATGAAGACAGAAAAAAAATTACCCCTTCCCCTGAATCCTGTAGTTTTGTAGTTTCATCAAGCTGTTGTTTCAGTCACGTCCAAACCTTGGTGATGCCCACGATGCTCTGCACTGGTCCCTTCCCCTGGCAGCTGGCTCAAAGCCGCTCCTGCAGAGGCAGAGGGTTGGGGCACGCTGCCCAGCCCAGGCCCGAGCACAAGCACAGCCTCCTGGTAACACAGCTGCTCCTCTTCCCAAAGGCCACAAACCAGTGGGAAAGGAGGGGAGCCTAGATCCCACTCATCAGGGAGTCAGGCCACAGAAAGGCACAGCATGAAGAGCACCTCTCCTCCCGATCAAGTTATCTCAGAGATCCTCCTCCACGACCACCCAGGCCCTGTTCAGCAGTATCCAATGCCAAGCTCTGGGGTTCCTCTTGCCCCCAAAGAGAGTCTTGCAGCAGTGGATGCAGTCCTGGCTGTGTCAGTGACTCCGCCGAAGGTTTCAAGTTGTGTCAGGGGATATTTAGATCTAGATATTAGGAATATTTCTTCACAGAAAGGGTTGTCCAGCCCTGGCAGAGGCTGCCCAGGGCAGTGGGGAAGTCACCATTCCTGGAAGTGTTTAAAAAACGTGTGGATGTGGCACTTCAGGACATGGTTTAGTGGTGAACATGGTGGTGGTGCCAGATCGGCCTTAATGATCTTAAGAGGCCTTTTCCAACCTTAACAAACCTATGATCCTATGATTCTCCTGCTACAGCAACAAGTTCCTTTGGTGGGATTCTCAACACTGCTCATAGAGGCACCTGGGCCAGCAATTCCCCCTTATCCAAAGGAACAGTCCAGTAACAAATCTGTCTGCATGTTTTTCTTTGCATGAAGTCCCTTTTTGGGTGGTCAAAGCAGCACTTAAAATCAGCTGTGTGTCAAAGTCCCTTTACAGCAAGCACCCATGCATCTCCAAGGCTTCATGGGCAGTAACCCTTGGAACTCCCAAAATGACACAAAATCAAGGATTAACCCAAAGACACCCAGTCTTTGAATGGATGAGTCCTGTTTAACTCCAGATCCCTAAACAAGCTAAGAAGAAAAATTGCAATTTTGAAAGCAGGTGAAAATGTTAAAAATCCTGGCACAAATACCCAGAAAAATTTAACCATAAGAGGCCAGAGTCCAGGAGGGGTTGATCGGCAGCCACAGGAGGGCAACAACCAAAAGGCGCTTCTGGAAGGAAGAGCAATGCATTAACTACAAGAAAAACAGCAGCATTCTTCTCTCAGATTTTATTTCAATTTAATTGCCAGCTTCACCCATTAAAAAAAGAAATCCATTACTTTCTACAGGATTCAAGAAGATGTACATTCAGAGAAATTGCTACAGAGAAATTACTGCAGGACACAGGACCTGTGAAGTGCAGCAAACTGATCCTTGGCAGCACAGCCAAGGCATGGCATAACGTGGAGTAGCAGCTGCGCACACAGAACGGCAGGAAAAAGCATCCATGACGGCACATTTTGACCAAATATGTTTTCAATTTATTACAGTACAAGAAAAATAAAGACAAATGAAAGAAACAAAAGGAATAACTTCGCCTTGGCAAAGGCACTTTTAACTGGAAACTCCATCCAGCAGCTGTAAAACAGCCCAGTGCATCCCAGAATGAATCATCACTTCATTCCCACTCCAGCTCATCAGGCACATCATCCTTCACCAAGTCCTTTAAATAGCAGTCTGGCTTTAAATGGAATTGTGCAAATTCATTGTAGGATCTGTCACTTTGCTTCCCAGCTCTCTGCACACAGACGGTCCCATCACTCGGCCTTAACCATCTCATGGCTCAGGCCAGCACCTGCACATCAGCCTAGGGTGATCCCACTGGACAGCTCTTGTCCTGGGATCGAGATAGCCCTGATACTACCACCAGGACAATCAGAGGCACTTCAGCTTTACTTTAAATCAAAATGCCCATTCATTAAAAAAACAACCAGGGAAGGAAGATGATTTTTTGCTAGATATCAGGAGGCCTTGGGGCAGAAAAGCCTGGAGCTTGTCCCCCATTCCCTTCCCCTCAGGATTCATGCACAAATCACCCAGCAGCAAAACGGGACAGTCCCTGGTGGAAAGCAGCACACGCCAAGCAGGCAGGAGCCAATGGCTCGATGACCTGCACATCCCACCCTCATCTCCTTCCCGAGGGGCACATCCAGCTCTCCAGGAGAGCAACCCTGCCTAGGCTGCTTCTCCTTAGCTCCTGAACAGTTCCTGCCTGCAGCACGAGAACCACGGTGTTCACAAGGATGGCCTCCACCCTCTGCATGGAACCACCTACAACCCAGCCAGGACAGCGTCCCTGCACAAAGAGTGAAGCATGTTTATAAATAAACACCAGCACTGTTTTAGCAGCCAAGGCCAAGTTATTCTTTACTTGCCAGAGAAACCGGAATTCTGCAGCTAAGCAGCTTCATCCAAGACCCTGTTTGATTTATTCCCAAGTCCGTAACACTGTTTGCCCAGAAGGACCTGACTCCCATGCAGGTGCACACATGCTTCCTCCAGGAGCTGAAAATGGAATTATCACTATCCGTATGTGCTGCATTGTTGTGCTTGCAGAGAAGCAAGCTCCTGAAAGAAAAATATTCCAAGAAAAATAATGTCTTCCAACGTATGCACATGCCAATTTTATAGGCAGCCTGACTTTCACTGTTCAAATTAATAACTGGCACTAATGAAGGAACAGATTATTTTCTGTTCTTTGCTGTTAGGTCCTTTCACACTAGGATGAACCAAGACTCATTTTTTGTTTTTCCTTCCAGCTCTAACCCATAGCTCATTCTGGATCATCTTTTTCCCTGAGAGACATCCTCATCTCAAGCAACCTCAGGAAGGGAGGAAATATAGCCCTAGCCATAGTAAACTTTCCTGTACCATACTGAGAAGGAATTGTTCCCTGTGCGGGTAAGGAGGTCCTGGCTCAGGTTGCCCAGAGAAGCTGTTGCTGCCCTAGCCCTGGAAGTGTCCTTTGGAAGCTCTCTAATAGTTAAATGTCTTTCTTATACTGTGATGCTCAGAACTGCCCCCAGCACTCGAGGTGAGGCCGCCCCAGTGCAGAGCAGAGCGGGACAATCCCCTCCCTGGCCCAACTGGCCTCGCTGGGCCTGGTGCCCCCCAGGACAGGGATGTCCCTCCTGGCTGCCAGGGCACTCACATTCAACTTTCCACGGACCAGGACCCCCAGGTCCCTTTCCATGGTGCTGCTCTCCAGCATCTCATTCCCCAGCCTGTCTGTACATCCAGGCTTGCCCCATCCCAGGTGTAGAATCCAGCACTCTCCCTTGTTGAACTTCACTGGGTTGGTGATTGCCCAGCCCTCCAATTTATCCAGGTCTCTCTGCAGAGCCTCCCTTCACTTCACTGGGAAAGGGAAAGCTAAATAAATCTGGAACATTTTCTTGGTAGTCTGAAGTGCTTCAGGTCAGACATTCCAGTCCCTGGAACAACCCATGGGCTGGGAACCAGCCTGCACCAGCTCCAGGGCATTCAAACCAGGGCCAGCAGCCAAGTGTGACCAGGAACAAGGCAGGCTGGGATGAGGCACCAACAGGGAATCAGAAGTCACAGTGAATACAAGGCAGATATAAAGGGAACTGGCTCCCATACACTTTTCACAGGTGCCAGTGCCCACCTGAGCTCAGGCAGTGACTATAAAGGATCTACACAAAACAGACAGTTCTGAGATGGAGATCCATTTCTTAGTAAGGCTTTGAGTGCATGTGTTCAAGTGTTTTTCTTAAATTAATTCTCACAATAGACAGGCCAGAGTTCTTCAAACAGTTGTGATCCTTCATTCCAGTACAGAAAACACATATGCAAACACGGCTTCAGACCCACGCTCACTTAGGAGATCATTTTAAAGCTTGTAGTAAAAATACTTTTTTTATACAAACGATAAATACTTTAAAATAAGCATTTACAAAAATAAACGGTCCGTTCCCATAAAGAAGGACATTTATAGCCGAAATTCTGAATACATCTGGAGGCAAGGCAATTATTGATGAAGCTAGTTAATGAAATCTTTGGTATGAGTATAGGAGACTAGTATTTATGCACCATTGGCTTCCTTTGGCCGGTGTACTGTACAGACAAGTGAAGAGACAGCTTTTCCTTAATTTCTTGGTATGTCTTCCAAATACAACATACAAATATTTCTAACATGTCTTCCTATGATAATAGGAGAAAAGCCCAAGATTCTCCTGGCTCTTCCTATGACTTGCGTTTCTAAAACAGAAAGATGAGAGGAAAAAGAGAAAGTGAACACAGTTAAATTTCATTTTAGCTAGGAAGCAGCACCTGCAAAAAATAAAAATCAATTGAAAATAACTCTAGAGGAAAGCCCATTTCCTTCAATTTGTAGAAATCAACTGCCAAGAGAGGCGAACAATGAACCTGTTCAGATTCATTGCTGCAAGTTCAGACAGAAAGAGGAGATTGGTTAGGGAAGGGGGCAGCTTCACACTGGATGAGCACAGCACTGGATGGTGTGAAGCAGGTGACTGTCAGGTGGCAGGTAGAGACAACACCCAGAGCCACCAGCACAGCGACAGCTGTAGCTGCTAGGACTCAGCAAATCCAGCCAGCATCCTCCAGCCCTGGCACTGGCCAGGCTTCCACCAACTCCCAAGGGGTGTGGGAGCCAGAAGGTTTTGGGTCTGTCTTGTGACTGCTGGGAATCTTGACCCATTGCTATAGCAACAGGAGCTCACGTGACCACGGTCTTTTAAAAGAGCCCCTATTTGTGGCATCTTCTGTAGGCAAAATATCCATTATTTATACCCCAGCATGTCTGCTGTGCAATTTGTATCCTGAGCTCATTAATGAATGAAGACACCTTGACCCAACCTGTTCAGCAGCCCTGTCAGATGAGGAGCCCAGCTCTTCCCATCCCTGCTGAGGGAAGGCAGCCAAGAGAAGCCCCTGAGTAGCTCACCTGAGTTACAGCAATACCAGAACAGGGCCAGTCCTGCAGCCACACTGAAACAGGCCAGGAAAAACACTGGGCCTAGAGAAAATGGGAAGGAAACACATTAAGACAGAACAGGGCAGAAGTTTAACTCAGTTCATAAATCACCAATTGCTATCAATATGCATAACCAAGCATATTCAAATGAAGCTAACACATTCACAATTCTGTATGTCCTGTAGCTAATGTACTATGAAGCACATTTACTACACTGCAATTAACTTTTACTTCTTGCTTTGCCACCATACCCTGTTCCCCTCTGCTCATCTAGCTACAGCCTATGGAATTTAAGGAAAAGTTTCCTTAGCTGTTTCTTCGATTGCACTTTGTGCAACCCACCCTTTAAACACTGAACAAACACGCCCCAGGCTGTTGGGCCTCCCCCACAGCCAGGCACTTCACTCCATACACAGCCCCAGGCCCTGCTCAGGGGAAGAGAATGCAGCCTTCAGAGGCACATTTTTAGGGGTTTTTTTGTTCCCCACAGATTTCCCACAAACTCCACTTTCTGGCAAGAGCAAATATTCTTGTTCATGTTTACAATTCTCCTGGGGGCTGAGATGAAGAGCCACATGTGCACCTAAACCAAATCTCCTGGAAACTGCCTGCCCGGAATTACACACAGCTTAATGGTGATGGTCAGTACTGATGTTCAATAAAAACTTTCTAATTCATACTTATCCACTGACAAAACAGCACAAAGATTTATATCTGCTTCTTTATTACCTAATATTCTATTTGTATTAACTATCTCACTAGAAACAGAGATAGAATTAAACTACACCTATCAATTTAAGGACAAGTGTAGTTCCTCAACAAATTTCTGGAGCAGACTGTGTGGACAAGGACACTGGAGAAACAGCAAAGGGGCAAGGATTCGGTTGCTCCTTGGCATGTAACCTCCCAAGGAGGGTGGCTAGTGACCAAACAATCTCTCGTCTGAGGCCAGCTCAGAAAAAAAAAAGTAATAAGTAAAAATAAAATATTACTTAATTTTCTTATTTTCAAGCACTTTCTCTGTTCATCCTGTACTGTTACGCTGCCAACAGCAACAGCAATGTGGAAAGTCTGAGCAGCAATTTGGTTCAATATTCAGAGAAACACCACCACCACAGACAAAAATATACATCAAGTTAAACAGTGTTTCTGCTCTTTGTTTCAGTTTTCTCTCAGGAAACTGGAAAAAAGGCATAATTCATAGAAGGTGTTTTGAATCTCTCATTATTATATCTAAATCTCTAAATAAAATATTAAGCTTAAATGATACAATAGTTCATTATAAATTGTGAGAAGTCTTCGTCTTTCTTTCAGATCTTCCTTTTCAAAACATCCTACTGTGAATAAAATATTTGTCTTTGTAATCTGGCATTGAACAGAGGAAGGTGAAAATAATTAATATGTTTTCCTAAGGAAAATATATTTAAGCTTTTCCTTCCTTTCTGTCATTGCTTTCAAATAATTTTTAGTTAAATTGAGAGCTTAAAAAAATTGAAAAAAATTGAAAGTCATATCAAAAAGTTATTGATGTCCTTATGCAAAATGACAGCGGCAGCTGAATAGACCTTACTCTTCAAGCATTGAAGAAATCACAGGAAATTAAGAGTTTAGCTGTAATAGTGTAAGTAATACCATTGTAAATATTGATTAAACTCTACAGTCTCTTCAACTTCCTGGCACTGGTTTCCTCGACAGTAGCTCAGTACATTTTCCTCCATTAATTCTACTTAACTTGTGACAGTAAAGACATCATAAGCCAAAGTAGTTGTTACATGAAGTGCAAATTACATGATATAATAAATTGCATCATAATCTGCAAAGCCATTCCATCCGGTGACACTGTATGATTTATTTACCCCTGTCATTTAGCATATATTGCTCCTTGTCAGTGTCTATCTCTGTGGGATCTGGGGTTTCTAGAAATAAAAGCAACACATGAAAAGTTAGTACTCAGCTCAAGCAAACAAACAAACATAATCAGCACATGCAAAATGGTGCAAAACAACACATTTCAGAAAAATATCCAATATTGACATAAAGTATTAACCCCTCCAATGGTAAATCATTGCTAGAGTTAGAGCTGGACTGATCAAAAGACATAGGCACAGAGTCATCTGAATGCAACTACAAACAACTGCAGCCCCACCTCTGATCTGCATAAGCACTGACCATATAAATAACATTACACTTGTTTCCCAAGTTAGGAAAGCAGGAGATAATCCTTTCACAATGCCAGCAATTTTCATTGTAATAAATACAAACTATTTGTTAAAAGATGCACTAATCTGAAAATACCTCTATAATTTAATGTATCACCATTCTTTGTTCTTGAGCAAATCTCTGGGCATTGATGTACTTAGCAGGCAAAGCACATAGAAAAAACTTCTTAGTGCAGATTATTTACTAAATGCAGGTATCAGCTGAAGACATGCCCAGCTTCTTTAAAACTCTGTAGGTTGTCTATGCTAACATTTGGCACAAGTAATTTTGACCTCTATCTTTCTGGAAATTCTAGTAGAAAAGGAGGCTTAAGACAAGGTGTTCAATAGTTTCCACTGTGGGCAGAAAGACCCTTTCAGAGCTGCCTTTGCCACACAGATGTGGAGATCACGCTGTCTGCAGAAGGGGCATGCAGAGCTGTCACCAGACATGGCACAGGAGTGACTTTCCGTAACACATCACCAATCTGCAAAACAACTGTTTTAGCCAAACCTTTTTGCAGTCACAGAATCACAGAATCATAAAGGCTGGAAAAGACCTCTAAGATCGCCAAGTCCAACCATCAAAGGGTTAAGAGAGTTAAAAAAGGAAAGGAAAAAAGTAAGAGTTCTGAATCTGGCTGCCACTAGGGAAGAATTTAAGACTGATCAGTTTCAACTGCTCTCCTTCTTCCGCATGACACCTGGATCTAGGAGAGGTGCCTCAAAAACTGCCCGGTCCGCCCAGGCAGCAACACAGAACATCCATCTCCCCTGCTAAGGACGTCCCTCTCCGTGGGGGGACAGGCCATGGCACTGGAGCAGGACAGAAGCATCTGGAGCACTTTGCTGTGAAGCCTGAGAGTCACCGGAGCAGCAAGGATTGCTGCAAAGCCTCCGTGAGCACTGTGTGCCCCCAGCAGCCTCTCCCAGCCTGCCCCCTTGAGAGGCTGATGTCCTCCCTAGGAACTCCAGCTAGGAAATCCTCACACTGCACAGGAGAGCACAGACAAATCTCTGCCACTTCTATCGCTGCGTGGGGCTGATAGGAGCCTTTATCCTTCTAGCCTATGTCAGCACGGAGAGAAATAAAAACATTTTCTGAGTTCCTTGGAAACTCCGGTTTGCTTCAACAGCTCCGAGGCTGCCCACACCGTGTGCCTTACCCCCCCTCTAGTGGGAATGTTCAGACATTACCAGACACTTCACTGGCAATTTACACTTCAGGCAAAGAAATTTTGTTCTAGCGCAAATTTTAAAGCTGTCTTAAAAATGAAAAAGTAGTATTTGAAAGGATTTCCTCTTAGAAAAAATCTGTCCTATGTATAGATGCATATAATCTATTACAGAACTCAGTCCTGGCCATGGTTCATCCATGCCCTCATCAATAATTATTCCAACTGTTTGTAATGCTGCTTGCTTTGGCTCAGTCTGCGTCTAGAAGAAAATCCCCATGTTAGGGATTCTCCTTTTTCTTCACATTTACAAATTCTAGTGGCAATTCTGTAAATGCTTTGTGCTAAATTTAACAACTACTGCTAAGAGTATTATAGAATGATAACACAGTTTGAGATGGAAGGGACCCTAAAGACCATCCAGTTTCAACCTCCTGCCATGGGCAGGGACACCTTCCACTGACTGGGGTGCTCAGGACCCCACAGACCCTGGCCTTGAACACTCCAGGGAGCACTTCCAAGGAGTAACATTTGTGTAACGAAATGTGTGTGTTGGAGGTCTGAAGGATAGTGCCTTTTATACTGAAAATGTCCAAGTTCACTTAAATGAGAAGTTACTCCTTATATTGATAAAGGAACTTTTCCTGAAGAATAAAAGCGTTTGTGGTTTTAGCTCAAAAAGCTGCTCAGGTGTTTCTTGACCATTCAATCCAGAATGCAGATATTTGTTTTAATTATAGAACTCTAAGAAGCAGCAAGCGTATTAACACAGTCATCTCAATATTTATTTCTCAGGTCAACAGGAAGAAACTGCCGAACCTCGGCACACAGTAACATTTTAACTCAGTTCTTTAAATTATCCTCATCCTTTTGAGGATGGTAACATAAAAGAGTGTACCAAGATAACAGAGAATTTAATAACTGTTGATGGTTACTGAAGTCCCTTTGCAGCAGCAGCAAAACAGTTTTCTGGTGCCACAAGGAGCTGTACGTTTAACATGAAGCACTTCTAGCACAGGTATTTGCTATGCATAGTCTGAACACAAGAAACCCTAACCCTGCCTACTCCTGGCTACCTGAGGAAAGCTCAGAGTCACCACGTAAATCATGTGCAAGGATGAGCATGCTTCTGCTCTAGCTAAAAGTGAAAACATCCCACAGACCCTATCCAAGTCTCCTTGTAAAGATACGCATTCAAAAATGGCTTGTAGAACGTGCTATTGAACATTAAAAAAGCTTCAACTCTCAAACATCAAAACAGTCTTGAAATTTTGTTCTTAGTGATTACACTAAGACGTCTCAAACTGCTCTTAATTCATAAAGGCTGTCTGCTAACTTCTAGTCAGCCTGGCAGAAAAACCTGTTTCTTGAGCTCTACCCAAGTAAAAATGACAGATCCAAGACAATTTGATTTAAGAGCCTGTTCCCCAAAGTGCACGACTTCTGCAACGTGAACATTAGATCAAAGCACTGCCTTCAAGCTGCTGCAAGGCTCTATCAATTGAGATTGGGGCTCATTTGAGATTCTGAGGCAGGATGGGCCCAGACTTCCCCAGTTCAAAAGGGTTCAGGTACAGATGTGGGGTAACTCTGCAGCCTCCCTGTGCAGGCAGGAAAATGGTCTTCCATCAGTTTGTGCTGGGTAGATACAAATTGCTTCTTTCAAAATGGAAGACAAAATGAAGGTAATTACAATTTTACATTACATCTTCACTGTATAAATAACAGAGGTCAACCTACAGATTTTTGGAGTAATGGTTTGAATGTCACTGGAGTTTGCCTCACACCTGTAATTTCCCCTGGCACCTAATGGAGTTTCTTACAACTAGAAATCAACTGACTAGTGAAGCATTAGTGCTGGCAGATACTTCATAAAGATTTCTTAAACTGCGGCTTCCTTAGGTAAATGTGGGAGCTTTCCCTCAAGCTCCTCAAGTCACTTCAGTATGGGATGCCTGAACGTATTTTCCATACACTTGGAACACTGTTCTTCTCTGTGTTCCTTAGGTAGGGGAAAAAAAAAAAGACCAGTATATAGCAGCAAGCATTATCCCACATTGGCAAGTCAGGCTTGAAACCTTTCCTTAAAGAAATGAGTTCCTTTGCAACACAGAATCAAATCTGTTTGAGCCTCAGTCCTTCTGAAGTGCATACAAGTGTATTTGGGGGGCAGCTTTATGGACATCGGTCAGGTCTGCAGGTCTGTCACTGCACAAAACAAGTCCTAAGTGATTTTAATATCGCAGTCCATCCGTGCAAGGGCCTATGAATGTGTGCTTCACATTAAACTAGACACAATGAGGAGATTTGTGGATTGAGGGTAAGCCAAGGTTCTGGGTCGGCAGACTTTTGAGCTTAACAAATTAGAGGTTTGTAATGTTTCTCCTGTTGCCTGCGCTACAAGTCAGAATAAACACAGAGGAAATAAATAAGCCATTATGTAACAATGGCTACAAAAGAGAACCTGCGATTCATAGCAGTTATATAGCTGTCTGACATGTTGCACTTAAACTGTTTTAAACATGTATTTCATATTTCAAAACAATCAAAGAGTTTTGCCCACACTAATCCCAAATAACAAGAAGTCGAATCCCCTTACAGCTTTTGGAAAACTCGCGTCAGAAGGAATTAAGGTACACCCCAAAAATTATTTAAGTAACTTGTTTATTTACATTATTTATAACCTATTTAGGTTGTTTAAATGGCCTACACTGCATCTGAAATGAGGTTTCACACTGGTGAGGAAATCAAAAACTCAATCAACTTACAAGTCAACTTACTCAAGATTTTCCTGCTTGGCAGGTCATTAAACAGCTGTTCAGCATTGATCTGCAGAGCTCTGTAAAACTCCTGACAGTGTCTGTCTCCTTTCTTTTGGAGGTGTTTTAATAGATCCGAGAGTCTGGTATGGAGTGATGCTTTTGGATTCCTGAACTGTAAGAGAAAGAAGAGAGATTAAATCATCAGAAGAGAGATTAAAACAGAAGAGAGATTGAGAGATCAATTTTACATCACTATGCCAGGGAGCAAAGTTATGGAGCTTCTTTGATATTTACTAAAAGAATGGGCCAAAAAACCAAGGGAAACCTAAAAAGGACATAGGTGCACTGCACAGCACTGAGCTCCATCTGGTCAGCACTGTCTGATGGAGAGTATATTGTCTCTGCCTCCCCTCCTGCTTTTTTCTGTCCCGAGCAAGTGAAAGCCACTCTGCATTTGATGTCTTGCCTGCATCCAAGCTAACATGGTACTTGCTGTTCTACAGTTTAATTCTGACAGCTGTAGATAGAAAATTTCAGCAAATCTTATAATTTGATATAAAGTCTGATGCTTTCAAGTTTGCCCTTAGCTGCCTAGTAATGATCCCCAAAAAGGCACTTTAAACTGCTTATCCTAGTCCCAATACTGGAGCGTCCATCATCCCAAGATTATATATTTGTTTTTTCATTGTTTCCAGCACAATTAACTGCTGTGTACCCACTTCAACAGGCACAAATTCCCATTAATCAGGTTGGCAAGCAGCTGCAGATGAAAATACATTTTTTCTGTAGTGCTAAATGCGATGAGTATTAGGAGACCTTACAAAGAGAAGGAAAATGCATCCCTAGCCTTACACATCACACTGATTTCAGTTTATTTGGAAAAAATCCAAAGCCATTTTCAGCAAAGCATCATATTTCATAGCAGCACACTGGATAACCTTTGGAGCATACTGAGTTAGGAACAATTCCTGCTGGAGGGGGACAGGAATGCCACAGATCTTACACAACACTCCTTATTCTGACAAAATTCCCACAGGGTCTACCAGATACAGTTGAGATTATAAGATTCCTAAACACTCAATAGAGTTGACACAAACTTGCCTGGACCCATAAAAAAGCAGTTCATTTCAGCCTAAGTGCAGAAGTCACAAATCATGTTTCACAGATTCTTTATGGATTTATTTTGAAGCTCCTGAGGGAAGTGGCAAGACTGGCTCAGCTAATGATCTAACTCTGCTCTACACCACAAAACACTAACTGTCCCCATGGAGTTTGATTATGGCAGAATTGGACTATTTTTCCTGATGTTAAAATACTGATATGCCAAAACCCTATGCAGACACGAAGCCAGCAGAGGGTAAGTACAAACTATTATAAGCAGGATTGGGGAAGCTCTTAGCTGACTTTTATTTTGTCTCCACACAATCTTAGAAGCTCTTTCTCCCTAAAAACAGCTACCCATTTTTGAAAGCTTGGTGTCAGGGAGGGTGGCCTTCCTCCATACATGGTGGCACCACTGCAAGATATTACTTCCCACAGCTCCACACTTACTAGTGGGACTAACAACCCCACTTCTCTACCAATACTTAAAATTATTAATTGGTTACCAAAACTGATTGAGCTAATATAGATGATTTTGTGGACAGAGATGGATGCAGCACAGATGAGCTGGTATGCCACTCCATACCACCTCATGTGAGGAGACAGGCATACCAGGCATGTGGTCACAGGCTGGGTGCCCTCCTGCCCAGGGACTGGCTGTACAATTGCATGCTCCTGGTCACGGCAGGGACCGTGGCATTAAGCTGCTGCTGAAGAGAGTGTTCTCTCTTGTGACCACTTGGCACAGGGAACGTGCCAGCCCTGTGACTGCTCCTCTTACATGAGATGCCAGATACAACCGGTCAGCAAGCAGGAGGTGAGGCAGACTGGCCACATGTGGCACCAAGAGCTGGGTTGGGAAGAGGGCAGCTGGGTGAGTGACCTGCAAAAGCAATGCAACAGTCAGAGATACAGCAAAACTCATCAAATTACCTTTTCTGCTTCTTCATTGGTAAGAATTTGGGGATAGACTCTGTTAAGCTGAAGAACAATTTTATCAACCACTTGCTCATTCAGTCGGCCAGTGCTTGTAAGGAAATACATGTCATGCTGCAGCCGATGACAATACGACTGATCTAGAGATAAAATAATAAACAGAACAAACCACAGCAGTTAATTAACAAGCCATTTTAAAATTCCATAAATTTCATTTTCCTACTAGTGATTAAATAGCTAAAATAAAATTATCACCACCACCTAATATTAGAGAGCTGAACTATCTGTTAGGGAAACACAACACTGCCATGTACTTTCAAAGACCCATCCACTTGAAAATACACAAATTCAAACTCCTGGCTGGTCACTCCTACTGCCTCTCTCTTTCCAAAGGGAGAAGGCTCCAAATAATTTAGAAGTCAAGCTCTGATAGATATTTAATCAAATACAGCCCTAAAGTTAATAAATCACTGAAGATAAATTTTATATCACTTATAAAGTCAGATCATGACATTTAAGGCACCCGAAAGACGCTTCTCCCATCCAATGGGATGCTCTGATTCTGCTCTTGGAAATAACAAGGCTCATAAAAAAACTTATCATACATGACCATAAGGTGCCAGACTGTCTGCTACAGCACCTGCAGAAAAAACATCAGGGTAACGGGGACACCCTTTCTAAAGTTCTTCCTGATTTAATAGCAGAGTGTCCACAGGGAGTTCGTCAGGGACAATTCCTAACTCAGGCAGGGACATGCCAGACCCTGGCAGCAGCCAGGATGTTGGACAAACCTTCGCACTCCTGCTCCATATGCCTGTGGTGAAGTGTGTGATCCCTGAAAGCTGTCACTAGCCACTGCCACAACACAAAACAGAAGTTTCAGGTTATACTGCTTGCCAAAAGCCCCTTTGTAATTTTGGTTCTGCTTAACTATTCTTAGCATAAAAAACCTCATGTTGCTTTCTGTACAAGGAACATCAACAGGATTTTGTCTGTTGCAATCCCCTGCATACATTTCTCCATGATCCACTTTCGCTGCCTTTCTGGATAAAGCCACAGGGCCCTAAGGAGCTGCACTGCCACTTCATATTTATCACAGTAAATGAACAAATACAGCTGCATTTCAAATTTTTAGGCTGAGACCAGATCTTCCTTGCCATGCTGCAACATGTAAGCACTCTCATCCACACCTTGGCCCTGGGAGCATAAATGCTGCCAACCACCTTAAAGTCAGGCAGGTACACATTCCCAGTTAATAACTCCACTAATATTGACATAAGGACTCTTGACACTGTCTCTGACACCACTGTATCTTTATTATGGTTTCATCTTTGGTTTGTTTTCCCCTTAAAAGCCTTCTTAAGTTTATCAAGTAAACAGACAGGATCATTAAGGAGATAAATTTAAATACAACAGACAGAAAACCCAATGCAGCTCTCTGACATTCTCTGTAACACATAGAACTTGCAAACATCCATTCCAGAAACCTCAGTGGTGTCTGCTGTGCAGTGCAAACACGAGCTGCTACTTCCTGTAAAACTCCTGAGTGATTTTCATAAACATTATACAGGAAACCTGGCAACGAAAACCTTGAAGGTTTGGATCAGATGATCAAACCATTTGTACGTGTCCATGACAGCTCCTTTCAGAAGCATCTCAGGAAAGAGAGGAAGAAGTCTCTCTCAACAACATGTTAGATTAATTTAGTTTTGGCTTTTCCCTTTTGCAAGCCCAAGAAAGGGATGCTAAGGATTTAAGAAAGAGTCTGGCTGCAGGGAGATTGTCTGAGATGATCAGATGGCACTGGTTACCAAATGCACCCACAACGAAGAGCAACTGGTCTGCTCCTCTGGGCTGGAAGGATGATAACAAAGGTGAAAAACAAGATGACACCCTCCCCTGCTACCCACTGCCATGTGCTACTGGCAAGTTACCAGAAGTCAAGAGTCTCTGACAGCACGCCAAGAGAATCACAGAATCAGTTAGGTTGGAAAAGAACCTTAAGACTATTGAGTCCAACCATCAATCCAGCATCACCATGTTCAGCACTAAACCATATCCTGGAATGCTACATCCACACATTTTTTGAACATTTCCAGGGATGGCGATTCCACCACTGCCCTGGGCAGCCTGTACCAGGCCTGAGCAACCCTTTAAACGAACAAACTTTCCTTAATATCCAACCTAAACCTCCTCAGGTGCAACCTGAGGCCATTACCTCTCATCTTGTCGCTTGGCAGGAGACTGACACCCACCTGGCTACACCCTCCTGTCAGGGAATTGTAAACTTCAGTAAATAATTTTTACTTGAAATATCTTTTAAAAATAGAAGAGGAAAACGTAGCAAAATTGCAGTGAGCAAAATATTAAAAAACATTTGATTCTCGAGTGTGACATTAGGTTGCACACAGTCCCAGTCCTCCAAGCTCCATACGATGGCTAAAATAACAGGGCCTTCGAGTCACCAGGATAGCCTGNCGCTGGCGGCCGCGGAGGCGGGGTGGTACCGGGGCGAGCAGCCCTGAGCCCGCTTGAGCCCACGCCGGGGTTTCCCATCGTCTTGACAGCTTCGAGGAAAAACAGTTCTTAAAATGTCTGTGCTCACCAGGCCGTCCAGTGCAGAAGCATGAACTTAGAATTGTACTGCGATGAGTTTTTAAACAATTAATGCATAATTAGTAAAGCCGCGATTTCCTTTCCCAGAAGTAATTCCACTGTCCAAAATACCATGTCTACATCTTCACAATATGCATGTAGAATTTATATTTTCCTTGTGCTGCAGCACGGCACGCATTTAAGTGCAGCTGGACACGTAAGGTACATTGGACGGGTAGTGACACAAGCCCAATGAGCAGGGACAACTTCTCTCACAGAAAAGGTTGCAGAGAAGCATCTAATTAATTGGGATATTTAACTTCATGAGGGAAAAAGTACAAGCAAATCTGTGTATGTTTGTGAGAGCGACCACTTCGAGGTATCCCGGGGGGAGTAGTGTTACACCCAGCACAGCCCTGGAGATGGAGCTTGGGGCATACCCGGACTAGTCCTGGGGCAGCATTTTGACTGGCAGAGTTACCCCGGCAGTCCTGATGCTTTCTTCTGGATAATTTCCCTCTCTGATACTGTCACCTTTGCTTTCAGAGTCTGGCCTTCCCTGCCAGGGTGCAGTTCCTAGCGTGGCACAGCTCTCCCAAGAACGTGATGTCCCACCCTGTCCCCCATCACAATGCAAGGAGCTCATCGTGGAGACCTCCCCGGTGACCACAGCCACAACTATTGCATCTCACACAATTTAATATACCTCCATTAACGAGATACCTGCAGCCCCACGCTTACTCTTTAACATGTTGATCTATACCTCTGTACACGACAAAGCAGCTTCATCTCTGGAAACTGCAAGAACATGGGGAAAACACTTCATTGAAATATTTTTTGTGTTGTCAAATGCTGTGGCATTCATGGTGCATATCCTTGAGAACATCAGTAGAGTATAAACATCCTGGGTTTATTCTATTTACCCTCTGGAATCCAGATCTTCCTAACAGCATGAAAATAAATTTTTTAATTATTATTGTTGCATATGGAGACCTTGATCACGCCTGTATTGGTGTGCTTTTGGCAATGTATTTTAGTAAAGAAACAGGAACCTTGTGGAAAGGAACTTGGAATTTTGTAACTCCTCTTGTCATATATTTTTAAGACTATTTTGGATGGGGCTGAGCTACCTGGCACAGTAGAAAGTGCCCCTGTCCGTGGCAGGGGCTTGGAACAAGATGATTTTTAAGGTCCCTTCCAACCCAAACCATTCTTGTATTCTACAATTCACTTTCACGTATTAAAACTTTCATATCTTAAAACATTACAGCAAGAGGGGCTGCCTAATATTAAGAAGCAGTGGGGGAATGCTATGCTGAGGATTTGTTTTTATGACCCTTTTATACCTCTGTGAATTCACTGCATTTTGTGCTCTTCTAAAAAGTTTCCCTGGAAACTTCTAGAAATTTCAGAAATTCTAAAGTTAAAAACTTCTAGGACTTTTTAAACTACTGGAATCTAAACCACTAAACAGAAAACCTGGTCGTCTTAGTGTGACAAGGGCTGCAATCTCTAATATAAATCTAAATGTGTTTCAGCACACGGCGAGTCCAAGCACGGTGAGTGAAGTGGAAGTGAAAATCAATCCCTCAGGAATGCTGCGATGCACAGTGCCACACTGCCTGGAGATATTTTTGTCCTACAGACTCAGANCATCACCATGTTCAGCACTAAACCATATCCTGGAATGCTACATCCACACATTTTTTGAACATTTCCAGGGATGGCGATTCCACCACTGCCCTGGGCAGCCTGTACCAGGCCTGAGCAACCCTTTAAACGAACAAACTTTCCTTAATATCCAACCTAAACCTCCTCAGGTGCAACCTGAGGCCATTACCTCTCATCTTGTCGCTTGGCAGGAGACTGACACCCACCTGGCTACACCCTCCTGTCAGGGAATTGTAAACTTCAGTAAATAATTTTTACTTGAAATATCTTTTAAAAATAGAAGAGGAAAACGTAGCAAAATTGCAGTGAGCAAAATATTAAAAAACATTTGATACTCGAGTGTGACATTAGGTTGCACACAGTCCCAGTCCTCCAAGCTCCATACGATGGCTAAAATAACAGGGCCTTCGAGTCACCAGGATAGCCTGTGTGCTCCCCAGGTGTAAAGGCACAATCCCAGCGAGCTGGATGGAGGCTGGGGGTAAACAGCAGATTTCGCTGCCACACAACATGCAGCCAGTGTGCCAGGGTGTGAAACGTGGCACTGCCCAGCTACACCCGGAGACACCAGGCTGGGGCTCCGCACGCACCTGCTGCCCCGAGCCCCGCGCCCAGCCCAGCCCAGCCCTGCCCGCGCTGTCACAGCGGCCCGGCCGTGCGGGGACCGCGCGGCGCTGCCCAGGGCCGGGCCGGTCCGCACCCAGACCCACGNGGTAGTGACACAAGCCCAATGAGCAGGGACAACTTCTCTCACAGAAAAGGTTGCAGAGAAGCATCTAATTAATTGGGATATTTAACTTCATGAGGGAAAAAGTACAAGCAAATCTGTGTATGTTTGTGAGAGCGACCACTTCGAGGTATCCCGGGGGGAGTAGTGTTACACCCAGCACAGCCCTGGAGATGGAGCTTGGGGCATACCCGGACTAGTCCTGGGGCAGCATTTTGACTGGCAGAGTTACCCCGGCAGTCCTGATGCTTTCTTCTGGATAATTTCCCTCTCTGATACTGTCACCTTTGCTTTCAGAGTCTGGCCTTCCCTGCCAGGGTGCAGTTCCTAGCGTGGCACAGCTCTCCCAAGAACGTGATGTCCCACCCTGTCCCCCATCACAATGCAAGGAGCTCATCGTGGAGACCTCCCCGGTGACCACAGCCACAACTATTGCATCTCACACAATTTAATATACCTCCATTAACGAGATACCTGCAGCCCCACGCTTACTCTTTAACATGTTGATCTATACCTCTGTACACGACAAAGCAGCTTCATCTCTGGAAACTGCAAGAACATGGGGAAAACACTTCATTGAAATATTTTTTGTGTTGTCAAATGCTGTGGCATTCATGGTGCATATCCTTGAGAACATCAGTAGAGTATAAACATCCTGGGTTTATTCTATTTACCCTCTGGAATCCAGATCTTCCTAACAGCATGAAAATAAATTTTTTAATTATTATTGTTGCATATGGAGACCTTGATCACGCCTGTATTGGTGTGCTTTTGGCAATGTATTTTAGTAAAGAAACAGGAACCTTGTGGAAAGGAACTTGGAATTTTGTAACTCCTCTTGTCATATATTTTTAAGACTATTTTGGATGGGGCTGAGCTACCTGGCACAGTAGAAAGTGCCCCTGTCCGTGGCAGGGGCTTGGAACAAGATGATTTTTAAGGTCCCTTCCAACCCAAACCATTCTTGTATTCTACAATTCACTTTCACGTATTAAAACTTTCATATCTTAAAACATTACAGCAAGAGGGGCTGCCTAATATTAAGAAGCAGTGGGGGAATGCTATGCTGAGGATTTGTTTTTATGACCCTTTTATACCTCTGTGAATTCACTGCATTTTGTGCTCTTCTAAAAAGTTTCCCTGGAAACTTCTAGAAATTTCAGAAATTCTAAAGTTAAAAACTTCTAGGACTTTTTAAACTACTGGAATCTAAACCACTAAACAGAAAACCTGGTCGTCTTAGTGTGACAAGGGCTGCAATCTCTAATATAAATCTAAATGTGTTTCAGCACACGGCGAGTCCAAGCACGGTGAGTGAAGTGGAAGTGAAAATCAATCCCTCAGGAATGCTGCGATGCACAGTGCCACACTGCCTGGAGATATTTTTGTCCTACAGACTCAGATAAATACACAAGAAGCAGAGGTTAAACATATCTCCTCCCCATGCCGGTGGCACGCAAGCCTTCTGCAGCAGGATGGCTGCTAGGTCTGCCTTGGACAGACAGATCCCTGGGGAGCCACGCGGCCACAGCAGAGGCAGCCGCCGTGGCCGCGCTCCCTGGGAGGCAAGGACCTGGCTGGGGCTGGGCGCCGAATGCCCTGCCGTGGTGCGATCCGCGACATCCACAGGGCACAGCCGGATGTGGGAGCCGCATCCCGGTCGCGGTCACAGCGATGTACGCGAACAGCGAGGCGAGAAACGCGGACTTCAAACCGCTGCCGGGGCGAGCGGCAGGCTGCGGGGCCCCCGCTTCCTGACTGAGCCCAAGGCCTTTCCAAAACTCTGATTCATTTCAGAGCTCTGCCTCCGAATTTAGTGGCCAAGCGAAGTGACCTGCACAACAACCTTTTATTTCCCAGCAGATTGATTTCCTGGTTAGCTAATCTCAAACGCCAGTACTGTTTCCCCCCTCTAAACCGACCGATTTGTTTATTTGAGTGAATTATTTGACTTACTAAATATCACCCTTGTCCTGGCAACATCATCATGTAGTGTTTTGTTTTATCTATTAACTGCTGAATCACAATACGCTTTGTTATTTTCCCACCGCCAGAGGACTGAATCTCTTTAGCAACAAATTGAATCCAGATAGCGCAAGCAGTTCCTCTAACAAAGTCTTTCTTTGTGTTTAAGAAAATAGAATAAAATATTTCTTAAAAGCTCAGATTGCGCACTAGACTCCCTTCAGCAAGTTTTAGTCAATAATTTACAAAAACAAGCTCTAAGAAGGGGAAAAAAAGTGGAAGCAGTGACGGGCTGGCCACTCCCGTCAGAACCACTGCCCCTCTGGCTCTGAACTTCTGTTCCCACAGATTTGCACCTTTCAGACCGTTGTTTTGCCCAAATTCCTCGTTACAAATGTGCACTTACAGCTTCTGTAGAGCATCATCCATCGGTTTCAGGGGTGGGTGTGTGCCGTGCCCGGCACACGTCCCACGCGGGGCGGCCGCAGCGCAATCCTCCTTGCCGGGATAAGCAGAGGTCACGGGCAACTTGGAGAAGCGAAAGTAAACAGGGAGGGAGCGAGTCCGGCGGTGACAGCCGGCAGAGCTCCGCCGGGAGCGATGGGCGGCTGCTCCTCTGCGCCTGGGAGTCAGCAGCAATTTGCTGGTGATTTTAGGGGACGTGTAATTAGCTCTGAAAATCAAGATGTTTGTTTACTCAAAGTTATGAAGGCTTTTTTTGTGTGTGCTAATAATTTCTAGAGTTGCTTTGCATATAAAATGGGTTATTTTCCAGTCTTATTTATATAGTCAGAGTAGTATTATTGGTATGATTACTTTGTTGGTTAGAAGGAGATGAAGAAAAAAGTCCTCTGACTCCAAACACAAAGGCAGAAGCTGTGCTGCAAATTCCCAGCTCTTTATTCCCAACCGGTTAAGTCAAACCGTGAAATGGGAACAGAACTGACTTGGATGAAATCATCTTCCCCCAGAGGGTGGTCAGGAACTGAACAGGCTTCCCAGGGAACGGTCACAGCCTCGAGGCTGCCAGAGCTCCAGGAGCGTTTGGACAACACTCTCAGGGATGCACAGGGTGGGATTGTTGGGGTGTCTGTGCAGGGCTAGGAATTGGACTCCACGATCCCTGAGGGTTCCATTTCAGCTATGATAGCCTGGAGCATCCACAGGTCTGGAAATCCCTGGACAGTTTTAACTTCCTGTGTATTTACCTGGTGAATTACACACCCTTGATTCTGCTCTATGACACCCTATCCTTGGGAATTTTGACAGCGTTAGTAAAACAAGATGATGCAGATAATGGAAAAATTGTGTATCTCTTGTTCCTGGCACAAGGGAAAAATGGGCATGTAGAATAGGTCCATGTATACTGATCACAAATAGTTCTGATAAATATTGCACAGATTCTGTGTTGGCTGTTAGGTTGTACATGGGAGAACAAACAGCCAGTTTCACAAACACATTCAATACTGCACTTGGCTCCTTATTTGATCCCTTGTAAAGCACAAATCAAATTTTGCACAAGAAAAAATACTCAACTAATTATTTAAAAAACCACCAAACAATTAAATTCTTTGAAGACAGGAAGCAAATAAAGCTGTTAGAGCATAATCCCCTTAAAATAGGTGTGTAAATAAACAGTTGACAGATTTGGCAAACTGACATTCTGCAGAGCTCTGGGAAGGGCACAAAGCCACTTTGGGTACATGTCCTCACATGGAAGTCATCCTTGTGCCAGCTCCGGGCCTCATCTGACCCCCAGAGCCAGGAATGATGGAGAGGATGGTGTGCAGCCAACATGGAACCCGCAGCCTGGGTGAAGTAAAGGCCAGTACTGGGCATGGGTTAGAAGCCACTGCAGACTTCGGCTCATAGACACAACTCATGTCCTGTGGGAAACACTTCTGTGAGCAGTGTGCAAGCCATCAGTTTCATAAAATACACAAGGAAATGCAAGTGTTCTGTAGAAGAAATAGGAGCCTGAATCCAGCGGGAACCACTGGCTGGCAAACATTTAAGGGTTACAAGGTTTTAAATGTCTATTTTAGAGTCTCAGCTGCTTTCATCTCCTTCCTGCACAGCACTTATTTCCCTTCTGACAATAAATTATGTTAGTGTGAGCAATGAAGCTAACTCCAGGGGGTGCAGACATCAGTCCCAGAGGGAGCCAGGTCACAAATGTTATACAAACAGTTTAGGTGTTGCTTCCTTATCTTGGTGTAACTTTGCTGCCTCTTGCATTAGATGCCCAAATAAATGATAGTCATGTAGTTCTCTGGCACAGGGTCAGTGAATTTACCTGCCTTCTGTGGTGCTTCCCATGGCTGCCAGCATCCCTAGCAGCTCAAGGGTGCACTTTGTCCCATCCAACATTACTCAGCTTTGCCTCGTGTAGAACAGGAGCCAGGCTGTCTGCTCACACGAAGTGCTGACCCAAACATCCCAACAGGGAATTTATTTCACTTGCAGTCATATTATTGCATTTTAAAGCCACATAATAAAATTAAAACACCAGGGAACTAAATCATGAAATTCAGTGAACATAATCACAGAGGTGGGAAGAGGAAAGAAATTCAAAGGAGCTGCAGAGAGGTAGGATCAAGGATATCTTGGCCACCCTCCACACATGTACCTTAAGCATAATATTGCCAGTAGGACAGAACACCTTCACCCCATGCCTGTAACTCTGTTTAATCCTATGTTGAGATGTATCTTCTTTGTGAAGGAATTGTTTAACCATGTGTTCTACACTTCTGGGCACTTCATAACACATCTTCTTAAAAACTTTCTGGAGCTGCCTGACACAGCTGCAGCTGATGGGACAGGCAACAGAGATGGTGCCAGCCCCAGGCCTAGCCCAAAGATAATGCCACACATGGGATGCAAGAGCACATAGAACCATAGAATCACAGAAAGGTTTGGGTTGGAAGGGACCTTAAAGCCCATCTCGTCCGCTCCCTGCCATGGGCAGGGACACCTTCCACTATCCCAGGGTGCTCCAAGCTTGTCCAACCTGGCCTGGGACACTTCCAAGGATCCAGGGGTAGCCACAGCTGCTCTGGGTACCCTCCCCACCTTCACAGCCAAGAATTTCTTTCCTGTATCTCAGCTAACCCTGCCCTCTGGCAGTGGGAAGCCATTCCCCCTTGTTCCAAGTCCCTCTCCAGCTCTCCCGGAGCCCCTTTAGGCACTGGAAGGAGCTCTGAGGTCTCCCTGGAGCCTTCTCTTCTCCAGGTGAACACCCCCAGCTCTCCCAGCCTGGATCCAGAGCAGAGGGGCTCCAGCCCTTTGAGCACCTCTGTGGTCTCCTCTGGACTGGCTCCATCTGCTCCATGTCCTTCCTATGCTGGGCCCCAGAGCAGGACACAGAACTTCAGATGAGGTTCCACCAGAGCAGAGCAGAGGGACAGAACCACCTCCCTTGACCTGCTGCCCGGGTCTGATAGAGGACTGAAAACTGCAGGCAAAATAGTTCACAGCACAACTATGTCCTGATAAATGCTGGGTATTATTAACTGGATTAATTGAGAACTTAATTGGGTGGAGTGATGGGAAGTACATCTATTCTCCTTTTTGCAGCACATACCAAGAAGTGTGTTGCAGGGTGCACCTTGGTATAATGTACATTAGAACTGAGGTTATTAGAAATAAGAAAAAAGCTCTTTTGCTACAACTTCCATGTTATTGAATTTCAAGCCCATGTTTTTGTTCTCTGAGGAGTATGGCCAGGATAGAAGAGGGCATCCCTTGGCTTGCCAGCAAGCTACAGTAATTTGAATTTCAAAACTGAAGCTTCAGAACTGCAGGTCGTGAGAAGATACCTGATTCATACCAAGGGGATATACCATAGAACAATTACTGAAGCTTGCTATAAGGTCATTTCCACCTATGAGAGGGATGTGATGATACCTATTAAACAGCTGATGACAGTATTAAATAAGGCTTCAACTTGAACAAAAATAACTATGCTATAAGTAGGATATACATCTATTTGCATATAAACAGTAGAAAAAGAGCCGTATCAGTTACTTAACTATTCAAAAGGGACAAAACAAGGAAAAAACCCACCTTGTTTCCTCACACGATGAATAGATTAACAATAGGAAAAGAAGGCAGGCTTTCAAAAGCTACCTCAGCCCTTTATTTAGAGAGCTCTCACAGGGACGATGCTGCACCGATCCCGAGCTGGCTGCTCCAGGGAGGCTGCACCGCTGCTCCCTTCTGCACACCAGCTGCTCTCGCACTGGGACACCTGTAGAAGCTACAGGAGGTCACTGGTGTGGGCCCCAAGGTGTGCCACAGCATGACACCACATGCCTCCATGTGCCATCTCCTCTCCCACAGGCTGGCAGACCTGGAGATGGGCCTTTGCTGCACCCAGTCTCACGTGGTCTCTAAACACACAGCAGATGAATTAAAGACCTTCCTGATACAAAACAATGGGGCATTTAATTAAAACCAAATTTTTTTTTAGTTCTATCATGCTACTTCGTAAAAATATGGGGGACTTTTCTTTCTGAAATTCTTACAAAACCCGCTGGTTCAGAAAAGAGTGGAATCTGAGGGGTGTCTAATTCTTATCAGCAACTTCATATGAGGCAAATATGCAAACTGGGTACCACCTCTCCTAGCTGTACAGAAGGACATTATGCTTTTGCCATGGTCACACTGCACAGCAAACCGCAGAGAACAGCTATGGATTGACAGCCCCAACATTCATACCTTTATTTGTATCAGACCTTGAAGCATTTCTGTTAAATAACCATCTTGGAATATAGAAAACTTACAATTCGTATGAATAATGAAATTTCTATGTTGTCTTTAAGGCACATATTTCTATCAAAACTTCATTTTGGTCCAGAGTAGCAGTTGCATTTCAGACACCAGCTATCCAGGTATCTGGCAGCTTGGTTTGTTGTAACTATCCTTATGACTGTAGACTTCAACAACGTGTATTGAGTTCACCGTCTGCACCGCAGTGTTGTGTCTCGGTACCCTGTGTGTCCCAGGTGCACCACTGCTCTTGGCTGCCTTCGGCAGCTGATTGTTGTCTTTGCAACACCCAGGAACTACGACATCCCGAGTCCACTCTTCCTGGAACCTGTAAGCACAAAGGGAAAAGTTATTTCTCTTTCATTAATTCTGGTGAAGGTACAGAATTTCCTAATCCATTTTATTTGCACATCGGGCGTTTCACAAATGACTCGTGCTGTAACATAAGGAGTTGCTTCTCTCAGCATCAAAACCAGTTGGTAGCAGTGGGGCAAATAATTGTGTCTCTGCAAAAGCTGATGCAGACTTTGCAAAGACTTGTGCGGTTGGTTTTATTTGGGGTTGAGGCAGATACTATTTGTTTGCTTGCTATCAAATGAGTCCCCAGCTTTGATGTAGTGCTATGCTATCTGGAGAGTGTGACCGGGAACATTTGGATGCTGAGCCTGGTGCAGAAGAAACGTCCTTGCTTGGTTAGTGGAGCACTGCTGGGAGCACAAGAGCCAGCTGTGCTCAGTGGGATTAGAGGTGATATTTGCAGAGCTGCCAGCGGTCACATCGGCCCTTGGCTGCCGGCCCTGGCTACTGCCGGGCCCTCTCCAAAGGGACCACAGGCTGGGACTCCGTGTTTGCAGACTGGCAGTCTCTGATCACTCCTACTGCCCACCTTTCCCCATCAGGAAAGGGAGGGTTTGTCCAGCTGTGGGGGAAGCCGCCACAGCCACTGCCCCAGACAGCCACACACCAGCAGTGGATGGTGTGGGCAGAGTAGCAGCAGTGGCTGATGGAGGTGGCAGAGTTTCTGAAAAGATGCTCAGTAAATCACACACCCCTAGTTCAGGAGCATAGGGGGATGTTTGTTCTGAACTCTGCTGCAAGAGGTATGGTGGATGCAGGGGGTTTTCTGCACATGGTCTGTGACCAGACAAGTCACAGCCCTTTGGGGAAAATGCCAATTTACTGCAGCCTGAGCATGGGGGTTTTTGTAAAAGCTGCCCCATCCCTGAAAGTGTCCAAAGCCGGGCTGGATGGGGCTTGGAGCAACTTGGGATAGTGGAAGGTGTCCCTGCCCATGGCAAGGGGTGGAATGGGATAGTCTTTAAGGTCCCTTTCCATCCAAACCATTCCATGAATCTGTGATTCTATAAGTGTAGGATGAGACAGTAGGCGCCTCTCTTCCCTGCAATAGAGCAAGCCCTGAGGACATCAGAGGGACAGTGAAGCCAGTGGGGTTTCACCTCAGCAGAGGATGAGAAGAGCTATTACGAGGGTTGCAGTGTCACCAAGGGACACACAACTGTGCATGCAGCGGGCTTTGCTCTGTGTGCATGGCCTTCAGTCGGACACTGTCTTCAGTTTGCTCTCTCATCCTTGGAAGATCTGTACTTTGTCCTGAATAAGTATGACTGTTTTTTCCAAGCACTTTAACTTTCCTTAATTGCAGTTCCCAGCTGGGCTACTTCAAAACATCACAGCAGGAGGATCAGAACCCCTCTCTGCACCCTTACCTGGCAATATAAACCTGCCCTGGATGCTGAACAGCTAAGTGCATGATGCATTTGACAAGGACAGCCTTTATCAGACAGACAAAATTTGGAGCTCCCATCACGGGAGAAGAACAGCCACCACAGCATTTGTCAATGGGGTTTAGAGGATTCACAAGAATATTTTTCTGTGTGACTTGAGAGCTGTTCCTTGCTGGAGGGAAAACACTGTTAACAGGACATCCAAGGCGTGTGAGAACACAGCCACAAAGCTGCCTGGTGCTGGCACTGCCTCTCAAAACAGTTTTTATACTGGAGGATGGGAGGGGATTTTTTTGTTGCTGTATGTCTGGTGGCTTTGTACAAGACCCTGGGGTAATCATGAAAGCATTATGAAAACAATAACAGCAGCTCTATTGAAAGCACATGTTGCTGTACATGCCCCCTTTGAGCTCTTGTGATGACAATTAAGATTGAAATTCAGAAATGGGTGTAACTTAAAAGCAGTTTATCCTACCCTTCTAACGGGGCCCCAAGGTGAAACCACAGCTCGTTTCCCCTGTCTCAGCTTTCTTTGAAACCTGCATGTCAAAAGGTACTGGGAAGATCTGAGCCTCTAAAAGGTGGTGGTGGGGAACACAGAGCACAGGAAAAACAAGAGGGAAAAAAAAGGACAACTCCATGAATAGAGAAGCTCAAGGCTGGACAGTCACAGGGAAACCCAGGGAAAGGAAATCTGCCCCTCTGCTATGCTGGGTCTCCTCCCCTTCAGTCCTCGGTGCCATCCAATCAAATATTTTGTAGGGAACTGTATTAATTCCATACAATTCAACCGAACAGGTCATTTGCCCTTTGCAGCCCTTTCACTGGATGCCCTATGTGGTGCAGTATTAAACCCCACAGTGATGAGCAGCCCTGCGCCCCTTTCTGTGCCCTGGCAGCAGCCCACAGGTGCCTCACTGCAATGGTAGCTGAGCAGGGGAGCACATTCACACCCACACAGACATTCAAGGACACTGCCAATGGTCCCACGTGTGTCCACAGCCTCAGGCACTGCTCTTCGTGCCCCAGCCTGCAGGCAAACACCAGCAACTTCTGACCAGGAGGCCGATCATAACAGAAAATGCACAGATCTTCTGTAGGGAGCGAAAGGCTTGCCAGTGGTGACACTGCTGACCTTCATAAGCAGCGATAGACCTTCGTAACCCTCAGAGATCAGTTTCCCCAGGACAATCTTGCACTGTCACTGTTGTAGAAAACTATTTGCCCCCTTAACTGTTCCACTGGTGCATCTCCTGGCAGTCATTCCAGGTGTCCTCGTGCACTTTTCTTGTTCTACTGACATTTTCTGTTAAGCTTTGCAGCAGTTAGTCTCACAACATGGGTATTTCTCCAAGTGTTCTTCCCTTTCCCTGCGGTAAATCCACACCACACCACCCTACTAATAGAAGGGCATAATATCCTTCAGCTTTTTAATCTCTTCTACTTAGGTGTTCAGCGGACAAAGAACTGGGAAAGCTCCCTCAAGGGGACAGAGGGCAAGGCAGGAATGTAGCCAGGTGTCCCACCCCATCCTAGAAGGTCCCTTTGCTCACAGCTGTGCTCCTCAGCAAGGCCGGGCAGACATCATTTTTCAGAGCAACATGAATTTCTAATTTGGGCCTTTCCCACAGCCCCTTACACAAGTTAGTGAAAAATTTCCACTATACAGCCACTAAATCAAAGAGAAAAAAACCCTTATTTTATTTTACTGCAGAGGTCAAAGCCATGGGCTAATCTCACCAACCTTGCATATGACTTCTTGGACTGACTAAAAATGCTGAGCTGCCTCTTCTAATAGCATCCTGTCTCTGGGATTTTCTACAAAACCTTTTCACTTGGAATTCTTTGTTGTTGGATTGCCCTTACTTGCTTTTTTCCAGGTACAATGGTAAAGCATCTTGTAGTCAGAAAGGGCTCTGGTACAAAAATTTCAGCTACTAAAAATATCTTCTGTGGGAGAACATACCAGCCTGCTTCCGTGCAGAAGGATTTTTTCTTTTTGGTAATATTCTCCAGCTGTGTGAATAGCTGAAAGGAGGACTTTAAGCCTACTGAGATGTGGGCTTTTCCATTTGATTTGCTCCCACAGTCAGATCAGCTACTTCATAGAGAATGTTTTATAATTTGGCCTAGAGCTGTGAAAAATAATTCACCTCTAAACAGTCCAAAATAGGAATGCCCAACTTCTTCCAAATGCTTTCACACTAGACAAAAAACCACACCAAATTTCTTTGATTCTCTTTAGATTGCATTTTTGAGCCGGACTATTTTTTTTCTGGTTGTCATCTTAGCTGACAGAGAATGAAAAGGAGTTAGTGTACAGCTACATTCAGTTCTCCTCAGTGTGGAAAACGCTGGATCATCAATTCTCCCTTATGAAAAATCAGCACATCCCTTGAGTCAAGGGAGTATCTATTCCAGGACAGGTTACAGGACTTTTACACTGAAAAGCAAAGCAACAGAGCCAAGGTGTGGCTATTTCTGACCATCACTAGGAAGCTGATGCAAAGTGAAATGAGCTCTCTCAGCGTTTTCTTTATGCTGGCTATCTGTGCTTCTCCTGGGACAGTATCTTCTACACATGCTGATATATAAATAGGTTCCAAATGAGGAGTGCCTAGTTCTTTAATGTCTCCTCATGCTAGAAGGGTTTGCTCTCACAATATTACACTAGGCTGTGTGTATTTCACCAGACCAAAAGTGGTTCCAATTGGATTCAGGCTCCCATTTCTGCTACAGAACACTTGCATTTCCTTGTGTTTTTTATGGAACTGATGGCTTTCACTTAAAGAACAAGTGAAAATGCTACAAACTACTTAAACAAGCACAAGACAGCCCCTTCCCTGCATGGATGCTTAAAATTTAATTGACGTACATTATGGCAGGACAGAATTATTCTTTACAGATTTAAAAACTGGCAATATGTTTATCAGAGCAATTGCTTATTTGCATTTCCTCACCCTGTATTTTAAACCTGTTCTCCTAGAGCAGCAGCTCTGCTGAGGCTGTTGCACTAGTTTGCTGTGAAGCTTTGCCTGCTTGCTGAAAACTGAAGGCGGTTTTTAAGTTCTGTTAGTTTGGGAGAGGTTTAGGTTGGATATTGGGAAAAAATTCCCCACAGAAAGGGTTGTCAAGCCCTGGAACACCTTCACCTGGGGAGCAGCTACAGCCAACCCTGAGCAGTGGGTGTGAGTAGCCCCTGCCGGCGTTAAGCTGACCCCACTCTTCTTTTGGACACCCATTTCTTTAATATAACACTCACTGACCTTCACCTCCAGCTCTCAAACATTACCAGCAGCTGGCACAGAGGAAGGACACCTGCCATTAAGCTTCTCTTTACTGATATTTTACCCTGTGCCTGTCATGGGGCAGAGGACAACCTGCCTGCTTGGGCAGCTGCCTGATCCAAGCTCTCCCACATGGCTGCTTGCTGGGATGGCAGAGGACTGTTTATCTTGGGTGGTGGGTGCCCAAGCAAGTACTCCAGAGAAGAATTACTGCAGGGTCAGGTATTATTCTTTGTCAGAAAATAACTGACTCAAAAATAACACATCCTGGTACATCCTGCAGTCAGGCTGTGAGAGCCATTCCCAATATGTTGACAAGCCCTCTGCCCAGCAATCCTCCTGGGGACTGCTCTGGAGGCTCATGGACATTGTTCTCCTTTAACTACGTGGCCCAGGGCTGCAGCTAATCTCCCTTTCCTAGGCACAGACCCATTTTTCCAGCTAATCTGGCTCAAACCTCTGCACCACAGAGCAAGCTGCTATCTCTGCTGCTCTGGACTTCTGAGAAGCAACGTTGGGGAAACACCTCTCTCCCAGCAGCACCATGATCTGTAACGTGTTTTCCCCCTCTTAACATTATTTAGCATTTTCAATAATATAAGAGAGCAGATATGCTGTAAATACGTGCAGCTCGTGCGTATAAGACCTTCTGCTAAAATTGGTATGCTCATCCTCATTATGATTCCTTACATCCAAATGAAAGAGGTGACATCAGCAGTCACTGCACTCTGTAGTTAATGATTCTGGGTATTTGTACACATATTTCTTATCATTCTAAAGCAATTTGTTCAAGCAGCAAAGCAGTCAGAATGAAGCTCATTATAATTAAAGTAGTTGCCACGAAAATTCAATGTTTCCCTGCAAAACTATGCACCACTAATCATGGTATTTGTTCTGTGCTTCAAACATGAGGGGGAAAAAGTTCTCATTTTGTGGCAGACAGGTCCAGAAGAGCACGGTGGAGCCCCTACAGTCACACAGCTGGGCTTCTCTGTTATTTATTATTTCTACACATCAGCATTCTGCACCCACATCGTGTCACCTCATTGCAGCCAAAATTATCTTGTCAGCATACCAAGGCACCGCTTTAACTGGTTAGAGTTTTTTAAACCTAAATTTGTCTGTAAACCTTAACAAATACCTTACCTGCCTGAAAGGAGTTTTTATTTCACATTGCCTTACCTGAAAGAATTGGCTTTTTATTTCATCTCTTCTTACAGTATTTTGATCCTGAAGTACTGAACCAAAATGTTAATCTCTAAATCTATTCAATTAAGTCTGAAAAGTAGCATGACCTACATGCTTTTCTAGTCAAAAATAAATCAAGATATACTGAAGAGAGTCTTCTTCAAGGGTGCATAAGATTGTTTTCTGCAGGTAAGCACTAGAAATCACTGATACTGCTACACAGAAAAGCTGTACAGGTAAGCAGTGAATGAAAAGCAAACAAGGACTGTGCAGTATATTATTGTATATGACAATGAAGCAGAACCCAGAGCAGGTAAAAGACACAAGGACATGTGTTTATACAAACAGTATTAGCAAAACAGCAATTAGATTTTAGATAGATCCATTTTTCTGTTTTTCTTCTGTTGGCACCATCACGGTCAGTATAACACACCTGGACACACTCAGAGATGATTTTGAACAAGCACAAAGAACTCCTGTGCTCATCATCCATGCACCCACAGTATGTGATGCACTTTATTCCAGTGAGGATATGTCTTTGGCCTATCCCAGAGTCAGGGTTCCCACACTGGAATTCTTGCTGCCTTGGGGATGAGGATCCTGTTGTTCTTGTGCTGCACCCCCTGGCAACCAAACAGTTCTCAGGGGAGCTTTCCTGCTCACTGTGGGATGAATGGTGATGCTTGATGCTCACCTTGAGCCACCTGCAGCCCCAGGTGTCCCAGGCTGCCTCCACTCCCAAGGCTCCTGAGGGAAGGCAAGTTGCACCTTGATCCCACTGACCAATACAGAGCAGGGACTTCTCTGCTGCAGTTTAGCATCAGTTTAACAAATCCAACTAAAACCTTCTCTCTAGCTAATCTGGTGCAACCCCCCCTTTAGACCAGGCTCAACCAGACACTCCTGGGGAAGGAAGCACTGTAAGAGGGGAGGTCACACTCAATCCTCTGCTGTCTCACCTTTTGACAACATTAATTTCCCACAAGACAGCCAAATTCAAGGACAAGCCCTGACAACCCACGGGCATCATGTCCTCTTCAGGGGCCTCCCTTTAAAACACATTTTCAAGAATCCTCTTTCTAAAATTTGTTCCACAAACTCATTCAAACCTACTATATTTTAACAGCCTTACCTGTAGAAGCCTTGGTTATCATATGCCATGTGAGTCACATCATCAAATACAGATGTATTCCTGAGTTTCTTATTGTTGTTATTGTTTCTTCCCTTAAAACCAAAGTAAGCAGCTTGCATGTGCTCCAGTTCTTCAGTTCTTAGGTGGTACCACAGCTGCATATCTCTGTGAATATACCAAGCAGTAGAATACAGTATTGTGATACATGGATGTACAGCTGAGCTGTTATCTAACCACAGACCTGACTCGCTAGAGTTTAAATCTAATTCCAGGTTTACTGAAGAAAGCACTTAAACACGTGCTGAACTTCATGTCTAAGCCAAACTTGCAGAGATTTAAATAACACTTTAAGATAGGGAGTTCTTCAATAGCATAAATATTATTCTGTAAAATAGTGCTATTTTAAGTACTGTCCAGCACTCCTCAAAAACAAGCAAACAAACAAAAAAACGAGAGCAATTTTCTTATGAGCACCAGTGGATAGTTCAAAGGAACAAACATCCAAGAATTACGTCTATTTGATTCAGTGTTTTTTCAGACGACAGGTAATAAGAAAAGTCAGATAAGGTGGGATGATGTGTCAGTGTTCTCATGGACCTTCATCAGTGACATCAGGCCACATCCTGTTGTGTGTGAAAAGACTACAGACCATCTCCATTTTATGGAATACATTATTTCAGGAAAAAAAATATTTTCTGTGACTTTTTGCAGCACTGCTATTCCTAAGGTTTCCAAAATCACCAGACAGGTTGAAAAGATATTGACATAAAAAGGGAGGAGACAGGTAATGTTGCCTTTGCTAAGTGTAGAGCATATTCCCTCACTATCAGAATTCTCTTTTGGAAATGCTCAGGGCTGTTTTCATGCTGCTCTCTGCAACTCTGAGGCAAGAAAAAACCCCACAATTTATTTTCTTCTTTTTAAAAGCAGTCTAATATTCCCAGAATCACAGACATTCTCACTGGCTGATGGGACAAGATTAAATTGTGAGAGCTGGCGATGCTGATTTTGGTGCCATTTCTGTCTTCTTGGGAGGCAATCTTGCTCTTTCCAGAGAAAACAGCAGCCACACTCCCTCAGTGGGACACGATCTGCAAGGAGGCTGAATGGTGGGAGGACTTTCAGCAGTCTTTATCCTTTCTCTCTTCAAAGCACACGTGGATGTGGCATTTGGGGACATAGTTTAGTTGTGAACATGGTGGTGGTGCTGTACTGACAGTTTGACTTAAGGGTCTTTTCCAATCCTAATGATTCTATGATTCTATTAAACACAAGATGGCACATTAAAGATCATTAGACACCTTGCAAGGCAGGTTTGTAGGCAGAGGTGATCTCTAAGGTGACCAGCTAAAAGAGCCAAAAGAAGCAGACAAGGCAGACTTCAGAGCTACAGGCAAGGTGGGGACATCCTCTCTGCTCCATAGGTAAAGACTACCTTGTCTTTCAGGTATCGTCTAAGAGACACTTATTTCACTATTTCCCCCCCAAGAGTTCTCATTTTGTATTAAGTTATCAAGCCTGCAGCTTTTTGTCAGATTAATGCTTTGTGCATCCAGAAGTTGATCCACTTTTCCACCTCCATCACCAACAGAGATGCTGCCACTGCGCCTGACAAGTTTCACACAGGGTTGTTACTTTTTCTCCCATGACATGGACAGTTCGTACATTATTTCAGTTCTTTCTGACAGAAGGGATAAGGCACACAATGTCTGCAGTGCCCCAAGGTTTCTCCTTGGAGCTGGGCTCTGTTGCCAATGGGATGGAGCAGTTCCTTCAGGAGACAGGGAAAGGAGCACAGGGGCAGTCGGGAACTGAGAAGCTCTCAGCAAAAGGAATAATTTTACAGCCTGATGACAGAATCAGGTCATAATGTCCAGTGTGAAGGGCTTTTCTTTTGTAAGAGAGAAATATCAAGTCATCACAATAATGGGGATGGCTAATTCTTACAAAACGTCATTTAAAATAAATGAAAAACAACGAGTTTTATATGAATAGTCTTATCAAAAAGAAAAGTGGCAATTCCAAAAATGTCAATCAACCTTTCATTTCAAAGCAACTTATTTCATGCCACCAGTAAAAACCTAATATTATGATTGACACTAAGGACTTTCATTTTTTGACTCAAAAAAATTCTTTCAAGGGAAACAGAAAATCTCTATTTTGGCTACACTCAGATTTCAAATGACAGAAGTTCCTCCTTCAGCTGGTTGCCATGCAGCTTCAGATGAAGCACAGCTCAGCACAGAAAGCTTCACTGCTGTCTTCCTCAGCCTCCCTCCACTCCACCGGAGGGCCTGGTGGGAGTAACGAGCAAGAAAAATGAGAGGGAAACAAAGTTCCCATGAAAAGCCTTCTCCAGCAGTGACTGTGGGTGGAGGCTCTCGTGAGCAACAGTAGCTCAGCTCCAGTCTACAGCCAAATGTGCTCCTGCTGACACCATCCACATTAAGTTTTCATAATGGACTGGATTGAAAATTTGACTTCTTCTTATTCCTGTTTATAATCCACTGATCTGTGCTCCAAGCCAGAAGGCAAAATCCTCCCTCCTTCCAGCCCCACACTGTGACAGCTTTGAGGATGCTCAGCAGATGGTGAGGGCCTTGGATGGCTCTGACACAGGGAGATTCCATTTCCCAGTGTTCAAAGAAAGAAAGGGAAAAAAGGAAAGAAATAGAGTAAAAGGGGAAACACTGCCAATCTTCAATAACTTGACGAGAGAAATGCTGTGCATGAAAATCAGACTTGTGTGTTCAGCTTCTGCATAATCCTGGGTAAATCCAGATCTGCCCAGGCCTGTTGAGGTTATCTGATATTAACAGACATCAGGTACTTAAATACTCTGGAATTCCAAGTCTTTCTATGCCTAAAGCCTGACCTACAAATTAAGGATTTTAAGTAATTAACATCATTGCAGTGCTGCAAGCAGCAAATCCTTTGAAGCTCTGTGCTATCGCAGCAAGGGGGTCTATATGATGTACACTCTTACACTGTTATTAAAACCGTCTTCTTGACATACCTTTGAGTTCTCCTCCTCTCACTTTTCTTCACACACTTGATCAGACAGCAAGTTAGGAAAGCCATGGACATCAGCAGAATGACAGCACAGCTCACAATGGAGGCAATCACTGCGACCTTAAAGCCAAAAGTCTCGTATTTTGATATGGCTGCAGCAAAGCAAACACAGAATACATGTTTCTAAGATCAGTCCACAAATTTATCTTTTACATTTCGTTAAACCATGCTGAAACCTACCTGCTTCACACTTCTGCTCGCTGAGGATGTTCACATTAGTGTGTGTCAAGATACCAGAGCATCTTGGCTTCAACTTTGAGCTATGCAAGCCTCAAATTGGACTATTTAAAAAATCTCCTCTTTATAAGTTACTAATTAACTGTTCACAAGTATTTCACCACTGCAATTAATTAAACACAGTGCTCTTAGCACTGCAGTATCTAAAAAGCACAACTCTGTTGGCAGATCAAATGCAGATGAGCTGCAAAGTCTTTATTAACAAGGACTGAAGCTACAAAAACAAATACTAACAGGGGTAATTGGGCTTAAAGAAGCCATTTAGAGTAAGGACAGTTCCATGTAATCAGGTCTTCCTCTATTTGGGGGAGGATGCGGGGTGGAAGAAGTGACCTGCAGTGTTCACAGGGATCTGATGGTGGAAGTGAGTTACCCAGACAACAGGAGTGGGAACGTGGAGTGGCACAGCTAACACAGATCCCTGCCAACTCACTTGGAGCGGTAAGCATGTCTTCCTTCAAAACTCATCTAGTTCTCCCAATGTCACAATGACCAGCATCACAAATGGTTCAGCTGAGCTCCACACAAAGCATTATATTTTTGCAGCCTCTGGGGGAAGGATTTCTCTCATTTTTCTTTTATGGGATCTCCAAACAAGAGGTAAGAATAGCAAAGTGAGTGAGAGAGCACCAAGTGTCTGTAAGAGCAGTGTATCCACTGGGGATTTAAAATGACACAAGGTCTGAGGCACAAACTGAGATGCTCAAAGCTTAGAGGTACCAAGTTTGCTTGGGTCTACTTCTAGCCAAACTAGTAACAACCTTACAATAAATAAGCATGAACACAGCGTGAAAGGTAGTTAATGCTGTTGCCATTCGGAGACTATTTCTCTATATGGCAACTTTCCCATGCAGCTGCCCACAGGCAACAACAAAGAATTGTTCAAAAAATATCACTGAGTTTCTTTTACAGCAAAAACATTGTCAGAAAAGACTGCCAGGAGATGAGAGGTTCACAAATATGCTTGCACATCAGTTGGTCATTCCCATTGTCTTGGGGTGATTTATGATGCTATCCTATTCCCTGATCCTCTGCTTTATGCCCCCAAATGGTTGCTGTATCTTTAAGGTGGGTCCGGGGGAAGGGGGAGCCTTCGGGCTCTTTGCTGGGCATTTTCAAAGCTCTCTGCCCAGGTGTCCGGCGTGCAGTGCAGTTTGGGTTTTTGCTTGGCTAGCTTGGGGTTCTTTTGTTAGCCCAGGCAGAATTTTTTTTTCCCCTTTCCCTGGCTTTGGAGAGGCTGCACCAGCAATCCTTTGGCGGCTTTTCGAGGTGAGCTGGACGGCTTGGTTTTGGTCCGAGATCAGCGAAAACAACCGGCAGGAGAAGAATCGGTGGGAAACGGCGGGGAAGGCGAGGGGCCGCTCCGTTTCGGCCCCAGGTCTCGGAAAAAGCCGAGCCGGCGAGAGGAAGCCCACCTGCTTCATCTGCTGTGGACGGGGAACCAACACCAGAGATTCACCAGGTTCCCATCTGCTTGCCCGAGCTGCTGCGTGAACCTTTTGTTTTTTTTCTCTGAGACAGGAGCCGGTGCCATCTTTCTCCCCACCACACTGCTGGCCCTTGTGGTTTTTTTTTCCCCCTGGCATTTTGGGTTTTTGTTCCGGTGTGGGAGGAAGGGGGAGTGGGTGGGTGGTTAAGGTCTGACAGTTCAATATCTAGCATTTATTTACCTTTTTTCCCGTGCTGTGCGGGCACTCTGTTTGTCAATAAATGGTTGGAGTTTTTTTCACTTTCATCCATTAGTATTAATTTCTTATTGGTGGAAAGGGATTGTTGGAACCCTCTTTTTTAGAGGAAACACTCATTCCAGAATGTTTTTTCTCGTAAACTTGTCTCTAAACCGAGACACCCATACATTGTCTAAAGCTGCATACAGCTTTTAGTTAGAGCCACAGTTATTCCAGGTGCCACGCTACCAGTGACATGAGATCAGGGATGAATCCAACAGAGTCTTTTCTGTGTCATGATAACATGTCAGAACACATATGGAGTGAAACTACCATCAGTGGGGCAACTTTGAAGAAAATTGAATTTGTCTTTTTGTTTGCACAAGTATCTAGAATGAATCCTACCGTTGCAGAGATAGGCAGGGCAAAACGAACACACCGCATCCCAAAGGGAGGGGGAACGGTTTGGGAAGAACCTTACGCTTGCAGGAGGGCACTCCGCCTGTCCACTGCGTGCTGTTCCCTTTCCAAATGCAGGAGACGATGCCCGGTCCCTCCAGCTGGTGCTCGGTGGAGCACTGGAACGTGACCACTGTCCCCACGTCTGTGCCGTTGCCATGAAGGACCTGGAGTGAGCCGAGCTGGGGCGGGAGGAGGCGGCTGCACTGCCCTGCAGAGCAAGCACACAGCCACACAATGCAGCGCCACAGCCAAGAGTGACGGGCCACTGAGCTTTTATTGACACCAGACCGTAAATCAGTTGCAGTTAATGGTCAAAACAAGTACCAGACCTCGGGGTGGCCGATGCTGGCTGCTCTGCCAAGCACCAGCCCACGGCCAACCTCCCTCCATCAGTGCAGCACTCCTCCAGCACAAAGCAACTCATGTTGTGACACTATCGGCTCAGACTGGTACATGTTGAACACTGAAACACTAAAAACACTGTCATTTCTGAGTGGCATGGTCCCCTACAGATCCCTGTCTTGTTGGATTCTGTTTAATTTAGTACTCAGGCTGGCATCTTCCACGTTGGGAGTATTCATTATGCATCTTGCTCCACGCAAATTTCCAAGATCTAAGAGACAGATCATGCAGTTCAGCCTACTTGGTAGCATCTTGGCATGATCCAACCAAAACTCCCTACCTTTACAGGCACTGTGCCTCTGTTTGGCTCGGCTGAAAGGGGCCAAGGGGGTCAAAACCACAGGGAGGGGCATAGAAAGACATATACATACAACTTATCTCCCCTTTCAAGTGACAAACTCTGCTTTACAGTAAATCATTAATTTTTTATACATTTTTGTTCATTCAGCATTTCTGTTACTTTGTTGTTTATACAGCTGCTCTTTGAGCCATTGAGCTGTTCTCCCCTTGGCCACCTAATGTCAGCCACTAACTTTATACACTAAGTTTTATTGTCACAGCATTTGTTATTCACAGTCATTTTAAACAAAACTTTCCAAGTCAGGCCATTAAGGCAACATATAACATCTAGATAACTTCAGAGGTAACAAATATTTTTTCTGGGTCTGTACATGCACATTGACAGAATCTGGAAACTTGTTTCTTTAACATTTACAAAATACCAGCACTGCTTCTGCATCAGCACCCAAGTTCCCTATTTTTCTCTGGATTTCCAAATGACTTGAGAAAACTCAGAGGCATAGTGCGGCAAACACTATGATGACACACACAAAAATATTAAAAGGGGGAAAACATATTTTTCACATCGACAGGCAAAAAGAAATTACAGCTTCCATGAGAACATCCTGACAGAACCACATGTTGTTAGCAAATCTGTTTTACTTTTAATGCTGAAATTCCCCCCATGTCATTAATTGTTGTTAAGCTCCTAGATCATACCACAGCAGGCAGGCATCCCACCTATCTCCAATTCATGCTCTTAAACCCCCTGTCCCTGGAAAACAAACCCAAAGGAATCTCAGCAAAAGACCAAACAGAAGTCCCAGTGACAATTACTGGGCTAATCTACTGAGTAAATATGTACCAAGCACTAGCTTTTAGAACTACAGCTCTTCAATTCCATGCAGATTATTTGTTTGATTTTCCACTTCTGTCAGTCACTTATTATGGTAGCAATTTGCCTCAATGAGAGCAGATATTTCCTATAGGACTTGTTTCTCTCCATCTCTTGTCCTTCCCACCACTATTAGCTACCTGTAATGTTTTTGTAGTTAGCCATGGCATTCACTTTCCTGCTGGGTTAATTTTACCCTTACATCTCCAAAGAATCATGTTTAAGTAAGTTTCCATCCTTATACTTACATAAGCAGATGTTCCATATAGATTTCTTTTTGAATACTCTTCAGGCATGTTTATCAGACTAAATCTACTACAATCAAGAATTTTATTTTTTTTTTATTAATATAATTTATTTTTATTTTTGTTTTCAACTGAGACTGGTGTCTGAGGCTGCACTGCTGCCTAGTAAAACACTAACATTTGTGCTGACCAGATTTACATTTTGATTTTTATTTCTTTTATAAATATCTAGAAAATGTCATGTTCAGGTCTTGGTTTGCATAACTGTTGGCACCCAGAAATGTAAAAATGAAAAACTGTAAAACTGAATAAATGCCCTAATTAGAGAGCTGGAGGCCCTCTGCTCTGGAGACAGGGTGGAAGCACTGGCATTGTTCATCCTGGAGAAGAGAAGGCTCTGGGGAGACCTTAGAGCATCTTCCAGTGCCTACAGGGGCTACAAGAGAGCTGGAGAGGGACTTTGGACAAGGGCCTGAAGGGACAGGTCAAGGGAGAATGGCTGAAGAAGGGTAGATTTAGATGGGATATTGGGAAGAAATTCTAGGCTGTGAGGGTGGGGAGGCCCTGGCACAGGGTGCCCAGAGAAGCTGTGGCTGCCCCTGGATCCCTGGCGGTGTCCCAGGCCAGGCTGGACAGGGCTTGGAGCAGCCTGGGACAGTGGAAGGTGTCTCTGCCCATGGCAAGGGGTGGAACTGGGTGGGCTTTAAGGTTCCTTCGAACCCAAAACCTCCTGTGATTCTGCAGTTCTATGATTCAAGTTCCTGCAGCTATTTCTGCAGCTTTTTGTAAAGCAAGAGCTGATTTATACAAACACAATTCTCAGCTTGGCCTCATGCTGAGAGAATATCCAGTGTTCAAAAATCTCCGAATCTGATGCTGCTGTTTGGCGGCGCAGAACAGCATTGGCTACAACAAATGGGTTATTGCATATGACAAATAACTGTCCTCAAAGTAAAGACAGACACTAAAGCGCAGCATCCTCCATGAATTCTTAACTCACCCCAACCTCTGGGTTCAGAAATAGACACATACATAATTTCCAGGCAGTGAAAAATATAGAGTAATGCAAGAATTAAAATAATCCAAAATATCTCTTCTCATGTACAACCAGGATTATCTATATTGCAAAATCGATTTGTCAAAAGGAGGAACCATATGGTTTCGCTGTCAGCAAGCTGTGGGTTTATGTTTTGCTGATATGAAAAAAGAAATGAGAGAGCAACCTAGGCACGCCTGCCTGGTAAACATTTCCTGTGCTCCTTCCACAGCAAAACAGTGACTAAAAATCAAATACATCACATAAGTATCTACCAAAATGATCTAAACTACAGAAGTAATTACCGGGAGGCATGTTAGCAAGGCTGCCACTTGCTGTCTATGCAGAAAAAGAGTGATCCATGCCTTCACCTCATTATTCCCAGACACACATAAGTCACCCCTTTGCATTGCTTACTGTTGGCTATTTAATATCACTAAAACATGCTGGAATAACTAGATGCCAGAGAGCAAGAGAAGTCTGTATGTTTATAATTTCAACTTTCACCATTATTTTTTCACATAATAATCTCTCATTCATTAAATCTTGTGCAAGAAATTGTAACATTTCTGCAGAGGGTGCAAAGTGATACACTAGCTGGAAAGCCAGCCACTGGAGAAGCCAAAAGAAACCCCACATGTATTTCCACAGGGAAAGCACACGTCTGTTAGAAGCCATGGATAGAGGAAGCATGAAGGATGCCTCACCAGACAACTGGACAGGGCAGAGTTTGTGCGCTGCCCCATGGGAAGCCTCCTGCAGCATCCCTGGAGGAAGGGCAGCATCCCTGTGTGTCCACAGCCCACCCTCAACACGCTCCCACTCTCCTCCACTGCTCTGGGTGCTGAAGGACATGGAGCTCAGCCTGGCTGTGTATTTGCCTTGCCTGGCTCTGGGTTATCTGCCTGCAACAACTCTGTGATTGGGTTTGTGCACACCGACGTGCACATGCTGGGGTACTGAATGTGGCCGATAAGAGCAGATGTGCCCGGACGATGTGGCCGGTGGCCTCTTGCTTATGCACGACACTTGCCAGACTAAGCACAACCTCTACAGATGGAAGAAATCCCCACTGGTGGGGGCACATTGCACTGACCTACCTTGACCAAAAAAATTCTCAAGCAGGAAGGGTCCAGAGCTGGACAAAAAACACTTCAGTCATTAAAAAATCCACCCCCAACATGAAATTTTAGGTGGACCAGACCTGTTTGGTACTTGATGGTTATATATTCATTTTTTGCCAAAAAAGCTTAAAACGTAGGAAATGCATTTCCACAAAGAATTGATTTATAAAGAATATAGGAACTTTTCAACCTTTTCTCTTTGAAACCACTTTCCTGTTTTAAAACAGATGATGGAATACAGGTTTGTTGGTTTTCATGGGGAATTTCCAACCACCCTGTTAAGCAAAACTAGCCTGAATACTACAGACCTTACCTGCATTTCCTCCACCTGGCTGGCCCACTTTGGCTTCTCTAAGTCCTTCTTCCTCCCCAAGAGCAATCTGAAGCTGCTCCTGTCCTTGGTTTGCTGTGTTAAGCTGTGAAATGCACACCACAGAGCTGTGACCTGGTATCCACAACTGTCAGCAAGAATTTCTGTGAATAATTGATTTAGACACCAGTCTGAAAAAGTTAGCAACAGCATGCCTTTTATTATGGTGATAGAAGTCATTCATGGGCTGAGAAACCAACAGCCAGATTTAAAACCCTTTTCTGTGGTTTTATCACTTTTAATTTTTCTTCTCTCCTTGTTGGTTCTCTTCCTGATGGGGTTTGGCTTTCCTATTCCTGGGCTTCCCAGAGGGACGTGCAGCCAGGAGCCTGGCCAGGGACACCAGAGCAACCTGCAAACTGCATGGTGTGAGAGCCACGCAGCATCCTGCCAGGAACCGCTCGAGCACAGCAATGATTAACAGCACAAGTCAATAAACACATCTGCTTTTGGCGTCCCTGGACACAGGAATTGGTGCGACATGGCATGAAGATTGACGGGAATGCCAGTATAAGGACAGGGAACCAGTGCACTGTGTTTACTTTTTCCCACTTAAAAAGTCAATGATTGCAGGTGAGTTATGCACAGAATGACAAGTAGCTCAAGAGAGCAGAGCAGAGGACAGCAGCCCCATGCCCTCGCCTTCCTTTGTACATGGCTAGGAAACTCAGGGCTACACCTGAGAATTCAGCTTCTGGGCTGGAACAGATTAAAATGAATGAAAACCTTATTGCTAATCTAAATTTCTGCAGGTATTAACAATAATGGGCCAAACACCAGAGCTCTCTTGCCTGTGCAAAACTGCCCCTGACTTTGTGGGCCACTGCTTTTTAGAGCAAAGCGGAACCCTTTGTCCAGTCCAGATGCCTCTTTTGACCCAAGCAACTAGCAAAGATCTTGGGAACAACTGTGTCTGTAAGCAGAAACCTTCCTGGGTGTAATTCTGCTTTTACAGGAAGGCACAAATTTCTGCTCTTCTGAACAGGAAAAATCAAAATCCCAAACTTGCCCTTTGCACCTCTCTGAGGCCCCCGCAAACCATCCTCCCACACACTGTTCCCAGCCCACACGTGCACTCAGGGAATTTTGTATGCCATCCCTTCACCCTACTCGACTTCTGTCCCCATTTTCACCTCTCCTCAAATCCATTCCCAATCAAAGCTACTCTGCTTAGGAGTCTGGAATACATGAGCAGCATTGTGTCTGGCTTTATTTCATCCCAGAAATAATAACGGAATCATCTCTCTCAGCTCTGTTGGAGGAAAGGCAAGCAGTTAACCCATCCCTTTCCCAGACAGTGTTTCTACCAGTCACCACCACTCCGATTTGGGCTGAGGTAGCCACAAGCGCTGCCTCCCCAAGAAGCTAGAGACTCCCCTAAGATGCTGCTGGGCCACAGGGGCTCTGCTCTGCTGCAAAGGCTCATTTGTAATCCAGGCACCACCTCAGCCCCATCCCTGAGACCCTCAGCAGACACAGGAATTGATTTATTTTGGGGAGCAGTTGCTCATTCTGCAACTTCTGCATTTCTCTCTGTCATCTGACAACCAAATGAGGCAGACGTCCATGCAGACTGCAAAATCACCTCTCTGCCAACCCTGATCCACTGAGCTAGTCAAAACTGTTCTTTAGAATAACATGCTTGCTCATCTGCAGCTGCATTTCAAAGACAGCATGTCAATAAAATGCCTAAATGAAAACTAGCAATTGTCCTACGTGTTAGCTTGTCCCCATCATAATATTGAAGGCAAGACTCTACAGTGCACATAAAAAGTCAGTGGCAATCATGATTAATAAGCAAAATCATGGCAATTCCAGCATAGTTACAAATCTCTTTGCTGCAGAGTTGCAGAGATGCTTGGGGATGCTCTGCTTTGTAGGGGAAAGGTCCAAGGACCTCCTGGTTCTGCCACAGTGGGAACAGCAAAACTGGCAGTGGGTTGGTCCTTTACAATGGACCACGCCACATCACCTGGAAAATGCCGGGTTAACCGCTGTCATTGGGGTGCTTCTGTGTTTTAAGACTGACTTGTGATTTTTTAAATATTAATGTTTTGGATCCAAAGCATTCAGCTCAACTCATTCATTAGCTGAAATTCAGAAGTCTACTCATAATTTGTCTCTCTAACCTAGGTAATTTCAGAGTAGCTAGGACGAAGCACTGGAGAATATCACAGCGAACAATCTTGCACTGTGGAGGACTCAGAAAACCCAATAACTCATTTCCTTCTCTATTTTGTGCTGTTCCTGAGCTTTAATGACAAGCACAAAAATCCTTCAGCAGTATCAATGCCTAGTGCAAATGCGTAACCACCCAGATTAACACCTTGCAGTACAGGAGATAAAGCCAATTAACTGATATTCTGCAACTGTCACTTCTTTTACATTGCTTAATACAAAGTTTGACTTTGAGCTCATGGGAGAACAAGAAAAGAGAAATAACCCTGAAGAAATTACAAGCCCATATAGTCCAAGTTGTATCCCCTTCTGCCCCATGGAAATGGAAATTTGGGATCCATGTTTTCTTCCACAGCCTAAAAACTGAACCACATCTCAGGATCGCAGGGACAAGGCGCTAAAATTCCATGCACCTGTTCTGCAGAGCAGCAGCACTCCTGGCTTTGAAGAACAACTTTGCTTTTGCCGTCCTGGAAGAGCAACTGTATGTTCTTAGTAACATAATTTCAGTTTCTGCACTGCCAAGGAAACTCACTTCAGAAAAATAAAGTTGCTCACAACAAAAGAACAGACATCTTAAGTTACACCAAAGATACATCCTGGTACCTGCATCCCAATCCCGACTGAGCCAAGACATGGTGATCCCTCTTCTATCCTCCAGCAAACTGCAACTTTTATCTGTTCTAAGCCAGAGACCCCATCCCTTTCTTCCAGTGGTGTCTACTAGATAATTTCTTCCACAACTAGGTCTGAACGGAGCATTCACTGCAGCCTGCAGCATTTCCCACCTCATGAAACCTCTTCCCTTCCCTGGTCTGGAAACTGGAGGGACGAGGCAGAACCACAACTACAGACAACAGCCCAGCAGTGAGACCTACTAATTTATAACCTGTCATAATGAGTGTTTCTGCCGCACCCTGCATTCATTTTCCCTTTGTCTGTGGCTGCACTGAAGTGTTTGTCGATGCATCTCTGTGTTTACAAAAGTATGTGCTGCCTGGTCTGAAAGAGCTACAGGAGGGTATTGAGGAATGAGAGAGGAATCACAGCAAAAAAAAGGTACCACCCTGGATAACCAGAGGGCCAGAGCCTCCCACTTCAGCAACATAAAGACTAAAAATAATGATACGCCTTTGTTGCTCCTTCCTCTTTTTCCTATTTCACCCAAAAGCCCCCAGCACAATCTGAGCAGCTTCAGAAGCACCAGTACCTCAGTGGCACAGACTGACAACAGCACCCTGCTCCATGGGGATTCCCACAGGGCAGGAGAGTGCTCTGACGCAAGCCTTTCAGAATCTCAGAGGCTTCTCCAGAGAACTTACCAAGCCTGGCAAGCGCTGGTCGATGAGTGTCCATAGTGCACTACCGCAGCAAGGCAGCAATGCTGTGATGCTGCTGTGA
>VZRS01011877.1:0-23978 GCA_013398055.1 Ifrita kowaldi
GAAATAAAGCAAAATTTAAAAAGGAAGAACTAACTTGCCTTTATCTTTTTGGTTTTCCCAATCAGTTTTAGTTTCAATATTTATTGACATATTCAAAGACAACTATGTTATAGAAATATGGGTGTTTGAGTGGACAGGCAAAATTCAGCTGAAAATGAATTGCGAAGAAATTGAAAGTATAATTGCATACAGATATGGATCTGCTTTATCAGGGATTTAAACATGAGTAAAATCAATTTTTGAAGTGTTAAAATTACTCTTCATGCTAGAGAATTAACCAATTAAGACTACGAATGACTTTAGAACAATAAAAAAAGGATAATGTGTTAAAGGTATGCAGTCATCATAAAAAGGAGATGCTTATTCACAGTAAACATGCATTTTTATTTTGCCTCCCTTCTCATATAATAACAATAACATTAGTGATTTCTATTAATTTTGTCTACATGAAATTGGGCCTCGGAGTCCCAGCCATGGAGCAGAATCTAGTAGCTGCTCTACATATGAAGCGTTTTTGCCTCCCAAAGGGCTTACTTTGCCTCATTATCTCCAGTGAAAGTCAGTGGAAGCACACCAGTTGAAACTTGGCCAGACACTGTGTAATCATAGAGTCATAGAATCATAGAACAGCCCAGGCTGGATAGAACCTTGCATGTGGTCCAGCCTTGCATGGGAAAGGGAGCTTAGCTGAGAGGCTTATTTACTATCTTTCATTTCCCAGCCTAATTCTTCATAATCTGCATCACATATTTGTGCAGTTGTGGCTCCTGCTAGCTATTATTCAAAGTATTGATAGTAGCAGGATGGAAAATTACAGAAACAGGATGCAAAACAGCAAGATGCCACAGAGAATTGAAATATGTTTTTAATGATTAATTTAAACAGAAGGATCAAGCAAGTTTAATGGGAGATGCATGTTTTCAACATCTGCTACTTCAAATATCCATTTCAGCCATATGTATGTGAAAAAATGTAGAGGAAAAATTTCCTTTAGAGAATCAAATCATTCAAGCTAAAGGGGAGTGCAAGGAAAATTTTCTTTTAACTGAAAAACCTTGTCTGGCTACTTGATGTTACCTACCAGAGAACAAATGAAATAAAAATCTATCAATTATGAAAAATGTTTGGAAATTTAACATGGACTATTTGTCTTTCAGAATATTAACAAGCATGCAAAGATCAAGAAAACATGATGATGGCACACAAATTACTAGTAGTTATTAGAATAACTACTGATCATAGAGGGGAAGAAGAAATTAAAAATTAAAAAATACGTATTGATAATCAGATTTACACCATTGAAACTATTCTCAAGTGTAGGATTTTCCAGTAGGGATCTGACTAAAGAATTGTGACAGGACAGATTTGTGGCAAAAAAAAATAAAAAAAAAAGATTTACTTCGGTAATGTGAAAAAATTATTTTTATTTTAGTTATAAATATTTTAAAAAGTTGTCATTTGAATAATTTTTACTTGCACTCACAATACTGTTTTAAAATTCAGAAAGATTCAAATAGATTTATTTTGAATGGGTAACCATTCTTAAAAACATTCCACAAAATCTTTAATCTTATGAAGAGAAGCATAAATTAAAAGAAATTTAAGCAAAAATGTCTTCATATTATGTTTTCTAAAGGATGCTAAAATGAAGAAAAAATCTTTAATTCTTTGCTCTCACATACTGACAACGCTCCCACTCACCAGTTCAGCTGGTGTATTTGATCTCCTTAGTAGTTTGTTCTCGATGGAGGTGGACAATGAAACATATGCTACGTTTAGAGATGATCAGAGCAACTGTGACTTCGTTATCAACAGCTGCAAGATGTACCAATTAAGCACACCTGCTACCATAAACCAAGTGTTGCACAAGAACTTAAACCTTCTTAATTCTTGTGCTTTCCTGATGTTTCTTGATGCTGTGCTGCTCCTTGAGGAAGGTAAGATATAGTATTATTTTCTTCTCTTCACTCCTCCACCTCACCAGTCACTTGTCACGGTCTCTTAGATGCTATGCAGATTAACTTATTTCTTCTATCATATTCGGGCTTTATCGGATCTGCCATAGATAGCTGACTGCCAGTTTGCCATTCTCTCTGACTTGTTATGGTTTTAAGAATATCCTCATATTAGTTTTTATTAGAATTCTTTTTTTTTTCATCATATATTATATTTTATGTAAAAGTACAGGTTTGATACTAGTATTCCCTTGTATCTTTACTCTGTGGTTCCTAGGTGGGTTGCATCACTTAGGGTATGACTGCTTTGTGGTTTTTGGTATAAGGATCAGTAAGATGCAGATGCAGATAGTGGGCCTATTTCATAACCCAGTTAGATCGGTAAGTTTTTGTAAATATACCAAACTTCAAAAACCCTTTTCCTTCATGCGCATTTTCTTCTACACATTTTCTTCATTCTTCATGTGTTGTGAGGGTACCCACATGATCTTGAGATATATTGTTAGGAATGTAGCTGTAGAAAGACCTCTTACTTGGTTTATAAACAAATTAACTTTAGATTGAATTCTATATATCAAGTTTTTCGGCATCACAAGTTCCATTTTCTGCTGAAAATTTGTATTGAGCTTTTTTTTTTTCTATATGGAAAAGTAGGAGAGTTGTTAACATTCATTAACATTTTGGGTTGAGAATTCATTAGAGAGTGTTATATAGGAGAGAAATGAATGCAAAATCTAACAATCTCTTTCTACCTCTGAGTCCTGTAAGTCCTTAGTGAGGGAATCTCAAATTAATCTATTTTTGCCTCCCAATTACCATTTTTCGTTTTGCTTATGCTAATATATCTTCAGTTATTGCAGCTTCCAAATGAATACTACTGGTGTGTGACTACAAACTTTATAGGTGATAGATTTAGCCTCCTTTGGTCAATATGTTACTGCTCAGTGGCACACCACTGAAAAACAGAGGGGTTTAGGGTTTCAGAGAAGCCAAAGTGGCAGGACTGTTTTGTTCACTTGCGCTTTGCTATTTCCAGCACTTTGGTAAACTGAATATGTCTCTAGCTGAGCTATAATGCTAGGTTTCAACAGAGGGATTTGTGACCCTTGTGATAAAAATAAAACCATCTTACTTTGAAGACATAACAGCAGATTATTTCTAGCTGAACGAAATGATCTGTGAAGCTGCTGTGATGCATGATGCCAGTGTGGAACTCCAAGAGTTTAGAAGAGTCTATCTCATAACCAACATGAATATTCATCCCCTGGGATTAGTCAGGCATGCAACACAATATGTCATGAAATTACTTTTGTGAGCTAAAATGGGGTATTAGTGATGAATTTGCCTCAAGGATACATGTTTTCATCAAGATTTACTGAGAAAGCCATCTGAATGATCAGACTTGAAATACCAGAGTCAAACATCTTTTACATGCATAACTTGCATGTCAGTGTTCCCAGACAAACACCAAGGCAAAAATCAAGTTACAATTTTTACAGATAGGGCTTTCAAGGACTTTTGCTCTTTTTTGCTTCTCTACTGTCTTTTATTAGATGAGATTTTTCTTCATTTTCCTGTTGTAAGTACACAAAAGAATTGTTTTGCTTACTTTACACAAGGTTTCCTGTGGTTGTTCTATTCCTATAGTTGTTAGTTCTCTGATTACCTCCTTGAATTCTCTAGAAAATCTCTATAGCCTTTCCCTATTTATAAACTTGCCTCCACTAGCCTTCTTTCATGAGCTGGAATATTTATAAATATAAATACATATTCATCAGGGTATGCATATTTGGATGGAGAAGTGTGAAGGTAACTGTGAAAGCATGTGGAAATATTAGGCATATAAGAAAACCTTAAAACACAATGAGACTAACCTTTTTGGATATAAAAAAGAATCCTTCCCAATCCCAGCACTGCTGAGGGCCCAAGTCTATCAATTAAGCTAATATAAATGTCAGTGTAACTGCAAGAAATTGTGTTTCATGTGATTTACATTTAATTGCATTTATTCTGCAGTGGGCTTATATATATATATATATATATATATACACCATGTAAGTTAACTTGTGTTGTCTTAGCTTTATGTGCAAACTAAGATAAAGATCAGGACTTGATTTGTCTAATTTTAATGTTTTTTCATTACATTTTATAGAGGGTATACTTTCAGATTTGTCAAGGTATGCTTTAAAATATTTTTTTTTTTTGTGGTGAGTTTTGGTGTGTTTTTACAGGTAGAAAATATATGCAGTGCAAAAGTCACCTTCCTACTTCATAGATGTGACATTCAGGTGATGTATAGAAAATATTTCACTTTTCTGATTTTGTTAGAAGATAAATGGGTGATATCACAGTAAGATTCTCCTTCTGCAACAAAAATTTCTTGTTCAAAAATGCCTGTGCAGTTGGTTCTTTGATAGTTCTGGAGCAGAAGAAAAAAATCCAACCTTTTTTACCTCTGACATTAAGGATGATGTAATACACAATCCCGAATATATTCAGCACACAAAAAAGCTGTGAGGAAGCTATTAGTAGTAATGGACTGCACTAAGTTTGTTGAAAATGACAGCTTCTGTAGATTTCCTACAAAAATTTGTTATTGGGCTTGTAAATTGAGGTATAATAATTATTTCTTTTAGTTGCAGCATTTGTGTTTACAGACTTGTTCAAAAGAATTAGAGTAAGCTATTTTACTTTCTGTTAACTTCTGCAGGACATGCAAAAGATCGAAAACTATTACCTGGAATACTCCTGAATATACTGTATTGATCTGAAAATTTAGTTTATTTCTGAAACTAGAGAAATTTTCCTGCAGTTAATGCAGAAACTAGCAACAATTGTTCCTTTCATTTAAATTAATCAACATTTTTCTTTATCCTGTAATATTGAAATGGTAAAATACTCTGGTTTCCTATCCCATAAAAACCTTAATGTTGACCCAAAGCGGTAGAGGTCCACTGCAATGTGCAATGTAGAGAAATGAGAGCTGAAGAAGCTGAAGAGCTTGAAAGGCAAGGATACAAGCTGCAGGGCAGAGGTGGAATGATAAGAAATGAGACATAGGCTGACACTAGGAACTTCATGGCAATAAACAGCTCTCCAATACTCTGTGAAAGAAATGCAGACTTGGAGCTGAGCAAAACCAGTTTCAGGAGCACCAAGCAGAACAAAATAGAAGCATTTAAAAGACATAAAATGCATAACAAATATGAAATTCATGGATGATGTGAACTTACAAACTAAAAAAGAAAGTGCAAGTTGTAAGAGCATGCAACCAAACATTTTAAAGCAACTCTAAGCAGACTCTATGTTGAGGAATAAGAAGCCACCAGCATCCACAGCAAAGGACTTGACATGCTGTCAAATTGCAGAACCCTTCACCTGCTCAGACAGACTGAAGCAGCGCTTCCAACCCCACTCAGACCAGTGCCCTTGACTTTGCAAGCAGAGGGCAGGGGAGGGTAGGCTTTGCTATGTTCAGATGATTAACTAAAGTGGCATTAAATAAAAGGCAAAACACTAAATGTGGATAATAAACTTTATTATGATTGAAAATTTTATAATTTTAATGAATAGTGATATTGTTAATTATTGTTGTCATAGTTTGACACTGGCCAAATGCCAGGCACCCACGACAGCTGCTCCCTTACCCTCCCCTGCTACAGCTGGGCAGAGGACAGAAAAATTTAAATGAAGGGTTCATGAGTTGAGATAAGAACTGAGAGAAAACACTCCAAGGGCAAAACAGGCTCAACTTAAAGGTACAAAATGAGTTTATTACTAACAAAATCAGAGGAGGATAATGAGAAGTAAAAGAAGCCCTTAAAAACACCTTTTCTTCCCCCAACCCCTCCCTCCTTCCCACCCACAGCACAGAGAGACAGGGCATGGGGGTTTTGGTCAGTTCATCACCTGAGATCTTCCACTGCTCAGGGAGAGGAGTCCTTCCCTTGTGAGACTGTGGGATCTCTCCCACAGGAGATAGTTCTCCATGAACTACTCCAGCATGTGTCCACTCTCACAAGCAGCAGTCCTCTCAAAACTGCTNTCCCCCTCCTTCTCCACTGACCTTGGTGTCTCCATGTTGTTTCCCTCACACGTCCTCACCTCTTCCTCTTCTCTATCTAGAAAAACTGTGTGCACTTTGTTTTGATTTTCTTCTTAACTACGTTATCACAGAGGCATCACCAAATGGCCCAGCTTTGGCCAGTGGCATATCCATCTTCAGAGCCATCAGGGATTGGCTTTGCCAGATATGGTGGAAGTTTCTAGCAGCTTCTCACAGAAGCCACCTCTGTGACACCCCCGTTACCAAAAACCAGGCTGTGCAAAACCAACACAACTGCCTATATTCACTTCCTGCAATAACTAGACCTGCAATACTACTACCACCACCACTGCTAGTAGTTTTATTGGACTGCCAAGATTGCAAATACACTAGCAATAAGTTCTTGCCTTTATATATGAGGTATGTTTCTTTTTCACCCATAAGATGATTCTGAATGTAGGAAAAACACACATACCTTTTCCTTTGTCATCTTTGACCTTTTACATCTGATGGTGAGTGCATTCCACATCGAAAAGTCCTGGTGTAAGATTTAACACCATTGTTCTCCCTAAAATGTTCATCACTTATTTCATGTTGTATGACTAATCGTACAGATGGATCACCAGCTGTACTGAGCAATCTTCCTTGGTTCAGCCAAAGACAACATTATAAATTATATTCTTGGTAGCTTTTAGTAAGACAAAATGTGGATAGATGGTTTAAATTGAGAAAGAGAGATAACTAGTGGCTCCTGAGAGCTTAGTTTATCTAATAAGAAAGAAAATCCAAATAAAGTGAGCCAGGTCCATCTACTGTAGACCTGGAAATGTACAAGACTCCCTTAAAGTAGTGTTTTCTGTTCCTTCAGGCAAAATTATACATCAGAGGATCTTTTATGTGTATATTTTTGTCAGATAGGGAGGAACACCAATGAACAAAGATACTCCCCTGGCATCTTGATTAAGGCCCTTAATTAGCAATCCAGCTTGCAACATCAGGTAAGCTACTGAATAGGGATGGATAAGGCACAGATGCAAATATTGTCAGGTAAAATGAAGTTTTATATTCCATCAGTGGCACTAAAGCTGCTGTGCTAGTGTTGCATTCTTGCAGAAACAGAGACATACATCACTCCATTCATGCCCAATAAGTTAGACATTTGCTCTAGATGCCTCTTCATTTCATTCCACATTTATTATTCCCTCTTGTTTACAATTGATGAGTCTTAAGTAGGTCAGGCTGCTGAGGAAGCTAGCTGCAATACTCTGTACGCTCTCATTTACTTAAATTAATAATCTGAACATAGCAAGCCCACTAAGGCACTCTTACATGAAACAGTGCAGGAAAAAAGAAAAAAAAAGTTGTTGTTAGACTGGAGAAGAGGGTATCAGAGATCAGGTCATACAGACAGCTCTGCAGGATCTGTGAATGAGCAGACTATTCACTGCTTTCTGTCATGGCTTTTATAATTGTGAAGATGTGTTTTATAAAGCCATGGCATTTAATTTACGGTCTCTGCTGTGTTTACAGCCACAGATGTTTGTAGCCATGATTCCACCTTCTATTTATGTTGAATCGTTTCTCACCAAATTAATTATATTTACTTATGTATTAAATATAAAATTAACTAATTGTACTCTTCCTAAATAAATTTTATATCATAGAAGTTTCTTACTCTACAAAAACATCAGTGACAATTTACAAGCAGTCAGCTATCGTCTACAAGAAATGTCTGGAGGTGGCCTGAGAAGAACTCTGATGATTGGTTAGTTTCAGTGATATTTTGCTTGCCTTTCCTAACTTTCAGCTTCAGGTTTACTGGCAACTTATTAACTCCATCACTGGTCGTTTTCCAAGATGCATGCCTATATTATCATGGCCTGTATCTTAAGCTTTTCCTCACTGTAAACATTTTTCCAAGCTTTTCTGCAGTGATGCAAAATTCTACAGAAATTCTCTATACGGTGAACTTATTCCATTGCTTCATTGTGTGCAGTGTTATAAACTGTCTTCATAATATCAGAACATACTGCACTTTAACTCACCATTTCATACCCATATAGGTATAGAAAAATGACACTTTTCTTTGTTGCTTTGAAGGAGAGTGCTAAAAGAAATACAGCTCCTTAAGACATGAATTCAAGACCTTATCAGACCTCTTCTAGGCTAAACAGTTCCAGTTTCTTAGCATTTTCTCAAACACAGCTGTTCCTGTTCACTCTAGACCCATTATGGTTGATGTACATATTTTCTGAAACATGAGATCCCAGAGAACTACAGAACTGATATGAAAGCTTGTGCTATGTGTCCTGCTGTAGTGCTTACAGCAGAATCTTGTCCTTGTCCTTTCTGAATTGTGGTGTATTTTTTTTCTGTACAATTTTTCTAGCATGGTAAGATTTGAGTTTTGTCCTCACTCCCATTGAGCACAGCTAGTCCTTTCTGGCACCATGACCCCTGTATGGGAGGTTGAGATTTTCTTTGTGGTTGAAAATCCTTGGGTTTTTAGACTAATAGATATCCAGAAAAGAGCTTTAACATGCAGTGAGTATGTATACATTAATTTTTTCATAAATTTGTATCAGCACAAATTCATCCAGAAATTTGTGAGATTTCAAGGAGAGTCTTCTCTTTCCATGGGGAAGGGTGGCTCAAGCAACTCCCTGCCATATGATTAAAAAAATATGATTTTGGTATTGATTCCAATATTAGAATTGTAACTCAAATTGCTCCATTTGCTTTAGGGAAACCTGAGACTAACTTCTTTTGTAACATGCTTTAAAATCAGCTTTCAGAGGTATGTAAAAATGAATTACTGTTGTTGCATATTAGTATGATTGATACAGTAATGTTAGCCTGATTAATCATTTTTAATAGTTGCCATTTTTACTGTTTAGCTATTTCCAACCCCAAATAAAACTCAGACCAACAAAGCATAACAATTCTCTCAGTACCCTCTTAAGGCTCTGCCTTTACTTCTGTACTGCATCCACATCTACTCAGCCCGTTGATCCAGTGTGTCCAGATCCCTCATCCACTAAGTGAATCACTTTGCCATAGAATGACATCAAGTTGGCCAAGCAGGACCTGCCTTTCCCAAACCCATGCTAGCTGGGCCCGATCACCTGACTGTTCTGCATGTGTCTTTTGATGGCACTCATGACGATCTATTCCGTAACCTTCACTGGCACCCAGGCCAGGCTGACAGGCCTGTAGTTGCCTGGATCTTCTTTCCAGGCCTCCTTGTAGATGGGTGTCACTTTTGCTGACCTCCAGGCAACTGGGACTCCCCCCCAAGTCAGCCAGGAGTGCTGATAAATGAGGGAAAGTGGCTTTGTGAGCTCTTCTCTTCTGCCAACTGCCTCAGTACCCTTGGGTGGATCCCATCCAGCCCTGCAGACCTGTGCGTGTCTAAGTGGTGTAGCAGGTCCATGACCATTTGCCCTTGGATTTTGGGTCCTCATTCTGCTCCCTGTTCCTGTCTTCCAGCTTAGGAGACTGGATGCCCTGAGGACAACCGGTCTTGCTATGAAACGCTGAGGCAATGAAGGCATTAAGTACATCAGCCTTTTCCTCATCCTTCATTACAAATTTTCCCCACACTTCCTTTAAAGGGTGGACATTCTCCTTAGCCTTTTGTTTTGTTGCTAATATATTTATAAAAGCTTCTTTCTTTTTTTCTTTTTGTGGCAGTAACCAGATTAGGTTCTAACTGGGCTTTGGCCCTACTAGTTTTCTCCCTACATAGCTCACCAGATCCTTGCAGTCCTCCTTAGTGGTCTGTCTCTTCTTCCAAAAGTGATACATTCTCTTTCTTTGTCTGAGTTCCAGTCAAATTTCTCTGTTCTTCTGAGAAGAAGACCAGGCTGGTCTTCTTCCCTAACAGCTTATCCTTCAGCAAGTGGGGATAGCCTTTTAGATTTCCTTCTGGAAGCTTGTCCAGCCTTCCGGGACTCCTTTGTCCCTCTGGATTGCCTCTTGGATGTTCATTCAAGAGATTTTTGCAAAAGAAGTTTTTATTACATGATTTTACTATTTCCTCTGTTTCTGTGTTAATGTAAAATTAAATTGAGTTGCAATTGCCCAGGCAGTCAAGCATACACTGGATACACTGGTGTTCTTGCTAAGCAACTCTCCATCTGCATCACTTTCTGGGGATGCCACTCTTTCTACAAAGCAAATATAACATCCCCCTGCTCCGAATCTGGGCAAATCAGCCAGACGGTAGAGCTGCCTGGGACAACGCAGAGGCCTACAGAAACAGCTGTGCAGAATTGCAAAGGCTCTGAAATTATTCGGCAGTAATATCCAAGAAGGCCTACATTTTGGCATATGTTTTCTGAACCTCTTCAGGCATTCCTTCCAATTTTTTTTTTTTTTTAATGGATGATCTAGCCTTTAGCATAAACATGATGGACTTTGAGCTACAAAAATGTTAGAGAGTCTTAATGTGAATTTTGTTTTTCTGTGTTTCATACAGATTAGTGCATCACACTAGTAATCAAAATATCCCACAACAAACCTTGACTCTCTTTCCAGAGAAACACCACTACTCTATTCCAGATGAAAGGAAATTTCATGTTCATTTATGAAAAATTTTTACTTTCAACAGAAAAAGGACAACTGGGAGGTTAAAAAGTTTAACACATTTTCTTTTTCAAAGTTACCAAGCTGCTAGCTTTAGTTAACCATCACAAAACAGCAAAATCTGTACCAAACTCAGAGTGCAGAACATTTGCAATTAGAGGCTTTTTTTTTTTTTAATTGAGACAAGCTAAAAATATACTTTGTAAAGGGGATTAACAGAACGAGTCTTAAGCGTGAAGAACAAATTTAGCTTTCCATCAGTGACCTAAAATAGTCTCTCATAATTTAAATAATTTCTCTAAAAAAGGATACAGAGAGACGAAGAGAGAGAGAGAGAGATCACATTGTTTGACTTTGCTTTCCTTGTGTCTCTAAGGACCCAGATCTAGTTTAGGTTACTAGAGAAATTAATTAGGCAATCTTAACATGCTCCCCAGTGGACAATAACTCTCCTGTACTATTTAGCAAATACTTAGTTCAAAGGAAGGCAGGTATCAATGATTTTGAAAGCTGAATCACTTTCCAAAATTCCCAGAAGACTTGACCTCAAAACTGGCCTGATTGCTTATTCTAAAGAGTAAACTCCTTTTCATCCTTTCACAACCTGACAATTTTAAATAATCACAGTTGCAAGTAATTTTTTGTCATATTCTATTTGGAATCAGAGCTCATTAAAAGTGCATTTCTGCCTTCTAGGAGGGCAAGAGCTTTTGCGCTGGGGTTCAACTGGTGCATTTCAGAGTTTGTGTGCAGTCCCTAAACACTGTACCCGAACTGCATAGGGACAAAAGCTGCATGTCTCTGCAAGGACTGTGGGAAATACATTGGCAGAAACTTATAAGCCATTTAAGCCAGGATGTGCTGTAAAGCTCATGAAGGAATTGCAGTATCAACCTGGTGTCTGGATCAGAGAATTTTCAGCAGTGCAGCTGAATTTATATGAACCAAATTCCTAACTTCTTTGAGTTTCATCTATCATAAACACTCATGCAGCATTATACTACAACTGCAGCAAGCTGGAGGGAACAGGTCTCAGCCTGGGTGATGGAAAATATAAGAATGCAGACTCTTTTTAAAAACTAGTCTCTATTTACTGCATTGTCAAAGAAGGAAGGACCCTGAAAATAATTCTGGGTTTTCAATTAATTTATCCTAAGTTTGCCTACATGTAGGCCGGCTTGGTCAAAACCCAACATAACATAGCAACTAATTTCTACCTAACAACAATTGCTCTACAGTAAGTTTATTTTGAAAGAAGTTTCCAAAAGAAACTACGTTTTTTTCATGCTAAAATCTTCTTAATATGAAAACTTCTGCATTGAAAAACTATATATTTTTGTAGGGAAAAAATTCCAAGCAATCTCCAATGTCTGTATTTTTTTTCATGATACATTCACGGGAAAAGATTTTACATTTTATTTTTCATCAGTGAAAAGTAGAATACAGACAAAACTAGGTTTGTACAGATTTATAATTTTGCAGAAGAAAATTTGGAAGGTTTTTTCCAGTTACACAGATTTTGTGAGTACTGGAGACAGAATAACGAAGGGGGAGTACATGGTTAATTTGAGGCATCACCTGTTACAACCATGAAGTGATGCCTGTGCATAGTCATCATAACACTAACATATATGCACTGTTGCTAAAACAGCTAATGTGCTTACAAAGTGATCAACACATGTTTAGATTTTTACGCTTTCTGGATCACATATTAATCACTGTTATGTTAAGACAATGCTTAAACAGAGCTTTTTATGAAAGCTTATAAATCTGCAGCAAGAACATTTAACATGAAAGAGATATTAATTTAGTTTCTATTATCCTCAGACTGCAACAATCCCTTCTGGTTATGCTTCTATGAATAGCTGTATGTCTATATCAAAGATAAGATTTTTTCTTTCTTTTTTCTAGCTTGCATCCTGGAGTTAACATGCAGAAATTACAGCAATCAATTACTATACTCTTACTTAAGCTCCTACTGTCTCAAGTCTTGCTCTACTTGTGGGCTCCTGTTTGATCACTGTTAGTCTTGTGCCTACAATCATTGCATTACTGTGTGGCCTTGATCTGCTTCTCTGCTCAATCCTTTTATAAATTAAATAAGAATTATACTGCATATAGTCTTTGAGAGTTTGTGACACATTGGCTATTATCTATGTGACCTACTTGTAGCACTTATGTGCTGCTGATGGTATTACTGAAGTCATAATTAGTTGAACATTTTTGATTCATGACAGATGGTTGACTTTTCAGGTCCCTGTTAACATGAATTGGAGGAACTCTGACAGTTTTTAGCAGCGTTAGTATCCTGGCTTTGCAGATAGAGAAGCTGAGCACAAATAACACAGTTGACTGTTCCCAGATTATATCCTAAATTAATGATCAAGGCAGACTTCTTAACGTTTAGAATTCTAGTTCAGTTTTGACCTTCAATATCAACTGTCATTTAATGACCAAACACACGTGGTTCATGTCTTCCTAGCCAGATGACCATCTTAGTAAACAATAATATGTAGAGGGGACAGAGTACTTAAGACTAATTAATTAGTCACTTAATGATAATGATGTCAAAAACAATTTTTTAAGAAAAAGTAACACAAAGACATAACTAATTATGTAAGTGGTATGACTGTGTGCATATGAGTGGACATTTAAATATATGCAGACAATATATTTCTTGAGAAAGGATGTTACTAGTAATGTATTGTTGTGACTATTGCTATCTAGTAACAATTTCCTGTTCCTGTCATTTGAAGCTGAATTCTTGTAGGACATTTTCTGAAAAAAAAAAAAAGTGTCTGTCAAAAGAGAAATAAATAGTAAGTTTCAGGTTCTGAGCGAAGTAGAACAGAGAAACTCTTGGCAATTTTTTAAAGTACATGCACTAGGATGCTATCCCCATTGTAGTACCTCTGGTGTAACTGTACGTAATTCAGTGAAAATTGTAAGTGAATTGAGATACCATGGGCTGAAATTCTCTAACTAGCATTTTCAAATGTACTTGGAAGTGTTACATATAAATGCTTAAGTGCACAAGTTACCAAAATTTCCTCTTAATTTTTTCAGTGCCTACCTTTTCATCAGTGAGGTTCCTCTATAATTGCTCCTTGTGGCTATCCTCAGAAGTCTTGTCAGTCTTCCTCACTCCAAGCTCTTCCATTCTCAATCTGGAAATAAGACAGTACTGTACCTAAAGAGTTCTAATTTTTAGATCAATTTGGAGAAACACTAAAGGATCTCTTCTAGTTTGGGATTGGTGCAAAATAGCACTTTCATACAAAAGCAGGGCCAAAGACAAGCAATGCATCAAGTTTGTTGGGGAGGAGGTTGCATTTTCATGTGGCATACTGAGAGTTTTGACTCTAGCTTAACTAGGTAGACTTTCATTCTACAAAGGTTGTGGAAGAAGAGCAGTAGAAAGCTATTGAGCCAGGAATTATATTTTTTTCAGCCAATGGTTTCCTGCAGAAAAAGGAATTTCGTTCTAGTTGCTTTTCCACAAAGTCATTATGTATTTATTCAACAACTCTTTCATCTAAAATGCATAAAGAGTACTTGGAGCAAACTTGGTATCTACCTTTGCATTTCTGTAACGTGTTTACTAAGTTGTACAGGTGGGATTTGTCTACCAAGGGATAGGAAGATAGGAAAGCCTTAGTCCTCATCTTCTTCTTCTCCTTATAGGACTGAAGTCATTGGTGATCCCAGGACTTTTAGAGAAGACTCTTTTCTATGCTGGAAACACCAGCGGTACTCTTTTTTTTAGAATTACACTGGATTAAAGCCTCTCACAAAATGAAATGCTACGGCCTGGTCCAAATCCTCTCATCCTCTCTGCAAAGAGGTGTTCCAGCTATGGTATGCAAACACTGTGACTGCATTTTAACAATACAATGCATGCTGCATTAGCAGCTATTTAGAAGGCGCTGTGGGTCTTTCCTTTAAGTGTCACTGACTGATAATGCGGGTGAAAATCAGTGGAGGTGTGTAAACTTCGGTGTTAAAACTGAAGTTTAAGCTTATAATTGACAACATTTAGTTGTGTTCTGACTCTTAACTAACTCCAGGAGCTTGGTCTGATTCCTTTTGAAACTATACTTCTGTTTCATTTAGCAGCTGCTTGCTAACCTGGACTGGAGTATACCTTTATGTGAAATTGTGGGAGATGAATATTACTCAGTCTCATATTTTGTGAAAAGTTGTGTTTTCTGAAAAAGATACCATGAAACAGTCATCATGTGCTTTTCACTGTCTGCAGTAGTTGATTCTCTGCACTTTGGGAGAATCATATTCTCTCTTTCTAGATACAGTACGCTTATTGGAAACTCAGAAAGTTACAGAGGTGTCTCCAGATGACAAACCGTCTCTGTTGCTGATACTAAGTAGGATCCTTAGGTCTCATACAGCAATTGATGACCAGTAGCAAAATTATTAAACCATCACAATATTACTGAGTGTTTTTAATATCTCATCATGTTAAATACTGCTGAAATTACAACCTGTGCCTTTTTCCTGCTCATTTCTGAGAGATCGCTTCAAAAATTGTTACACAAAACGTCTGCCTTGTTTACTAGGATGTTCATCTCAGCTATCATATATTAGTTGAGAAAATGATGCCAGGCCCCATTGACATGATATTTAAATAAACTGAAGAAAAAGTGTCCCTGTAATATAAAGGAAGAGACTTGTAGTCCAATAGTGTAGGAAGAAATAAAAAAGGTTGTCACATGCAACATTACTGATGTCTGAGCTTCTTTCAGAAGTATTAGGAGGGTCCTAGTGAAATATAAGGAAATGTATTGTAGCCAAGTCAAAGGTACCCAGATAGTGAGCTGCTAAGGTATGTTAACAGAGATGACATTTCAGGAAGTTCACTGCAGAATGCCATATTGGAAATGCTACAAGCCTGAGTTTACCTAATAGGAAAACAGAAATCTCTTTTTGGCTCACTGTGCACAGAACATGTCTATATAGTGCTAAGCAGGGCCTATGGCAAGAATTTGTATTTAAACCATGTAAAGCCATTTTCAAAAGCTAAGAATGCATTGGGGAACATAACTTTAAAACAACATATCTGCAGTTAATACTCTGCAATGCATGGGCTATTTTTTTATGCAATATAAAATGTTTCAACCTTCAAAAAGTTCTGAAAATGTTTAGAGTATTTTCCCAAGTGGATTGAAAGGTGCATGGTGAGGCAGACTGCAGAGGACGTGATGTCTCTAATACTGTCCAAGTAAAAGTTTTTTAATCTAGTGAAAGATGTCCCTGCTCATGACAGGCAGAACTGGACTAGATGATCTTTAAAGATCCCTTCTAGCTCAAACCCTGCAATGGTTCTATGACTCTATGTTTCTATGATTTTCCTCTGGTGTAAAACCCAGTTCATTAGGAATAGCACTACGTTGTGTCATATAGGCATATTCATGCAATTTCTTCCTCGGGGCTTTATTTAAACAGTCTCTTCTCCAGTTTAACTCTCATTAGTTTCATTTCAATTTATGGATTCCAAATGCTTCTCTAGCCATGAGTAGTGCCAGCTCCAGCTGGAAAAACTATAAAGAAATTAAAGACTTACAGATTTACCCCTTAAGGAATTTAATATTTAATGACAAGCAGTTTGTTTTGATGTTGACTGGATGCTATATATGCCACAGAGTCAGGATGAAAGTAAAACCTTTAAGCACATCAAAGATGAAAGACGAAATTGATAAAATTATAAGCTTCATTTTTATGCATCTCATAATGTTCAGCTTTAGTTAGCTATTCCCCTGTTAGCTGCTGTGTGTCTAACACAGTTTTTTTTTTGTGGATGTCATGTATCATGCGTCTTTCCAGAACACACGCTTAAGAGAAACATGGTATCACTGTCTTTGTTCCAGAGTAACCTGCTATGAAGATTCATAATGTTATTTGACTGCCATGATACCACAGACCAGAAAGTCACCTTAGGAATTGGCAAAGTTTGGTCTTTTAAAAAAATGATAAGAGATATGAATTCAGCCTCCAAACTGTACATGAATTTTGAAGAATTTGGTGAAACAGTAGGATCAGGAAGCTGTCCTTTACAGAATGGCTGAAGATTTCTAAGAAGGTACCCCTGTCTTCTTATCCTTTTACTGCATTTAAACCCTTTCTGGACTGTAAAGAAAGGGGCAGGGTTGGGTAGGACTAAGAGCTGCATGAAGGAAATAAGTAATTAAGAATTATGACAGTAGAACTGAAATTCAGATGTTATGATTGTACTTTCAATGCTCTCTATTTCTGACAGGTATCTTCTCCATTCACAGAGCATTCAACATAGGATACCCTACAAGATAATTTTTATGCAATTATTCAAGGTATTGGGGAAAACACTGTAGATTTTCTGCTTCTTTTTAAGTGTAAGCAGAATTGGACAAATACTGTATAAATTCAAAAAATTTAATCTTAAAAATTTTAATCTGCTCCATTTTCAAGATCTGATATTCATTTCACTTAAAGCAATGAACCACATAGATTACATTTCTATTTTCTGATTCGCAACTGAAAAAGCATTTTATCATTATTACACAGCATGTATAGGTGACCAGTGATATAAAGGACAAAACCTATGTAATCAGACAATGCAGTGAAAATTACATCCTTACTAGACCATTTTATAAGTGAAATTCTTACCACAGAAGTGAACAGAGATTTGCTTGACTAGCAAGTAACTATTCAGGGGATATTTAGAGCATTCAGCCAAAGGCCAAATCCTCCAGGACGGATTTAGAAAAGCACTTGTGAAGTGAGCAGTCTGTTGACTGCAGGGAAAATGACCTGAAATTAAGTGGGGGTTTTGAAATGAAGTGGGTGTTTGAAATGAACTGGGTGTTTTCCTACATCAAGCACATAGTGTGACTATGACTATAGAATGACCATAGAAGGGAGTCTGCAAGATGCTGTTGAGAAATAGGTTGAGCAGTTTGGGATCAAGACCTTTGTCTCCACAGTCCTAGTGCTAGGTATTTAAATTCAATTCCTATCCTGCCTGTCAAATTATCATTTGAAAACTCCTCATGCATCACTATTTTCTGATGTGACAGAACCATAGCTTAACCATGTTAACAACAGTCTTTGATTTCTCTTTTATAATGGCTGCAATTTTGCATAATAGAACACTTAAATTGGCTTAGATTGCTGCATTGGTTTAGCTGTTGTTACAATATTATCCTTAATTTAGCTGTAATTTTGAAATTGTATGTCCTTGTCCTTGTGGAAGTGTGCATTGGTTTCTCCTATCTTTTCTCAGATTAGATAGTTTTCCTTAGGTACATTCAAAGGCATTAAGTTTCTAGTGACTAAATGATGATATTGTTAAAAATAATCTAGAAAAACAAACATTGAGGAGCAGACATACCTTCACTAGAGAAACTTTTTCTGAAAAATGTTTATTTTTTACAAAATTCTGGAGTGTGAACAATTACCTGAGACATAGATGTACTCATTTTTTTATCAGTAACAGGAATGCATGCTATGTGTTTAATCACTGGAAACATGATGCAATACCTGTGGGCAGTTTAGTAATGTAATTTTTTTGCACCCCCCACCTCTGCTCTACGAGGATAGGCAAAACTGAGTATTTTGTGTCAGTATTGCTGCAGCATGAGCTCCATCACATCCTTCTACAACAGAAAAGCAAGCCTGTTGGTAATATTTGATGCAACATTTATGGTGAAGTGTCCCTCTTGTGCATGCGTAGAAGAAAACTGAACGTGTATTGCTCTTGAGGAAAGATGCAGTTAAAAGTAATTTTAATAAATGCATTTGTTTTCTTTTCACAGGAAGGGGCATGACAATGCTTAATGGCTCAATTAGGCAAAAGTCATGGGTCAAGGTGATTTTTGAAAAGGCAAACAGTATATTATTTCTTTTCTAGCCCATTTCACTTATTCAACTTCATGTAATCTATCAGCATCACATTATTTGTGCTTCTTGAACTTTGATGTTGGAGGCTGGGACCACAGTCAGTGACTAAATGTAAGGGCTCCTCGTGGAGTGGAAGCATAAAATTTTTCTCTGCTTTTCAAGACAAAGCTTGGAGTGGAGTTGAGTCAGTCTGAAGTAGCTGATTAGCACCTTATTAATGAAATGCCCAAAAATTAACAATAAAACTTATTTCTTAGACTTAATGTTTAAATTAGAGGCCACTCTTCTACATTGTCCCAGGATTCATATTATTCCTGCAGATTAGTCTGGACTTTTGTCCTGACTGAGAACTAAGTTGTGTCTGCCTTTTTTTCTGAACTGCTGTGTTTTACTTAAGTATTATAGGCCAATATTTAAGGCCATGATTTATCTTTTTCCAAAGAACATGTTTTTTCTATAGTTTATTTTATCTTACAGCTGAAATCTGAGTATTTCATGCAAGGTGTAAAAGTCACTCTGAGAATATACATTATTTTAGTAAGGGATGCATAGAAGTCATATAACATTTACATACTTGACATTTATAATGTTATTTAATATAATTCAGGAGGATCCACAAGAAGAACATACTCTGTAGCCATCACAGAAAAAGCAGAAGTATCTTCTTTTCAAGTAGTAATTAATTTAATGGATGGAAAACAATGAGCCATATTAAGTAAAACTTGTTTTCAAATAAGGAGATAGAAGCAGTCATGTAATCTCATTATTTTTTCTTTTTAATGTGTCTCTTATTCCACCAGTTTTCCAGGTTTCTTACACAACCTGGCCTTGGAATTCCATATTGATCAACTAGTCCATTTCTGAGAAGCTATATTCCAGTCTGTGGTACTGGTATTATTTTGCAGCATTTTTTAAAGACTATGACTTTGCTCCATACCTTTAACTTTTAATATTGCTTTGATATGATCCCAATAGCATGATCCTGATATTGATAGGCAAAATAAGGCACAATCTTTGTGACTTCGGAGAACTAAACCTCAACCAAAGAACACCACATCAGATTTAATGATAGCCCAAAACACGTGGCTCTTTGGGAAATCTGAGTTGACAAGTGACTCAGGATTATCACAGTTGTCCTTGACCTCCTGACCCTCCCTACACTTTCATAGATTTTAGAAAAGCTTTTCTTACATGTTCTTATACAATACAAACAAAGGAAAGATCATGATCTTCTCTGCCCCTCTACCATCTCCTCCTTTATCCTCTTCCCGAACGCGTTTTCTTCTCTACTTTTCTTGATGTGCATTTAGAGATAATTAATGAATTAGCAACAGAGGGTAAGAAGTATTTGTATGCATGCATTTTGAGACTATTTTTATCCCATTGAAAACGCCTTAAAAATCTCACATTGATGTCTTGCAACAGATAACTAATTAACACAGAATAATACCACTATTATATCACTTAACTAAAAAAAATGAAACTCAAAGAGGACGTTTAAGGTCAGTCTTCAGTTCTGTAATCACTTATGTTCACTGATTATGTTATTTTTTTACTTTGAAAGAATGCTTGGTTTTCATGAACATAAATGGAAAACCTGTGCATTGTTATTTTCAATAACTTTTATTTGCAATTTAAACAGACAAACAACAAGTACTTTTAATGCTCTGTGGGTATAATGAGATTTCATGCCCCACAGATCCAGCTGCATTCTGTAGGCTCTTTCCCACCACCATCACCACCTCCTGAGACATCAGACAACCAGAAGCCTCTCTAAAATTGGCATATTGCAGTGCCTTTTGGAGAGGCTCAGCCTGTCTCCGCTTCCTTAGGTGTAGGGACCTTGCTGACAGAAGACAGGATTCCTCTATTCCCTGATATTGGGCTTCTGTCCCCATTCTGAGCTTACCTAAAAGCAAGAGCTGCAAGGGAATATATCCTTCCTCCATGTGGGCTCCACATGAGACCATTAAGGTCTCGTGATGTACATATGTGATGCAGAACAGCTTTTGTCCACGTGAAAAAACAGCATTAGAGCATGTGTTAAAACATTAATACCTTGGATATTTAAAATATTTATAATGTTGGGTATTTCAAATTTTCTTTTCCCCTAGGCTGCTTTGTAGGTCAAACTTGTACTGAGGAGTGTGGTTAATAACGCTTAGGCCAAGTTAAGTACCTTAGAACTACACTACAATGAACATTGTAACAATTCTGCTAATAACAACTACTACGATGCTTTATGCAGCACAACCCAACACCTCCCCCCTCCAAAAAAAAAAAAGTGTGCAGGCATATGAAGAAAGAAAAATCACTAAAATCTGTTTGAGAGTTTCATATATGCATGGATTAATGGATTATGATGGATTGTTGAAAGGAAGAATTTCCAGGGAGCCCTTCAGGTAAGAGAAAGTAGCTGAAGATGCCTTAGGGTGCAATTGCTTTTCTCAAAGCCACTACATTTGCAGAAAATTTTTCTTCAAGGACCCATCTGAGACCCCCATAAATTCTATTATGTTGATAGGACTCATTTATCCTGACACTAGTATTCATCTGTGTTATGAAATTATGAAAATCCAAGGTTTTTTAATGGTCAAGGACAAGAAAAGGCAGAAGATATTTCATTTGACAGTAGAAATTGCACTTTTTCCATTTGCTGAAACTTGTTGAATATTTAATATGTGAACTTCTCCAGAGGTTAATTTTTGTTCAGGATTTTTTTCAAAACCCATGTAAAATGAGTTCAATTCTGCAATTATTTATCCCAACAAGAATCAGCTATTAATTGAGAAGGATTCTTTTCAATCCCATAAGACCACTCAGACAAGTTTGTGGGTGAGTATCATCCTGGCAAAAATAACAGCCTGCTGAATTGTATTTATAGCCCATTTAACTTCTCTGATTAATTATTTTATGGGGGGCTTTTTTTAATATATTAGAGGTGAATGATTTTGGCCATGTTGAGAATTTGCAGGAAATCTGCAATAAGGTTTAAGATATTATGCAGAATTTTAATAATATTAATTTATATGTGCTTGGGTCTAATAAAAATATGTCCAACTTGGTATTTAATATGTGAATTATTCTCTTTTTGAAAAAAATTCCATTCTCTTAAACTGCCAGACAACCTTGAAATAAAAGCCATTATTCTGAAATGATAGGCTAAGAAGGGGAGGGTTTTGAAATGACCTAGAATAAACCACAAAGCAATACTGAAGACATAATGAAATCAAACATATTGACATATTTGTATTTTTTGTCCAGCAATATTTGCAGTGTTTGATCTCATTTCTTAAAATATCTCCCTTCCTCCAAAACTCCCTCTTCAAGTTTTTGTCCTTGTAAAAAAGTTGTCCAGTTCTAGTACCTCTTCCTCATACTGCTTTCAGACAATTCAAGGCCTGGCCCTCAAATAAGATAAAAGTTCAGAATCAGATTTCCCGAAGTAGTTGCCTGTTTATCAATTGTAAAATTGTGATCAAGCAAGAATAAATGTTACTGAAACATGGAATTATATAACTAAATTGTCTAAGCAGAAATGCGATAACTTTTGCCACTGTTTGCTTTCTTAAGAATCTATTCTGTATAGCTACTAGTTTATGTGGACTTGGGAAATTTCACTACTGGGCAGACAGTTCCTAAACTTCCTGCATTGCGTCTGAGATTGTCTTAAATCCTCTCAGCTTTGCATCCCTGCAATTTCTGTGACACATAGATTTTATGCTGGACTCCTGTGGAAAAGATATTTCATAACAATAAGCACATCTTTCAGATTAAATGAGTCCACCTAGCTTTTTCTGTTGCTTTTAAATAGCCCCAAGGACTATCTAGGACCGTGCTTGTACAAAGAATAGTCCTGTCAGAACAGTGGAAGCAGTGTGAAAAAACAAGGATGTCTTCCACTTACCTCTGAATCATATTGGGTCACTTTAAAACACTGGTTTGCTATTTTGCATTTGCAAATGTGTGCAGTCTCTGACAGTGGTCTCGACACCTTTTTGATTGTACACCCTATGAGTAGCTGCACAAGATGTAATTTTTTTAGAATCACTGAATTTTCTGGGTTAGAAGGGACCTCTGGAGATTTTCTAGTCCAGCTGCCCTGCCAATGCAGGGTCACCTAGAGCAGGTTACACAGGAATGAATCCAGAGGGTTTTAAATGTCTCTGAGAGGGAGACTCTACAACCTCCCTGGGCAGCTTGTGCCTGTGCTCTGCCAGCCTCAATGTAAAGAAGTTCTTCCTCATGTTGAGGTGAAACTTCTTATGTTTAAGTTTATGGCCATTACTCCTTGTTCTGTTGCTGGGCAGCACTGAAGAAAGTCTGGCACCATCCTCTTGACAACCTTCTTTGAGATATTTATTTGCATTAATGAGATCCTCTCTCAGTCTTCTCTTCTCCAGACTAAATGGGGTCAGCTCCCAGAGTCTCTCCTCATAAGAGAGATGCTTCAGATCCCTCATCATCTTTGTGGCCCTCTGCTGGACCTTCTGCAGCAGCTCCTTCTTTTTCTTGTACGGAGAAGCCCAGAACTGGACACAACATCTGGGCTGTTGTCTCACTAGGGCTGAGTAGAGGGTAAAGATCACCTCCCTTGACCTGCTGGGCACAATCGTCCTGATGTACCCCAGGATACCATTGTCCCTCCTGGCCACAAGGGCACTGCTGGCTCATGCTTCTCAGCAAAGCTGCTCTCCAGCAGCTCATCCTTCAACCTGTACTGGTAATTGGGGTTATTTCCCTGCAGATGCAGGACCCTACACTTGCCCTTGTTAGAGAAACCTCATTAAGTTTCTCTCCACTCAACTTTCCAGCCTATCAAGATCCCACTGAATGGCAGCACAGCCTTCAGATGTATCAACCACTCCCACCAGCTTCCTATTATCAGCAAATTCCTGAGGGTGCACTCTATCCCTTTAGCCAGCCCATTGATTAAAAAAGGTTGAGTAAGACTGGACCCAATACTGATCCCTGGGGAACATCACTGACTACTGGCCTCCAGCTGGATTCTACTCCTCTGAACTCTGTCCTTCAGGCAGTTCTCGATCCACCTCATTGTCCATTAATCAAACCCACATTTCCTGAGCTTACGTACAAGGATGTTATAGGAGAGAGTGTCTGAAGCCTTGCGGAAGTCGAGGTAAACAACATCAACCTCTCTCTACTTGTCAACCCATCTTCCCATGTCTTCACGTAAGGTTATCAGTTTGGTCAAGCATGACTTCCTCTTGGTGAATCCATGCTGACTAGTCCTGATGGCCTGCTTTTCTTCTACATGCTTGTTGATGACCTCCAGAACAACCTGTTCCATCACCTTTCCAGGGATGGAGTTGAGGCTGACTGGCTGGTAGTTTCCCAGGTCCCCCTTCTTGCCCCTTTTGAAGATGACAGTAACACTGACCTTCCTCCAATCATCAGACACCTCTCCCGTTCCCCATGATTTTTCAAAGATGATGAAGAGTGGCAGATACACATCTGCCAGTTCCCTCAGCACCCATGGG
>VZRS01011877.1:24466-58762 GCA_013398055.1 Ifrita kowaldi
TGCCCTGCCAATGCAGGGTCACCTAGAGCAGGTTACACAGGAATGAATCCAGAGGGTTTTAAATGTCTCTGAGAGGGAGACTCTACAACCTCCCTGGGCAGCTTGTGCCTGTGCTCTGCCAGCCTCAATGTAAAGAAGTTCTTCCTCATGTTGAGGTGAAACTTCTTATGTTTAAGTTTATGGCCATTACTCCTTGTTCTGTTGCTGGGCAGCACTGAAGAAAGTCTGGCACCATCCTCTTGACAACCTTCTTTGAGATATTTATTTGCATTAATGAGATCCTCTCTCAGTCTTCTCTTCTCCAGACTAAATGGGGTCAGCTCCCAGAGTCTCTCCTCATAAGAGAGATGCTTCAGATCCCTCATCATCTTTGTGGCCCTCTGCTGGACCTTCTGCAGCAGCTCCTTCTTTTTCTTGTACGGAGAAGCCCAGAACTGGACACAACATCTGGGCTGTTGTCTCACTAGGGCTGAGTAGAGGGTAAAGATCACCTCCCTTGACCTGCTGGGCACAATCGTCCTGATGTACCCCAGGATACCATTGTCCCTCCTGGCCACAAGGGCACTGCTGGCTCATGCTTCTCAGCAAAGCTGCTCTCCAGCAGCTCATCCTTCAACCTGTACTGGTAATTGGGGTTATTTCCCTGCAGATGCAGGACCCTACACTTGCCCTTGTTAGAGAAACCTCATTAAGTTTCTCTCCACTCAACTTTCCAGCCTATCAAGATCCCACTGAATGGCAGCACAGCCTTCAGATGTATCAACCACTCCCACCAGCTTCCTATTATCAGCAAATTCCTGAGGGTGCACTCTATCCCTTTAGCCAGCCCATTGATTAAAAAAGGTTGAGTAAGACTGGACCCAATACTGATCCCTGGGGAACATCACTGACTACTGGCCTCCAGCTGGATTCTACTCCTCTGAACTCTGTCCTTCAGGCAGTTCTCGATCCACCTCATTGTCCATTAATCAAACCCACATTTCCTGAGCTTACGTACAAGGATGTTATAGGAGAGAGTGTCTGAAGCCTTGCGGAAGTCGAGGTAAACAACATCAACCTCTCTCTACTTGTCAACCCATCTTCCCATGTCTTCACGTAAGGTTATCAGTTTGGTCAAGCATGACTTCCTCTTGGTGAATCCATGCTGACTAGTCCTGATGGCCTGCTTTTCTTCTACATGCTTGTTGATGACCTCCAGAACAACCTGTTCCATCACCTTTCCAGGGATGGAGTTGAGGCTGACTGGCTGGTAGTTTCCCAGGTCCCCCTTCTTGCCCCTTTTGAAGATGACAGTAACACTGACCTTCCTCCAATCATCAGACACCTCTCCCGTTCCCCATGATTTTTCAAAGATGATGAAGAGTGGCAGATACACATCTGCCAGTTCCCTCAGCACCCATGGGTGCAGGCCATCAGAGACCATGGATTTTTGGGTGTTTAAACTGCCTAGTCAATTTCTAACCCAACCCTCTATGACCAAATGGAAGTCTTCCTTTCTCTGGCCTTTTCTTACATCCAAGGTCTGGGACTCCTGAGGGCCAACCTCAGCAGTAAAGACTGAGACAAAGAAGGCATTAATTGATTCTACCTTCTCTGTCTCTTCTGTTACCAGGACACCCATCTGATTTGGCAGCAGCCCCACATTTTTCTTGGTCTTCCTTTTGCTGCTGAACTACTCAGAGAAGCCCTTCTTGTTGTCCTTTATGTCCTTTGCCAGACTCAATTCCAAGTGAGCCTTGGCCTTCCTCATCACATCCCTGCATACCCTGACAATGTTCCTATAGTCCTCCCACGTGGTCTGTCCCTTTTTCCATATCCCATAAATTTCTTTCTTGCATTTGAGATTCACTAGGAGCTTCCTCATCCATGAAGGTCTCCTGCCCTCTCAAAACATCATGAATCCTATCCCCCAGTAGGCAGCATATTTCTTGAGACTGTCTTTTAGGCCAGCAGATGGGTCCCTCAGTGGTCTGCAACAGAGAGAGTCACCCATTATGATCATTCAGTGTTTCTTTTTAAAGTAAGCATCACGCACTGCTAGTTCAGGTTCTCCTTGTTGGCCATGCTCATAGACATCTAAAGCTTTTAAAGCATTGTATCTGGTTTTGGTTTGGATGTTGGAGGGTGGAGGATGATTTGGAGCCCTGTTTTTTGGGTCATCAGGGTCCAAGGTGCCTTAAGCCCAGTGGTATCCATTGTAGGTATATGGTTCTGAAGCCACATGTGTCTGTTTCAGCCCCTCTAACACTGCACAGCTTATTAACTGTCTCCTGTAATTTGGCCATGTGCTGCAGCAGGTCATCAAACTGTGTATGCTGTGCAGGTACTGCCTTTTCTCCAGGAGGAGTAACTGGGCATCTATTGCAAACTACCACCTGTACAGACATCTCCTTCCTTGCCAGTTCTATCTGAGTGGAAGCATCAGACTTCCCAGGACTGTCTCAGTACACTCAATGGTTTTGGCTCTAAGGCAAGCGTCCACCATTATGGCAGAGACCTAGAGCACTAAGCACTTACCTGAGGTGTGACCCAACCTGCAGATTACAGCATCCTCTGTGCATGCCCTGCCTGGGCAAACTGGCATGTCATGTGCTTCTGACGCGTCATGTGCTGTTTGCCCATCCTGTTCTCCGGGGTGTTAGACTCAGAAGTTTATAACCATTTGTGCTCCCAGCTTTTCCAGTCCCACTAATGACTCTCTGTAATAGTTTCTCCTTGCTAATGTTGTCTTAGGGAAGCAGTACAGACAGAGTTTTAAATCATCTTGATGTGGCATTTGACTTTGTTAAATGTCTTTAGTGCTCAATGGAAAATAAAAATACTCACTTAGGGAATTATTGCGGAATTGCTACAGCATTTAAAATTCAGAACTTCACCAATTTCCCACTAGTCTCCCCTTATGAAAAGCACCATTTTCTTCCAGAGGGAGCTCCTAACTCTCTTATGCTTCTGAGAAAATGCCAACTGTACTTGATGAAATACAGTCGTTTGCTCCAGATGCTTTCCATCCTCAATGCTCCATTATAATCTGTAATACTGAAGCAAACATTAGAAACAACGATTTAGACTCTGGAAATCATACAGTTGACATACCAAGCCACACATTATTTCTTTTAAGTTCTGATTTGCTCTCAGTCTAGGTTGTTGCTGAATTTCATTAACCAGTTGAGTGTGCACACAATATCATAAAGTGTTTTTATAGCAAAATAAGCAGTTTCTCTCACTTCTTCTAAAGGAGATGCTCCTTTAAAAAACTAAAATAAAATTGTTCTAAACATAAGGACAGCTAGAAGATTGAAAAGATTACCTGCTAATGTCTAGAATGAACACAGAATACATTATTTTAGACAAATTACATATTGTGTGTGGAGGATTATTGTTACTATAGCAACAAAATGTGCTTTCATGACTTAAATATTGTGTGCTATAAATCTTCATAAGGAATTCTCTTATTACAAGAACATTTTTTGCATTTCACTGAGTTAAGATGGAGAGAAAGAGGTTCTTCCATGAGCATTTGAACATGTCGACCTAAGAAAAAATACTGTCTTACTCTCCTGCTATCATCATGCAAGATTTCATCTAAAGCAAAAGATAAATGATCAAAGTTATTGAACTGAAAATATTTGAAAGACTTGGAAAAAATCAGCCATAACCTGTTTTTCACAAATATAGAAAAAACTTTATCCTTTAATAATACTGTCCTCCTTTATAATTTCTTATTGGGCTTGTGAATTTGGATATAGCTGGTTTATCTTACAGCACCAAATTAAAGTATGAATGATTTAAATATGCAACTGGATGTTGTTCTAGTAGTGCACACATAATTATACTATGAGACAGTTCATAATCATGTGGAAATCAGTGAGTTTGTTGTCTTGTGGTGTATAATATTTTTGTCTAATTTTTCTTTCTGGATACATGTCAGTTCTCGAAAATCAGGTCAAAGTCTCTTTTAAGTTAGAAAAAAAATTTGTTCCAACAAAATTTTTTTTCTGCTGTAATGATTATTTTGGTCAGCTTTCAGGGCATATACCGCCCTGATCTAATGGATGTGAAAACTGCATGGATCAGTATTTCTGATATGGCCAATGTTCCTTGCAGTAATCTGAACTCTACAGAATCCCTAAAAAGGTAACAACAACATTCCTGCCCATGCAAATCTGTGTGCTTTTGTATATTAAAATCTGTAACTCACTGCCAAAGTAATACCGTCACATTCCAAATCTTATTGGTATGAGCATTTCAGTGTTTGCAGCTGCTGATTTTTTAATGCTTTAATTAACTGCAAAACAGTATATGTGCTGGTTTTGTAATCTGTCCCATAACAACAAATATGGTGTCTGTGAGTGTTCATTTGCTAGAATTAACAAACAAAGGAAACCATTTACTGTTCTTTTTTAATATATATAATTGAAATGCTTCAGGAGGTTAAATGATCCTTGCATAATCTGAGAGAGTACTCTGCACATATTAGTATTGCAACAAAGTACTTCCCCGCAGGTAAGATGTACCTAAAAGCTCCTTCATGGCTTGAAAGTCACCTTGTCAACCATATAGCTGTGGTGTTCTGGTGAGGCCACCATGTGTCTGACAGACCTGCCAAAAAAACCGAGGCTAAACAAAGCACTGGAAGTTGGAAGTTAGAGTATGCTTAACGAGTGGAAAATTTCATATTTTAGAAACTGGATCCTACAGTGCTGACAAATTTAGATGTTACTTTTAGGCTAAAATCTACCATGAACATGAATTGAATGTGCATTTTTTTGAGGGCAATGGAAATTCTTTTAAATTGAGCTGGAAGACAAAACAGGAGTCTTCATTTGAGTGTATGCATTGAAAACTGGATAGGAGGGGAAAGGGTTAAAGACACCAAGATATTTCTAGAGAGTGTGAGGAAACAGAGGAAGAATGAAAGGATCAGTTACGGAATCTTCCATTCTCAAGGTGATTTAGGGATGGAGGAGTACTTGATGTTTTTTTTTTAACTATGTGCAAATACTGATTTTCACTTGTTCCTCAGGCCCGTGCAGGGTCTGGATGCAACTTGGCCTGAAAATTCAGGTGCATGGAGGTTCTAACAAATGCTGTTTCAATACAGCCTTAGGGAATCTGAGTTTTGTAAAGATGACAGACTGGAACAAACCTTCTGCTATTTAGTTTGCACAGAGGGAAATGATCCTACTTCTCCTTGCCCATCCTCATGTTCAATTTGTTTGTTTTTCTGTAGCTGAAGTTTGATGTCCAGAGTCACTCTTCTGTCTTTCTGCCTCAGATAAATCTTTCACTGAGGGCACAGTTTGCTTGTTGATTTTTCCCCCCACAAAGAAATCCCAAGAAGTCCCCCAAAAAATCCCAAACAATGAAACAACCAAAACAACACTTTAGGGTTTGATTTATGGTGTTTTCTAAACATGTTATTAACAGTTATGCTAAAATACTCCTAATTGGGTGCTCAAAGTGATCTGACATACCGTATGAAAAACCCACAAAGAGAAAAAAAGCCTTCAGAGACTTCAGATGTCTCATCCTGTTTGTTTCAAACATAATTTTGATTTGGCAGCCTGTTCTACCTCTTCACTGATGAAGGATTGTGTGTGAAACCAGGATGCACTATATTTAATGCATCTCACATGGATACATGTGCATTCATGCAGAAGTTTGGTTGCACCTAGGCAGCAGATCTCACACTGCCATAAGGGCTGGATCTCATTTTACAGGTATAATATACAGTGCATGTGCTTATAAATTAAGAGAGACAAGGAGGAAAAAATGTCAGGAAAAAAACCCCAAGCCTTTGTGCTGATTTAGGCAACTCTGATCCAGATTTAAAGGTGATATTTCCCCCGCCAAAGATGTTAGTTATGTGGGTGAGGATTAGTTTTTTGAATTTGAATATTTCCAGCAATGTGTGATAAAGAAGGCTGGTATCTGCAGAGGAAGTAGGAGCTCTAGGAGATCACATCACACTTCTTGTTTCACATACATTATCAATGGAAAGGGTTTCCCCAATAATGCGAATTCCTTGTAAGGGCTCTCAGTTACCATGTGTAAGGTGAAAATGCCACTCTGTGTGTTCATCAACAAGCTGGCTTACATTGTGTGTTTATTATATATAGTCTACAATAATTAAACACTGTGCATTTACTGTGCAGTATGGCAATATAATATTTACAATTTTGGTGCTTGTTTTTTAATACATGACAAAGCAGGGGAAGGAGCCAAATCCACACATCTATAAAAGACATTATGTCATCACAAGATGTAATCTGAGACCCACAGTGAACCACTTAGTGCCTCTACACAAAGAGTGTCCATCACTTTGGAGTGTGGGAGGACTAATTCTGGGCAATTTGTGAGTGACATTTGGCATTGGTTGAAAAAAGCACAGTAGTTATGTGTTCTAAAGAATACACACCACTCCTTGCTCCCTGGCATCCATAAACTCTACTTTTTACAGTACTACTTTTTATAAACAAAGGAAGGTAATCATCCACCCATATGTTGACCATCATTTGCAAACTATTTTCTCACTGTCCCCATTTAGAAGGACACAGTCAGGGCAAGGATCTTCCAAGACTGCTCAGTGCAGAATCCACTCAAGATAATTGTGAATTGCCGGCTGGAGCTGTATTTCTCTCTCCAGCAGAGTACAAAAGGAGTTACAATGATTAACCAATTTACTAATGTCAAACTTAGACCCGAGGGTGAGGTATCATTTAAGTTACATGGTTAAATGCTATTATCCAATACCCTCTATTTTTTTTTTTTTTTTGAAAGAGCATATAACTTGGCAGTTGCCCTTATTTTAAATATCAAATTCTCTTTGAATAAAGTTGTTCAGTGGAATGGCCAAGTTCCTACCCAGATGGAATCTCTAATAAGCACTCTAATGAAAAAAAAACCATGACAGCTTTCAATTTTTGAAGTGTTTACAGCACCTAATATGAATCAGACAGCATAAATACCGAGGAAACAGCTTTTCCATTTTTTGGAGTCTTTTTGAAATACTTAAGAGTAACTATCTTAAATGTGTATTGTGCTGCCTGCTAGTATCAGTTCCCTAAATTTAATTCATGCTGTTACCATTGAAATCTCCACATTTACCACACACACCCACTAGATCTTATTGCTTACTGCTGAAGTCTAGCATCCACTGGCAACTTGTCCAGCAGTTTGAAGGCTCTCTGGAGTTTCACAGTGTGTTTTAAATCCTCCAGGAGTAAAAAACACGGTTTTACATAGCAGTTCTCATTTAGGGACGAGACAGGTACTGAACTTCAGGTTGAGAATGCAGAGATGTCCTTTTACACCTCTGAGCCATCAGGATTGTCACAGCGTTTAGTAGTTCAAAAGAAAATATGTTTCCACAGAGCATTTAAATGGATCTCCACTGCTAATCTGTCTGTTTGAAAGGCTATTTGTCTACAGTCCTTCAAGAAAGTTTTCCAAGCGTTTGTTGCTAGTGTGATTAGGCAGCAAACCCAAAAACTAGGCAGAAGAGATGTGCCTACAGAGGAAGAGTTGTAAGCCTTCTAAAACTGTCCTGCAACCATCTGTGAGCCTCTCTAGTAATTCTGGGTATTCTGTAGTATTTAAATTTGTGGGTACGTTTTAAAATAACAATCAGAATATAAAAGCCAAGGAACAGTTAGCTGAGGAAGTATCTTCCATTCTCAGCATGTCTAAAATGGATTTGGTGACCTTCATTTTGCACTGTTAACTTCCATCCATTTAAATCTTTTGGCTTTCTATTTGAAAAACAGGCAATCAGGAGGGAAAAAGACAACTGATGCACTAATGGTAATTTCCTCTATACTCTTGGGGGGAGTAGGCTCCATTTCACACAACCTCTAGAACTGCGTGCATTATAAATTCTGCTCCTGCATTTAGCTTTAACTGAGTGCATTTCATTATGTAGTAATCAAGTTAAACTCTTAATTTAGGCTGTTAATGAATCCTTTATAGTGAACAACCGTAGAAGTTCAAATGTTCAAATATATCTTACAAAAACCAAATACACATTGCTCAGAATCTGAATGTGATTCCTAGAATATAGTTATTCCTGTCATTTTGCCTTTTGATAAAACACTAACAGAGATTCATAAAGCAAAAAGAAGACATTCCTCCTGCAATATTTCAACACCTACTGCAAATAATGAATGTGTGAAAAGAATAGAAAAACACACTCAGAAAGAATCCACTGTATGGCAAAAAATCGGCCACCCTAGTCTATATTTCAGAGTCCCTTCTCTCTTGTGACAGTGATTGCCTTTTTGCAAGTGGTTTTGGGGGATTTTTTTCATACAGCATGGCATACACTAAATGTAGCATATGGTACCTATGAGAACATACCTGAATACATACACATATGCTTCCTGCAATATATATGAATGCAATATAGACCATGAGCCAATACAGTTTTATAGTACTGACTGATGGATGTTTTCATGACTGCTCAGTAGGCAAGAAACAAACAGGTGCACACAGTACATGCATCTGCATGAAAGCTAGCATTTTGCAGCAGGGATTCAGAAAGACTTGGGACAAGCCCTTGTTGTGTTACTAATGCACAGTAGCCATCTTTAGAATGGTCTTAAGTGCTGCAGAAGATCTGCAGTACCTGCTGTGTTCTGTAATCACATTTTCAAGTTCAGTTGCTGCATTCAATATCCTTCTTACTCCCATTGCCTTTCAACTGTCTGAAGTAAGACATGCAAGAAAATGTTATGACAATAAATATTGACAGACCAGAAAAAAGTTCACCTCATCAGGATTTGAACTTCTGGGGCAGGATTTTACAGTGACTGAGCTGTTGAAGGGAAACTGGGAAGAGAAATATTCTTGTCTGAATGGAGAAAGACAGCTGTTAACTGTCTGAGAAACTAGGTAAGGTGTCTAAACATTATCTCAAGCAGATGTATGTCTGTTTTGGTAGCACCTATCTATGTGGGCAATCATAGGAGTTCAGTTCTCTGCTAAACAAAGACACTGGTATTTTGAAGTAAGCACCCTGAATAAAAGCTAATAATTATCTGGAACAGCAAAGAAATGGACCCCTTCAGAAATTAGCTAGGATCAGATTTAGGAAAGCACTGAACTGAAACCAGACATAAATGAAATGAAGGAATGCCTCAACATGGGGTTCAATTAGAATTTTAGTGTAAGACCTCCTGAAATACTGACACACCTGCACGACAGCAACGCCTTACATGAAAATTCCATTCCTTGTATTATTGTTCTTGATGCATCAAAATGTTTTCTGCATAACACTTCATTGATCTATTCTCTTGTTAGAGCAAGCTACCGGTTAGACATGTTCCACCAGGCTGCTCTTGTACAGCGTATTCTCTGGTTCCTTGAAGGCTGATTCACCAGCTGACTAAAGACAGAAGTTTGATGTCATCCAGGCAAAGATGAAGAGCAACAGACGCTGACTGGCACACTGAACAAAGGTATAGAGGGAAAAAATAACATTCACAGGATCTGGTTATCCCTTAATGTTGGTTCACAAGTGATGATGTCTAACATACAACTGTCATGATAATGCATGAGACTTGGGAGATAACTGCAAGTTACTTCTCTGTAAAAATAAAGAATCAAATTTTTATTTTTCCATATCTTTCCACTAAAGATATAAAAATAATTTAAAAATTAGAAGAAAACTGAGAGAAAAAGAACAATTATACTTTGACTGCAGTGGGAGACGATGACAGATTTCATATGAAGTTGCCTTTACTTCCCATAATTAAGGCATCATGTAAACTTTTCTTTAAAAACTTCCCATTTATATATAAACATAATGTATCACACTTTTAATGAGGAATGGGAAACTATCTCTAGTGCAAAACTGAAGAAATTTGCTTTGATTTTCAAAACCACTTAAGAGACTCAGATGCCTAATTAAAGTGAATAGGAATAAGACATACAAGTCCATGTGTGACTCCAAAAAACTCATCCAAATTTTTATATTCTTTTCTAAAAAAACATGAATTCCACTAGTTCAGAACCTGACCTAAATCAAGAGTACTTTGTCACTCTCTAGGCAATACACCAGTCAAATTGAAAATGCCATGACTGTGCTTATAAATTAAAAGAAACCACAACATATTTTTGGACACTGGCATGCAGCTGTCCAATGCTATTACATTGCTGGCACACTCCCCAGCATGGTTCTGGTCCAGGCCAGTCAGGGTTTCCAATGCAATCCCCATGCACAGTCTGGAAAATGGCATGGGCCCTATTAGTAAAGGTTCTGCCTGTTTGATGGGCTTCCTCTGGCCAAATCATTCTAGCATTATCCTTTTAAACTGTTTGTCTACATATACACCAGCAAGCCCTGCTCCAGCATCCTCTTCCCTATGCATATGATTTAAATCCTGGCTCTTTCCTTTCTTTTGAGGCTTGATGAGGAATATTTGCAATAAAAGGTTTGTAAGTTAACAATGTCGTAAATAGTTATTACTGTGTTAGCATGTTAACCCTGGGCTAAAGGTAGCTTCAGAAGACGTCAAAGAATGGCACCAAGATAAGCAGTGGAAGTGGAAGCAGGAATGGTGCCAGGAGCTACTGAATTTTGGACTGTGCAGAAGCTGTGGGAGACATGCAGAAGCACCTAACATTCTCCATGGTGACTGAAGGGTTTAGGGAGATGGGATAACACGCAACGATCTGTTTTGCTGTAGGTATGTGAAGTATTGCACATGGAGCAGAGGAGAGGAGACTGTGTCATGTATGTTGGGCTAGAAAAGCAGTGAGGAGATAGATGCAAAGGTCTGTAGGATGCAATAGGAGCCAAGGCTTTGCCCACCACCTTGCTGTCAGTATATTGTATATTCCAAAATACAGTCACCACTGTATTTTGGAAGAAGGAGAGTTTAAGTGTATAAACACAGGCTGTATCATACCATGTGTCCTCAGGCTAAAGAGACACATTTCTATTACTCAGGTGTAGTGAATGCGATTTAAGAGAATAAATCAAGAATGAGAATGAGACATAAGTCTGGTGAAGCAAGGAAGCCAATGTTGCTGGCAGGAAGGGCACAGCAGTGTAAAAACTATGCACGGAAAGAAGGAACATGCTACATGAAAGGAAAATGAAGACTGAAAAAGACAGGATGAACAAAAGAATGAAGGGAGTGAGGAAGAAGAGGGAAAGAAATAAAGATACAGAGAACAGAACAAAAGGCAAGTGCGTATTTCCAGGTTAATCAGCTTAGTTTATTTATGCACATGCATTTATTATATTGCGTTTCCTTGGTACATGGCCCACATTCTTCTTTAGAGAGAAGGAAATGACAGAATAATGGGCAGCAGGGATTCACACATTACTTCATCCATTACAGGGCATGTTACTCTTTTTTCAGAGGTTTATGCATTTTTTAAAACACCATGCTCCAGCAGTATGAAATTCAGTATTTAAATTTTAAACAGAAGGTTTGAGTGAATTTAGGCCTGCAATCTTGACACTTTCTTGCTCCTCTCTGTATACAAGTTCAGACTGCCATGGCTGAATCAGGAACTGAACAGGATATTTTCAGGAAAGCATCAAGGGAGAGTGAAGCTGTTAAAGGATATTGTCATGCTGTTGAAGAATATTTTCATGCTTTTCTGAACCTGCTTGCAGTACTGTCTCTCAGTGATCATTGTGCTGTCATTATGGTTAAAAAGCTTGACTCTAATTCTGTCATAGATGGCTGTTATTCAGGAGAATGGATTTCTATTTTAGCTTGTTCGATTATGGGCTTGCCGAGCTGTTGAAGAGGGTTTTAAGTCAAGTTTCCTGGGGGAGTGGAACCTCAATCCATACAATTTAAACTGGTTTAATTTGAGAGCCAGCAAAAGATTCCCTGAGCCTGAAGAGGGATCACAGGCCACCAGGAGAGCACCTGAAGATCAGCACAAAGGAATCCCAGCCATTCCAGTCAAAAAGTCAGCTTCACCAGAGGCCCAATTTAAATGCCTCTATGCAAGTGCACACATAATGCACACTTTTAAAGAGGTTTTGGAACATGTAGGGATTAAGTCAAGCAGTGGATCACATGGAAACCAAACAGGAAGATCATCTTAGAATGAAAATTGTTGTATATAAAAGAAGTAGTCTTTCACTAGCTACTAGTTTCCTTGCCCACACAGCAAGACTCTGCCTCTGTGCCTTTGGTGAAGAGAGATGTCATAGTCTATAAAAATGTTCTGCATGTGTAGGGAAAAAGGATCTTTGAATTTCCTGTTCTAAGCACTATCATTGCAAGTAAATTTATCTAGATGCTTCTCTCTTCTTCTTGTCCTTTTTCTACAGACCAGGTCTGAGATCTTTACTAAAACTGAGTCTGTAATTTTCACTGTAGTGTTTCCAGGAAGTAAAATCTTGCAGGAATATGATGCTATTAGAAATAGTACTGTGGACTTCTTACTTATATCTTGCTTCTTTCTATCCAGCTACAGTAGGAAGAGGAGAATTGGTTGAAGAAGCTTACCAAGCCTGTGAGTTGGAAACATCTCCCACTCCACAAACTTTTACAGAGACAGTTTCCTTTCTCATTGAACTTGTTGAAATGTGGTTTATCAGGTGTTTGCAGAAGAGAGTTCTGAGAAAAGAGCACAAGCAAGGATATTAAAGAACTTGAACTAAGTATTTATACATTAGATCCATCCTTCCTCAGTTATTTATGGCAAAAAATATTTTTACCTGAAACGTATTGATGTCAGGATAAAACTAGAGTTAAGTTAAAATTTTTTATGAGTAGATTTGCCAACTAGCATGTTTGTGGATCAGTACAGATGGATTTGAGTGTATGTAGAGAAAAGTCTTTAAAATATAAAAGCAAAAAAGATCTGAAATTAGTGTTCATTAGTGTTTTCTACAAAAAATTTGGTTTTTTAAGTGTCTTCTGATTTCTCCAAATTGACAGGAGAGGCACAGATCTCCAAACATGTGAAACTACAATTCCTTCTAATGGCTGTAGCAAGGGGTTTTTTTCTGCTTCTGTGATTACCATTCATTTAATAAATATTTCAAATGCACAATTGTAAAAGATGCATGGAGATGAAGGAGCAGAACTTGTTATACCCTCTTGCAGATCTCATCTCCTATACCTGGCCCCAGTGGCTCCAGTTCAACTCTTTTGGTGACAGATGTATTAGAGAAGAAGATGGCAATTCCAAGGTATCAGTCTTATTCCAGGAGGAGGTCACTGAACCAGTCACCCAGAAAACAACTTCTCTCTTACCCCATCATCTGGCAAACTCTGAATCCTCTGGGTCCTTCTCTGGGGAAGAGTATTACTCTTTATTATTCTTTATTTCCTTAATTTACTACCACCCCCCTAGAGAGCTCATCCAGGATAATGGATATTTGTTGAGATTTCTTGGAGTATGTGACAAGCTGTAGTGGTATTTTTCAAGACCTTATTGAGTTTACTTGGTGTTTTCTCAGGATAATGATTATTTCTTAGAGGTATATAGCATGTGAGCCTGTACACTCTGAAGAGAGACTGATTTATGGGAACTGGAATTTCTTTTACTTGTGTGCATCCACAGCCCAGCCTCCACACCATCTGTACTAGTGTATCATTAGTAAATGCACTGATACTGAGAGCAAAATATCCTTCTGCTGACAGCTGGCTTCACAAAGCTGTAGAACATGGAAACAACTAGAAAACCTGATCTTGTGGTTAAGCACCTGCCCATGAGTTCAGAAGTGCTGTTTAAGCAGTATTTTGTGGTCCCAGTAAGCATTTACAATGCAGAAAATTTTCTGTGCATGTTAAACTAAACTGCTACAGGGAAGAAATAAAATTTTAATTAATTTAATAATATCAAAATATCACTTCAAGAAAGCATTTTTTCCTCGCTGTAGTGATACTTTAGGCATTTAACAAAAATTTGTTTAAAACACCACACGTACAATGATTTCTCGATGTGGTATAGAAACAGGTTCAGTTTTAACTTTGGAATGGAAAAAATTAAGTGATAAATTGTGAAATATTTTCAGGTGAACTACTGATCTAGATTAAGGATGAGTTTAATTACAGTATTTTCATACAAAACATTCCCACACATGCAATAGCCAAAGTAGGTGACTTCTAAATAATAAAATTGATACTCTTGGTAACATTTTCATTTGGAAAAGCATTTTAAACATATGTGGCAACATTAAATGGTATTTTTACTCATAAACCTAAAACAGTGGCTTAGTCTTTTTTACCAGCTGCTGCTATTTTTTGATGAACCTGTTAAGAAAAATCACTCAGATACTGTAAAGTATTGCTTAAAATGCCATTTTTTAGAGCTCAAACTATAAAGAGGCTTGGGAATCCTGGACTGAGTGGCAATGCCTAGGCATCCAATGACAGCACAGCACACCGTGCAGATATTGTCCATGGAAAGGTTATCTCATTTTGGTCATTCAAGACCTCACAGGATTTTCTTAAAACAGCTCTAATAGTCATTTTAAATAAAAGAGATGTTCACATGAGAAATTCTGACTGCAGTTTTGGATAAATGAGCATAGTGGGTGATGCCACATGGGAGCTGCCTGCAGCCTCCTCTGCTGTGGTGAGTCTCGATCTGCAATGACTTGGATGAGGTGACCCCACAGCCATGGAACACAAAAAGTACAGCACAGTGCAGGCCTCAGCCTGTCCACGTGAACTACAATGTGGATCACTATGTCTTTNTTGGATGAGGTGACCCCACAGCCATGGAACACAAAAAGTACAGCACAGTGCAGGCCTCAGCCTGTCCACGTGAACTACAATGTGGATCACTATGTCTTTCAAGTACAGCAGTCTCCTGGTCAGGTCTCCTTCAACTAACAACACTCTCTAGAATCCAAGACAATATTGTTGACAGTCTATGTGAAAATTAAACCAGTCCATATTTGCAAAATTGACAGTAGGTGAGTATCACGGTACATGATAAATTTGTCTAAGTTGCAAATACAAGAAAGGATCTCTAGAGTGTCTTTGGGTTATCCAAGGCTGCTGTAAATAAACAGCATTTGTGTGATATAAATGGAGCTGCAATGATGGCCACCAGTGAAAGATCTAGCCCTGTGACTCAGGCTCCTTTACCCCATACACACATTAATGGAAAATTGATCAAGCAATAGGAGTCCTTCGAAACTAGCATTATCTATGTTTTCACAAAAGCTTAAATTTTAAACTAGGAGCAAGAAGTAGAATATTAACTGTCAGAATGTATTATAATCTAATTTGTTATTGCTAGTTCAACTCGTTTTTGGTAAACTCCATACCAGGAAGGGAGGGAGAGAGAGAGAGAGAGGATACAAGAATTGGATGCAAGGATCTACACAGAAGACATAAAGGTTCATATGGAAGAGACAAAACTTTTTCTTGGACACGAGTACTCTTGCTGCATTCTGGTAGCTTTTTGCTTCTCTGATGTTTTGCCTTTCTGGGAAGGAAGATATTTTCCCTTTGCTTAGGCTTGACACAAAGAACTTTTCTGTGGTCTAGAAGAGGTGAGGTTTTTGAAGGGTTATAAGCTGTCTCCTCTCATAAGGTCTAAGAAGCTGAAGCAGACAATCAGCCTGGCTGCTGACAGACCGAGGAAATGATCAGATGGATGTTCACTTTCTTTTCTGTGACCTCCTCTGTCACACTTGTCCTAAGCAGGCTGTGGTGAAGCTATGTGCTGAACACAATCCTTAGGGCTCCCCTATGGCAGCACTTGCTACAGCCTTCCAAGACAGCTGCAGAAAGCACTTTAACTGGCAGTGCAGAAATTTAAAGCCTTTTGGGAAAAATATTATCCTCTCTGGAAGTTTTGTTTATCTTAGTGTGCAAAAACTGTTCCAGTACTTGTAGCTGTAAAGCAATGGTTGAGAGCAGATTTTGCCACACACTGAAAAACTACGTATGAGACAAGAAACTATGTTCGCATCCTGAGCAGGCTTGTCTGACCTTAGGTTGTCAGTAGCAAACTGACATATTATGCCAGAAAATCTGAGGATTTACTGCTGCTATAACTTCCTCCAGGAGAGAAATGGACTTTTTCCCAGCAGTTCCTGGTGGATCAGTAATGTGTCTCCTCAGACATCCTCTTTTCCAGTGGCTACTTCGGGGAAATTAAATTTACTTGCTCCCTAGTAAAACTAAACTATTCACTGTAGCAACAAAAAGTACTTTTAAAATGCAGATCTCGAGGTTTGATCCTCACTGATGAGAGGAATGTTAGGTAGATAAATTCCTTTCATTAATTTTACACTGATGAATAGACACAAACTGGCATATGGAAAAGACAGGTGGTTCAGTGCAGAGTACTACAAACACTGGGTTTTCTTGGTTCAAGAAGGCAACAAAAGTAGTGCAATTTATCCCTCCATAATATACTATCTTAATTACGTGGTGCATATCCTAAACCAAGACTCCAGAAAACACACTTTCCTCTAGAAATCAGCATCTTTTTAGTCACACAAAATATGCTTAGGTCTTTGCTTATGGATGTGGTTAAGAATAAACCTCTGCAGAGATTTCACAGAAAGGTAATAAAAGGTAATGATACTTCCATTTGAGTTTTGTGGGCAGTATTACCATAAGTGAAATGCATCCTTTACTTTTACAGTGTGAATAAAAAAATATATAGCGAACTTCAGGAATATTTACTTGAACACTTCCAGTAATTAATTTGCTCCATGACTGAGGCAGATGAAAAAAGTTACAGAAACACCACTAATACTGTCACAACTATCTAGATTTTTCCTCCCATTGTTACCAGAGAAACTATAACAACATGGCTACAGCTACACAACAGCAACAAGACTGCTTTGAAAAATCAGACAGGTATTTTACAGGTGTCCAGGCTCAGCTAGAGCTTACAGGCCTGTGTACCCAGTCACTGGCTGCCCTGCATGTACGCTACTGCTATTACGAGAGAACTCTCAACAACCTACGTGATTGATGAAATAAGATGGAGAACATGTAAGGCTTACAGCAACTCCCGCTAGTAGTGATGAAAATCATGAAAGAGTCTTTGATGAAGGCCTTTCTGTATTTATTTGGTTCAGATGAAGAGAATAATTGAAGAAAACATATTAAACACTGTACAAAACATATTAAAAACAATCCAAAAACCCTCCACAAAAACTCAAAGAAAACACACAAAATTTAGATTTTGACAAGCTGCACACAAAAGCATCCCTTTGTACAAGGAGAAGGAATCCCCATGCTCCAGTGTGACAGATGTTCTTAGTAAAACACAAAATAAAACACAAACTTTCCCACCACCTTGAGCTCTTGGTAACAGCATTAACAGTAGCTGCTGGGTGCTGCCCTCAATTCCATCATTTTGGTATCTTTCATATGAATTCACTAATTACCCTCTGTGGGAATAACGGTGCTGCTTGATTCACAAGCTGATGCAGTCTGTGAAAATGTTGCAGTGGCTGGTGAATGCCTTGGAAATTAAATTTCTTAGGATAAAACAAATGTCTGAGTTTGTGTGTGAAGCCATACAGCTAAGAAGTTTAAAATGAATAGCTGCTTCTTTAACACTTTCTTGCCTGCCCACATCAAGTTAAAAATGTCAGGATGAGAGGTAAGAATACATATGCCATTTCATGTTTCCTTCCCCAGCTGTAAAATGTGTGGTTTTGGCACCTGGGAAGATGCCTGACTGCTCTATACTCTCATCAGGTAAGAGCACACTATGAAAAGAGAAGTGATTGTGTCAGCTGAGATGATGTGAATATGTGTGGTTGAAAGGAGCTTCATGAGACAGGGAAGAAACTTGCCACACATCTACAGAGTTGGGCATCCTTCATTGTGGTTGAAGCAGCAAGCAAAGTAAAAGACCAGGACTCAGAGAAAATTGAATGCTTTCTACGTACCCAGAGTTTACACTAATCAACTAAAAAAGGCCGGGACATGATCTGAAGCACTGTCACATAAGCAACATTGCTCTGCCTGGCATGATTTGATCTATGCCATCTAGCACACTCTCAAGCAACATTTCAAGGATACTGTTGGTTCAAAGACTGTGCTCCTAATATAATAAATGGATGAGGTTTCCCTTTTCAAGGAAGAGCAAGAAAAAAGTTTATTTCCCACATGGAAGAGTAAGATGTAAGGCGACCTAGTTGAGTGATGAAGGCCTAACCATGCCATCAGCTCCTGGGGAATGCTGGGGACCAGGAAGAGCAATTCTAATTACTGAAGATGGAAGAGCGAGTTCTCTTGTAGCTCGTATATGCAAAAGTCTCTGCCTGACCCAACACATAGGACCCTGAAATTTCTGATTAAAAGTCAAGTAGGCAAGGCAATTTAAAACACTAATATTAGACCTTTTTGCATTTTTTAAAATTAGTATTTGGGATTATTAATAGAAATCTTCATTAGATGCTATAATTAGTTCGGAAACTTGCACAGTTTGATCTAGACCCATGTGTTGTGTCCAGTTGCCAGAGGGAGACTGAAATTGCTTTGGTATTTCTTCTGGTACAGCTGAGAATGTTTTGGCAGGCATTTGGGAAGGTTGTTCTTGCCATAGGTTTTTTGTTCCCATTACAGCCATCTAATCTAAGTTCCTGCAGCCTCCTGCAGCCTAAAATACCATACGTGACATGCATTGCTTTTCCCAGGACCTGATAGTGCCTGGCCCTGACCAACCTCATCTGGGGCCTCTCCCCAGGTGCACCCAAGGGCCAAAGAGCACCTTACAGCATTTCTCAGCCTGGGGCTGTAGTCCCTGCCCCACTGAGACTGCAGAAGTGCTAGTCTCAGCTGTCCCCTGTCAGAAACTTGCATAGCCACCCAGAGTTTTGGTCATCTTTGGCTGCCACTCTTGGGGCTTCCTTGCTTGTTTCACCCTGGGGACTGTGGGATGGAGCCCTGGAAGGTGAAACCTCTGTCTTGTTGTTCGTGTTTTCATGCTTTGTCTTCAGGTCCCTGTCCCCTACTGAGCAGACAGCCATTGTCCTGATAATTTTCAGTCGTATGCTTATAAATCACAATACAGGTTGAATTTTCCTTGCAGTTATTGCAGCATAAATCAGGAGTGATACAAAGAAAATTATGTGATCTTCACCTCTATAAAATCACTATGTGCTTTATGTGAAGTCCCAAATGTCCAATTTTTTATTATTTGTGTAACTTTCTTGTCTAGTTACCACAAAACCTATTTCTCCCTTGATACGAACACCTGAATGAGAGAATATACACCACATTTTATTAAGTAATCTTTAAAGGCTTTGAGTTCTTTCATGTTGCATGGTGCAGAGAAATAGAAAAGGAGGAAAAATGAAAACTTGGCATAAACTTCAAAAGTTGAGCTTAATTTTGAATCTTGCCTACAGGAGGTAAGAGCTGGTTGAGGAGCTCTGCAGCCAAGTTGAGAAACTGTGGGAGGAAGTGAGCAGACCACAGAGGATTAGGGAAGATGAAAGAGAGCTTGACAAGATGACTGGTACAATCCTGCAGACACAAGCCCAAGTCAGTCTCCCATCAGTGACACTTCTATTCCAGTAACTCACTTGCACAATTCATCTTTAGAGGATCCTTCCAACCCAAACTGTTTTATGATTCTGTGACCATGAGGAAAAAACAGCAACTGCCTTTACCAAAGCAAATGTGATTGTATCTGTCTAACACTTTAGCACTTTATTTCATGAGGAGGATTAGACCAGATAATAGGAAAAATTTCTTCATGGAGAGGGTTGTAAAGCACTGGAACACACTGCCCAGAAGAGTGGTAGAGTCACCATCCCTGGAAGTGCTCAAAAGCCATGTGGATGTGACACCTGAGGACATAGTTTAGAAGTAAACACAGTGGTAGTGCTACCTTGAAGGCAGATGATCTCAAAGGTCTTTTCTAAACTTAACAATTCCATGATTCTATGGTACTTACTTTGATACTAACCACCTGCTACTCCTAAATTTTAAAGGCCTGTTGTATTGAATACAGGTAAGCTGCTTTGTGTGCATAGAGAAGCTAATTACACCATTTGTTGTGGTGACCTGTGAGCCTACGTTACAAGGCACAGACAGTTCTCAGTAAGATGAGTCCCTACTACCAAAAGAACCACCTTGCACTAGGGTGACCAGAAAGGCTTTTCCCAGGATGCATTGTTCGGTTATGGTAATCTACCCCAGTTCTGTGTTCGTGGTTGGCTGTTGGCCCTTGCCCCTCACCACTCCCTCGGGACTTCCCCATTGGTCCCCATTCCCTAGTCCCGCCTTTTCCCCGCCCCTGGATAAAAGCCTGAGTTCTTGCATTGTTCTCGTCTTTGCCTCTGGAAACCTTCACAATGTGGAAGCAGTAAACTGCTCCTGTGGAACTCCATGCAAAGAACCTTCCTGCCTCTTTGCCACCGACAACATTACTGAAGCTATCTGTGCATTTGTGCATGCATGCGTGTGACCCCACAGAGTCGGAGAGGAGACAGTAATAATTTGTAAATCCCAAACCCCACTAAAGATATTTGATAGCTTTATTACTGATCAAACAGATAATACTTAGCAGTATTTCACAGCAACTGTTCCAAACCTTACCATTATACAGGTATTTGCATTCTATATTAAAAAAAATTTTCTGTACGCAATTCTTATTTGCATTCTTGGAGATAGGTAATAATCCTGAAACTCTAAATTGCCTGATATAAAATATGAAAGTATATACCTGTTCCTTCCAATATAGTAGAATGAGTTCTTTCTGCACCTTTGAAAATGTCTCTTCAGCTGTTTCCTCTTCCACTGTACTTGCTGTAATGAATGAGCCATTAAAATCAATGGGCCATTAAAACAACTCTACAGACAGATGAATTGGTTCCCAATAAGTACATCAGAGAATTTGCCTGTTTCTCTTTTAAGCTGATTGCCATTCTTCTAAAAAGGTTAGAAAAGTCTTCATTTATTGATTGAAGTTTTTTGTGGGAAAGGCAACTAGGTTATTTGATGTTTTCCAGCTCTCAGGAGCTCTTTGCCTTCTGGTTGACTTCACACCTTCTCTCTGTTGGAATGCCAGATACTAGCAAGCAGTCACTGCTTCTAATCCCCATTCTCAGGATAGCTTGCAATTCATGGGGTAGCTGTCTTAAAAAAAAGGCCAGGTTACACTTAGCTATTTCAGTTCTGCTGGAAATTAATTCTCTGTCATCATTCCATGTCAAATAATACACAGATTCTCAAGTGGCCTTGATTAGATTTGGTGTTTTAAATTCAGAATTGCATGTATGAGGCTGAGATTTGTATGACTGCTCCTTCAGTATAACAGAAGTATTCTTATGAGCCATCTGAAGCCACCTGTCTCCTGAAGAAAATGAGGTGTAGATCAGTAATGTACAGTATGGGGTATCTCACTAGAGGCTGGAACTTGCTAGAGAAACCAATGGCAAAGTCTCCTCCAGCAAGAAAAGCTGTAGAAGGTTCTCTCATATTTTACAGCAGCAAACAGATGACTGGAAAATCATAGGCACAAATACTCACTGCCCAGTCAATCTGATACCCCATTAACATGCACCAGTGGTGGTATGTTCTCTTAAGAATAGTAGCTCCAAGGATTTACACTGAACACTGGATAAATTGCCTAATAAGCTATCAATACTGCAGCAGAGCAAATGCAAGACTGGTACCAGAGTGCCACATTTTCACAACCAGATTTTGCTGAACTTAGCTCAATTCTTACTCTAAGCAAGAAGTCTGCTGCCTCTTTTCACACCTCACAGTAAAATCTAAGCATACATTTTTTATGAAGGACACAGCATAAATACTTGAAATTAGCCGCTTAGGAAGAAAAAGATATTTCTATCCTACGTAGCAGAAAAATGGTGCAAAGATGAAAAAATGAAATTATATGCATTTACACTGCAGCTAGGAAACACAATAAAAAGTGAAAATATGGCAATAAAATGACAAGAGGTTTTTAATTTTTTAGTCTAAAACATGATGTACAATGTTTGTGAGGAAAAAGTAGTTTAACAGTTTGAATGTATTTTTCTTTCATCAATTGAGTTATAAACAATGCTGAGTAAGATTAGTTAAGAATTAACTAATTCTACTCAAATTATAATTTTAATATGTAAATGATGTATTTTCCTGTACTATTCACTATATCCATTTATTCAAACTTGGGTTTATCTGTGAATCCTATCACTTTTTCTTCTAGCTCCGACTTTTTTTCTTATTCTTCTTCCTCAATTTTATTTTTCTTTTTTGTTTTATTATTTATAAAGGCCTGCTATGAAGCTATCTTTTTTGCTGCAGGTTTTAATTTCCTGACATGCATAAGTTTGTTAAAATAATAAGAACATCTATAAGTCAGACTAAACACAGGAGAAACTAGACACTGTCTGCATTTGCTTTTCATTTTTCATTTTTCGTATGTTTCACATATATTTAAAGTATAGATTGATAATATATATACTTATGTAGAATATATACCCATATATTTTTTATATACTATATATATAGTCCTTTTCAACCCAAATAATTCATATGGCAAAATATTACAAATATGATCAGCATTGAATTGATGACTCAACTAATTAGGGAACAAATACCAGTTGAAAACACTTTTTTTCTGTTTACAGTTTATTTCTAATAGTGTCAGAAATTGAAGGAAAGGCCCATTCCCTTTTACCAGCTGGAGTGGTTGGCTGACAGCTCAGCTGTGAGCTTTCCAGGCCCAAAGACTCAAGGGAATCTGAACAATTACTGTCACAAATGGGATTTGGATGTTAGCTCCTCAAGAGCAGTTTTCCCACTTGAAATCTTTTATGAATCACATATTTATGCATAAGTTCTGGGTTTTCCTACTTGTATTTTTGAAGAAGAAGACTATCAGTTGTTCAGCTTCTAATTTTCAAAAGTCCGTGATTTTTGCCTTTGTCAGGACTTGCTAGACTTACCTGGAAGACTCCTAGAATCAGTATTATTTTGAAATTTGGCAAAAGAAATAGCTTGATTTTTTAAAAACTGAAATATTGAAGAGTTTCTCCTCTGTGAAAAATATTTTGATTATATATTTCTCAATTATCTTTCTCAGTAATAGAGGAGTGATTATTTCCTTTCAATTTTGTCATCATCCCTCTAGAAAGTAATTTTGGATCTTGTCATGTATCCTTTTGCCTCTGTGATCAACTTCTCTGCAGTTCTAATTGATTCTTTGCTATGATCTTAAAAGGTGCATTGGTTCAATAATTGATTTGTTCTTTGTACGAGCTCTCTAAATATCTGTCTGGCTTTGGATGAATTTTGATTAGCATTTGAAAGAGCAAAGTTTACTTGAAGGTTCTGAAATTAAAATTCCCATACCAAAAGATAAGCAAAATTGAGTTTTTAGTGTATTCAAACTGGATGTAAGGATAAGTTTCATATAACAAATCTGAGAGAAATAGTAGCTAGGATAGATATCTAGGACCAAATAATTTTAGTACTTCTAATTTCAGTTATGGCAAACAAGGGTTGTATACTTGCCAGCTGATTATAGTATGTGTATTTTCACAGAACTGATAGCTCAATTTTGTTAACAAGGTAAAGAAAAGGAGATGGAAGATATATTTGCTTTTCGTATTGAAAAATATATTTAAAATCAATGTAAGCAGAAAGGAGGAATTCAGACTTTTAATTTTAGGGGGTTTATTATATTTTAAGTGTTTTATTACTACACAGAAGAAAAGTCCATCATACTAATATTTGTTTTTCATCTTGGCCTCAAGAAGATGATGGTTAATTGGGTAAAAGATTATTAAATCAGTAGGAAGGAGAAAATAAATTAAGAAATTAACCAGAGTTATTCAAGAGAGACTATTCTAAAGTGCTTGGAAATGAGCTGAGTCAGGCATGCCTGAGTTCTGCTCTTGCTTCTTCTTTGATGACTGGATTCCCATAGTCAGAAAAGACAAAACAGGCAAGTTCAGGTACATACATATATATACACATATATAATTACAAATTATAAATGTATTTTATATTTATAAATATACATTAAATAATAGAATCATATATTATCTCAAGTTGGAAGGGACCATAAGGACCATCCAGTCCTACTCCTTACTCCTTTCAGGACAACCTCCAAACAAATTGAGGGAGTCATCCAGATGCTGCTTGAACTTTGACAGGCTTGGTGCCCTGACCAGTTCTCTGGGGAGTCTGTTCCAGAGACAGACCACTCGCTCATTGAAGAACCTTTTCCTAATGTCCAATCTGAGCTTCTGCTGATGCAGCTTCATTCCCATTTCCTTCTGTCCTATCACTGGTCAACAGAGAGAGGAGATCAGCACCTTCCCCTCCACTTTCCTACACTGAGAAAGTTGTAGACTGTGATGAAGTCACCCCTTAGCCTTCTCTTCCCTAAGGTGAACAAGTCCAGTCACCTCAGACACTCCTCTTAAGCCTTGACCTCAAAATCTTTCATCATCCTTGTCGCCATTCTCTGGACACATTCTGATAATTTGATGTCTCTCTTCCACTGGGCCCCTCAAAACTGTGCACAGTACTAGTGGCTGAGACCACACCAGGGTGGAGTGGGAATATCCTTCTCCGTGCTGTGTTTGACGCACCCAAGTCACAGCTGGCCCACCTAGATGCCAGGTGACACTGCTGACTAACATTCAACTTGCCATCAACCACTGCTCTCCAGTCTCTTGTCCCCCAGTTTTCATGAAGAACCAACATTATGCCATCTTCAGTGGAGAATCCGGTACTTGCTTGTGTTAGATTTCGTACGATTGATGATTTCCCAGCTCTCTAGTCTAATTCGGATCTCTCCCTAAGGTGTCTCTAACCTCGAGGGAGTGTACAGCTCCTCCTAATTTCGTATCATTGGCAAACTTAATAAAAAGGCATTCCACTCCTGCATAAAGATAATTTAAAAAGTTAAAAATCACTAGCCCTAAAATTGAACCCTGGAGAAGCCCATTAGTGACTGGCTACCAGCCTGATGTACTCTCATTTGCTATAACTCTTTTAGCCCAGCCCATCAGTCAATTGTTCACCCAGTATATTACGGACTTGTCTAGCTGTATGCTGAACATTTTGTCTGGAAGAATATAAAGAGTTACTGGAGGTTTCCAGCACATAAAGAGTTATATATATAATAAACACACAGAGACACAAGGACTTACTGGGAATCTCCTCTTATGAAAGATAAATAGATTTTCCTACTTACTTTATGCATTTGTGATATGTTTTTACTACTTATGCTTATTGTCAGTTATAAGTACAGATCATAAGTTTGCACTGGACCAGTCCACTCATATTTTCCAGGTAATCTAAATGAAATTTTGACCAGAAGAGGAGAAATCCATTTTGGGATGACTTCAGGGGTTTGCTCAGCACTGAGATTAAAATGAAAACTCTTAAAATTCTTTTCCTTATATATTGTTTGTAGTCCGTCTGTTAAGACTTTTCTTATTGAACAACTGTGGTTTCCATTTGGATCTCCCTGTAACTGTTCTGGGCAAGTTAAAGTAGGCAGCAGTTTAGCCTGGTAAGTGTCCTAGAAGTGGCAAAATGGCCTTGGTTCCATTGACTATTCTATCCAGCAGAGCCTCATAATGCCAGATTTGTTGCTGAGGGAGGTGTTGGACAGTCACAGTGAGCAGCAGGTAATTCTGGGGCCACAGCCAGCAGGACTAATTGTGTCTCCCAGCTCAAACTGCCCCAGGAGCAGATGAACTCTAGCTCTAGCTCTCTTCTGCTGATCCCTGGAGCAATGCATTTAAAACGTGCCATTGCTGCTGAAAATTTATGCCAGCTCTGATTCTGTCTTCTATGACAGGATAATGTAGCAAGGGATTCACAAATGGATTCCCTAAAAATAGCGTCCTAATTAAATTTGCATAAAATATTTTGGGTTGTCTGAGCAATGTTGTTGGATAGAAGGGAAGTGTTGCCAAACTTTAATCTACCAGAAAGAAAAAAACTTCTCTGGTACAATCGTTTCATAAAAGTTAAGAAGATGAGTGAATCATTCCTACATTGTGTACTTCAAAACAAGTACTTCAGTATCATTCCTTGTCTCAGTATCTTGTGATTGATACAGGAATTTGCCAGGTGAAGCAATACATTGAATTTTTGATATCTTCCAGTATTAGGCTCCACAGTTAATGGGATAACTACTTAGAAATTAACTGCAGTGACATTTTTCTTAGATTCATCTGAATGGACTTTGAGTTGTAAGAACATGTATGTCATAATCATATAACCTAATCATTTTATTAACTTAAGGATTATCCTAGTTCAAAGACCAAAGCAGTCTATAGCATATTTTATGTCTGTTTACCATTATGTTAGTTCAGGAACCAGATAAATGACTTCAGGGTTTTGGTAGGTTATATGTTATTTAAATTTATGCTTAATTGCAGTATTAAGTATTGACTTAAATATTTATTTTTCAGGAAGTTCTATGCCTCCAAATAATCTGGATGACCAGAATGTGGGCTACAAATGCATAAGACTCAGAATGTCTCTGCAGTGCATACATAATGGATATGCCACATATGTTTTATATCTAGAATCGTAGAATCCTTTAGGTTGGAAAACCTAACATTGCCAAATATCCCAATAAACCATGTTCCTAAGTGATTCATCTACGTGTCTTTTAAATATCTCCAGGTAATTCAACCACTTCCCTGGGCAGCCTGCTTCAGTCATGGATAACCCGTTTGGTGAAGTCATCATAATATCCAATGTAAACTTCTCCTGATACAACTGAAGGCTGGCTTCTCTTGTCCTCATCCTTTGTTCCCCTTGCAACAAATAAAGGATGGAGATTTTCCATAACCATCCTTGTGTTGCAAATATATTTAAAGAAAACAATTTTACTGGGTTTTTTGGTTTTGTTTTGAATTTTTTTTGGGTAGGAACCATATTAAGTTCCTGTTGGTCTTTGGTCCTTCTGATTTTCTCCCTACAGAATCTCATGAAAAGTTTGTAGTCCTCCTGAGTGGCTTTCCCCTTCTTCCAATGGTCATAAACTCTCCTCTTTTTCCTGACTTTCAGACAAAGCTCTTAGCTGGTCTTCTTCCCCATCATCTCGTCTTTCAACACATGGGGATTGTCTGCTTCTGCACATTTAATAATTCCTCCTCAAAAAATTTCCAGTCTTTCTGGACTCCTTTGCCCCTTCAGGACTGGCTCCCAAGGGACTCTCTCAGCCAGGGTCCTAAACAGGCCAAAGTCTGCCCTCCAGAAGTCCACATTAGCAGTTCTCCTTATTCCCCTCCTTACTTCTCCAAGAATTGAAAACTATCATTTCATGACCTCTATGCTCAAGGTGGCCTCCAGCCACCCACAAGTCCTTCTCTGTTTGCAAACAGCAGGTACATATTAGGAAAATGCTTTCTGTACAGATGTTGCATTCACTCTGTACAGGTTGAGAGGGCTTGTCTGGAGTTTTCAACATACCAGTTTGCTAGATTCCAAGCAGATTTTTAATGTCTTTGGCAAAATAGTCAAAATTCCCTCTTTCCAACATGAAGAGAAAATGGCCAGCAGGGATAAAGACCAAACAAACCCAAAACTCATATCAGATGGATTGTGATCCTGTTCTACTTGACTTTCTAAGTGCAATACCTAGGGAAAACAATTTCACCCCTTATTTCCTGCACTGTATGTTAGGATTGGTTAACTTCTTCCATTTTGATGTGTTGTACTTCAGCGGGGTTTTGTCCACACGTTTTACTTTTTTAAAGAAATCAAAGCAAGTTTTGAATTTGAAGTTACTGAAAGTTAAGGCGCTTTGACAGCTTGAAGATTGAGCTTATATGTAGGCAAAAAAGTAAAGCTGCTTTTCACTTTCTCATGTTTGACACCATAGCTGGCTTAAAAACGTACTGCCACTGAGGATTGTTCTCAAGCAGTCTTTGTTCTGTTAAAGCTTAGCATCAGAAAGTTGGTGTAAAGGATATTCTTCTACCTCAGAATATTCAGTTCTTTGAAAAAAGATTGTACCTGTATCAGCCTCACCATAATCTCAAAGCCCATTAGAGATAAAGGCCTTTTATGATCATTGATAGAGTATCTCAATGAGAACAGGTTATTGGATTGCTTATAATTGCATATTCCAGTGTGCATAGATATATTTTGATAAGGCACTTCATGATGTCTGAAGCTTCTTTTTTTCAAGATGCAGTAAAGCTTACTTTTCAAAGAGGACTTATACTAGTTGGTATAAAGCAAGAAGTCATTAAGAGTGACAAAGTGTGCTATATCTACAAGAAAGTAAGAACTGTCCTGTGTGAATTTAAAACTAAGTCAGTTAAGAGCATTTATCTTCTCAGTATATCACTGACTTCATATAAGCCATTAATTCTGGCTACCACAAACACAACTAGAATGAGGTGTGGCAATCTGAGCAAAATCGAAATTCATTTGCCTTCAGTAAAACAGGATATAAGCTTAATTGCTGTCAGGTTCTTGCATATATAACAACTGAGAGGGAGAATCCCCCTAATTAGAAAAGTCACAGAATGGGTATTTGATTGTTTTTTATTACTGTAAACTTAATTCTTTTTCTCTAAATACTCATGGGCTTCATCCACTAGAAATAAACCTATTTTTCAACGTGATTTTACTGCTAGATAGCAACTAAAACATGGTGTTGCCAACTCCTCTGACTTTAACATGCATTTTGTTGCATTTGATGTTTTTTTCTTAAAGCCTCAGCTCCTGAAGATATAAGATTGCTGAGGAATCTTAGCTTTCATTATGAAAAATGTGAACACTTAGATTTCATAGTTGTAGAGGGAAAGCTTGAAAATGAGAAGCCTAAGGCTTATAAAGCATCCAGTCTAACAAAAAAAATCTAAAATATATTATTTTTTAAAATCTCATTTAAATGAGCCTCATTATTTCAGGTTGGGGTGGAAAGGGAGGAAAAAATGAAGCATGGTTTTGAATGTAAGAGGTTTATAATACTGAAAATATAGGCACAATTTTAAAATGCCGTTTCCTACTCAGCTTTCTTCTCTGATGTTTCTGATACATTGCTGATGCACTCACTGTTTTTGAAGTGACCTTCAACAGCGAAAAAATCTGGGTAAAAGCATCATGGATTTTTGATCACAGAAAGCCTTCAGCTGCTGAAGAATTGCTTTCTAAGATATTTCTAATGGCTTAAACAGGATTTAAGAGGTTTCTGCATAAAAAAACTTTCTGCTTTCTACATAAGAAAGCCCTGGTGAGGACTTAGCTGGAACACTGTGTCCAGTTCTGGGCTCCTCAGTACAAGAGAGACATGGAGCTCCTGGAGCAGGTCCAGTAGAGGTCAAAGATGATGAGGGAACAGGAGCACCTCACTTTTGAGAAAAGGCTGAGGGAGCTAGGCCTGTTTAGCCTTGAGAAGAGGTGACTGAGAGGGGACCACATTGATAAATATCTGAAGGGAGGTTGTCAAGAGGATGGAACCAGGCTCTTCTCAGTCGTGCTGAGTAACAGGAGAAGAGGCGATGGCAGAAACTGGAACACAGGAAGTTCCACCTGAACAAAAGGAAGAACTTCTTTACTGTTAGGGTGACTGAGTACTGGAACACATTGCCCACAGAGATTATAGTCTCCTTCTCTGAAGAGATCCAAAAGCTGTCTGGACACAATCGTGAGTAACACGCTTGAGCAGGGAGGCTGGACTAGATGACTTCCAGCGGTCCCTTCCAACAATTCTGTGAGTCTGTGAAAATCTCTGGGCCTGAGATCTAAAGCAGAAAAAACACTGTTCATTTTCATTACATACATTGTAAAATGAAAGTCTACACTGGAGTATGACAATGGTTACAGCATGTTGAGTAACAAGGGATAAAAGGGATAGCTTTCTCTTTTACTTACCATGGTTGTTCATATTAAATGCAGTGCTCATGAAAGTGCCAGATTTTCCCACAATGAGTTTAGACCTTACTATTTATTGAGGTTCCAGTCCTGAAAAGTGTGAAGCAGTGGTGCTGAGGATGCTCAATTACACTGGTTGGTACTTTGCAGATTTAAGCAGTAAGAATCAGTAATGTAAATTTTTCCATATTACTTCTCATTTCTCCAAAGCTGGAACTTTCAGCTTTTGATTTGACAAGGCCATTCTGGAATATTTTTACATAGAGTGTTTCTTTCCTCTCTTGTTTACTACTCTCGTCTGCCAGCAGGTGTTCTGTGACAATCTAGTCTTGGCTATCGAAGATGAACAGTATTTGTGTTAGGAATGAAGCCAAGTGTAGCACTGCATTTTATATACTGTTTGCTGACAATGGAATCATGAAAACAGAGAACTCACTATTAAAAAAAAAAAAAAAGCCGGAAGTTTTTTAATACCTTCAGAAGATTCTTGCAAAGGAAAACTTTTTCAACATGTTCATTTCTATGAAAAAAAGCCACAAAACCCTGCAAGAAACAAACAAGAAAACAGCACACTGGGACACAAAAGGAAGAGGAAACATCACTCTGTCAAAAATCTGGCCTGACAGACCACAGCTCTGGGGTGTTCTTTTCTTGGATCATGTTAAGAGCTATTCCATGGCCTTTCCCAGTTGCTTATTTTCAATATGATTCAGTACTCTGGACATTAATTAGTACTGTAAAAATGTTGATAAAACACTCTGGCTATTTAAATACAATTTTCATCAGTGAGTTGAGATCTTGGGGTGACTCCATGGTGTGTATCCCCTATCACGGCTTTATGCCAAAAAATTAATTTTGTGCCTTTTCTGTGCCTTTAAACTGAGCTTGAGAGGGGAGGGAAAAAAAAAACCAAACAAACTTTTCAAAGCAGTTTCTCAAGGACACAGAGATACACTCCTCTGTGTTCTCCAGCTGCAGTAGCACGGAGGAAGCACCCTGCTTGCTCTTCAGCCAGATTTTTGGGTTTTTTTCCTTTTTTTTGGCGTGTTTCTTGGGACTTGGGGTTTTTTTTTTTCTTTTTTTGTCTTCCGGACTGTTTCAACAACAATAGAACGCATCAGGAGAATTTTTCCCCAGGCCCGAAGGCCTACAGCCTCGCCAACCCAGCTCTGAGGAGGAGAGAGACCACATCTACAGAAAGACTCTGAAATCTTCCCAGGTTTCTCTCCACAGTGAGAGATTTTATTATTTAGCATTATTATTCTTTTCCTGTGTGTTTGTTAAAATAAATAGTTTTTCTCTCTTTCACTTTCCTAAGAGGAAACTTTTTTTTTTCCCAAACCTGATGGGGGAAGGGTGGTTGTAACCTGTTTTTCTCTCAGATGATATATTGCTAGATTTTGGCCAAACTGGCACAAGATATTATTCACTTTGTTTGATTTATTCCATTTCAGAGTACTACAGTGATTCTGCATATTAATAGTGAATAATGGCTGCCATAATATCTTGGATGACTTCTCACTATGTATTTGCTACACTCTAGCCCCCCTACTGAAGGTAGTGATCAAATTCATAAGAAGATGAGCAACAAATTTTGGTGTACTTTCTAAATCACAAAACTCCTAAGGGAATTGGGCCAAATCTGGCAGCCCAAGAGAGGCAATACTGCCACAGCTGCATGCCCCCCAGTGCAGCTACTTGCAGGGTTGAGCATGTATTGCCAGTAGGTACACACACAGAGCACCGCGTACTACACAAACTTACATATAGGATTAGAGAATCAGAGAATGTTTTGGGTTTGAAAGGCCCTCTAAAAATCACCTTGGTCCAACCTCTCTGACATGGGCAAGGACATCTTTCACTGGATCAGGTTGCTCAAAGCCTTGTTCAACCTAGTCTTGAACACTTCTTATGATGGGGCATCCACAGCTTCTCTGGGCAACCTGTCCCAGTGCATCAACACTCTCATAGTAAAGAATTTCTTCTTATGTCCAATCTATATCTATTCTCTTTCTGTTCAAAACCACTGCTCCTTGTCCTAGATGCCATGGTAAAAAGTCTCTCTCCATCATTCTTATAAGTCCCCTTTAAGTATTGAAAGGCCACAACCCCTGGTCTCTCAGACTTTCCTCATATGAGAGGTGTTCCAGGCCTCTGATCATCTTCATCACCCTGTTCTGGACTCACTCCAGTAGGTCCCTGTCCTTGTTGTGCTGAGGATAACAGAGCTGGATGCAGTACTCCAAATGGGGCCTCAAGAGAGAAAAGAACGGGAGAATCACGCCCTTCACACTGCTGGCCACGCTTCTTTTCGCACAGCCCAGGGTACATTGGCTGCCACAAACCAGATTCAAGGACTGAAAATTTACCCAGAAGTATAAACTGGAAAAAGAACAAGATCAGAAATGAATGTGTTATCATTTGTCTCCTTGTATAATGTTTCAGTTGCCTCATCTGTACATCATGCACTGCTTAATTGATTAGTTGGTTCAGTAATGTGAAACAATTGAGAAAGCTTTGGTACATTCACAACAAAAAGGAAAGTATCTACCCTAAAAATCTTTGATCAATGGTTTGACTTTGATTGGATGGGCTTATCTTTGATTTGCTTGAACATTATGTTTCTTCAATTTTCTTGTGGATTTTCTTAAAATTTAGCATACCTTAGCATTTAGGTGACAGGAGCTGTATAACATTTCTCTTTGGGAAAGACATTTTGTATGGTAAAGCTTACTAAATGCATTACTATTATATACTGATGAATGAATCTAAATAAACTGTAGCAATACAGTCAAGGGATACATTGCTTATTTATGCAAGTGAGAAACAAACTCACAGGGAAAATGGTTTTACTTGCTTATCCTGGGAAGGCTTATGATTGATTCACTGAATACGGGCAGCTGTGGGGGGAGAAGAGCAGCATCTTACCAGAAAATTCATCAAAATCTGTCATATAAGAACTCAGGGATGAGAAGCAATTTTTGATGTTTTCACAGCTAAACCCAGGGTGTCTTAGTTCTATTTTACTTATGTTAAATAATTATAAATATATGTGTGTGTGTGCATATAGAGAGGATAAATCCAGAAACTAAAATCTGAAAACTGTTGTGGATGTGGGAGAGAAATTCTGCTCTTGAATTCAGGCCCATGCTGTATGTTTTATGGTGAGAGCCATAAAGGCATTTGCACATTTTTCAGGCAGATACATGTTTCCAGAAAATCCCCAAAGAATCTACTTAATCTCTTAGGAATTTTATTTTTTCCACACAAAAGATTCTGTGCATTCAGGCATTGCTATTCTATATGTGCAAAAAACTTTCAGCTGTTTGCAACTTTTGTGAGTCCTGCCTAGTTTCGTGCGCCCTACCTCCTGTATGCGGGGGTAATTGCCTACTTGCTTTTGTGACTTTCTTCGCTGCTGTCTGGGTGACCAGACTGAAAAAGTACTAGTTGCCAGTTCAGAGTGGCATGTCTGTCATGTTTGCACTCTGATGTCTGGAGAGGGCCTCAACTCCAGAAATTCTCCCAGGAATAACTCCCTTACTAATCCAATAAAATGTTATTATTGGCTTCTGGTTTGTCTCTGTATACCATCAACGCAGTTGAATCCTTCAAAAAAAACTAGATATGTTGAGGTAACCTCAGAAACAGAGAATTGTTAAAGTAATAACTGTGTGCTGAGATGTAGAAGGGGTTTGGAAGATAACATTTGTCCCCTGAGGCATTTCAGATGACTGATTGAAAGAATTGCAGAATTGGAGCTACAATGATTTTACCTCTCTTGTTCATCAAACATAATATTGTTGGCACAAAGCCTAAATTGGACTATTTTAGTAATTTTTCTTCTATTCTTTACTGTCTGTACTGTGGTAGCACTTGACAGTCACCAAACACAGACTTGAGAGCTGCTAGAAGGCAAAGGCAAAAACAAACAGCAGGTGACTCCTCCTCCATGAGATTGCAAAGAGTATAATAGAGTTTGGCAATTTACTCTTCAAGAAGCTGCACGTTCACACAGTAAGCATTTGTTGTTTTAGTAGAAGACGGAGTATAACAGTTCAGGAACTGAGGCACATATAGTCTTGCTGATTGAGGTAACTTTTGAGGGAAAGTCTCTGTCAGACACTAACCCACTAGCTTCCTGAAATTAATATTACAGTGTCAAGAGCATGGGATATCTTAAGGCAACTTCCTTTCTAAAGCAGAAAAATCATCAGATTTCAAACCGTGGAAAGTGACAGATAACATTAATGAGTAAACGTCTAAAATTTTTCAAAAGTAATTTCTATGTTGGAATGTTCAAAAGATAGGTGGCATGACAACTGTGATCATGGTTTTCTTTAGGAGATTTTTTACGTACCTCCGTGAACTGATGATTGCTTTTCAAGGTGATGAATAAGCTAAGTCTGAAATAAATCTGAAATGAGTGTTTGCTGAGCAAAAAGGATGGTTTCCATATTTTACAGTATATATAAATAAAGTATATATTACAGTATATATAAATATATAAAAATAA
>VZRS01011878.1:0-13665 GCA_013398055.1 Ifrita kowaldi
CAAAAATCAAAACACCCTAAAACTACAGCTACAGAATGCACATCTTCCCATTGATTGACACATGCAGAACGAGTCACTCAGGCCCACAGGGCTCACCCAGGTCCTCAAGTCCTCCAGACTTAGGCTCAGACCTGCCTAGGGCAGCACTGCTGCAACTTGGATCCTGAACTTCAGTGCTTTCCCCCCAAAACTCCAGCCCTGTGCCTGGGGTGGGCTCACACCAGCCCTGCGCAGGTGCTGGCCCAGGGCTCGCCAGGGGCTGAATCTCCACCTGGTCTGAGGTCAAATATCCAGTCACAGGCAAACCAAGGAGAGGCTCTCCCTTCCCTCAGTCTCAACCAGGAGTGCTTGGCACTGGACAACTAATTGGTGATAAAGTTCATTTTTTATGCACCCTTGTTAAACCAGCCCCATTCCTAGTGCACAAACTCAAATCAGCGATCTTGGATCCTATCACCTCCAACAGGTGCTCAGGTGCTTTTCAAGGTGCCAAAGTTCTCCGTGTGTGTTGGGTCAGTCAGAATTCACTCTAAAAAGGGTTTTTGTGTCTTCTCCCTGAACGAGTACTGAGAAAAGCAGCGGTCAGTCTCCCACCCACATGTCCTGATTTTCTTACACAAGTGAGGTATTCTTTAAAAAAAAAGTTAAAAAACTAAAAAGAATCTTTTTGTTTTTTCAATCTAAACCTGTCCTGGCACGTGCCAGGGGCAGGGTTCACTTCAGTCCCATTTTCAACAGAAATGAAAAGAGGTTAAACTTAATTTATGAGACGTACTACTGGCAAGGAGGTTATAAAACTGTTTGAAGATGTTCAGTGTACTCTGGTACAACTGAAAACAACAGCATTTAGAAATGTAAACTTTCATTTATTTACAAGCTTAAAGACTGAAGGAAACAGCATTTCCTATTGCTGAAATTTGGAGGGGGCTGGTTCCTAAGCTTTGGGACAGCAGACAACTTAGCAGCAAACCCCACACAAGTATCAGAGACCACAGTGCAATCCTTTTTCTCAAACTCCTCCTCAGTTTAGGAATAAGATTTAATCTGCACTAACTCAGGTATACAATAAGGAATCTAGTCTTAAATTACTACGTTCATGGATTACAGGAATACCAGGGAAACCAGGTCCCTGTTCTGGATTACAGGTTGCAGCTGAAAAAAGCCAAGCAGATTAAAAACCCTAATTTCTAGGCTGGGACAGAATCAGCATTTGAGACTCACACAAGTTCAACATGCTGTAAATGCAGTTGTGTGGGCAACCCAGATTCCCAGGAAAAAAACAGTTCAAAATGCTGGTACAAGTCCTCAGGTTGCCTGTCACACAATGCATTTCGACTGTACACATTGGCCTTTCCTACACGGAACACCCAGTTTCCAAGCTTATAAAAAATGTTGTAGACAGGACACCAACAGTGAATATAAAACAGTTAAAAATAATTCTTAAAAAAAGCATGGAAATGCGTCTTTTCTAATTTGTTTCAGAAACTGCCAAATTGCGTGTTCAGAAAACGACACGAGAATGTTGGTTAAACTCATGCACAATCCTCAGCTAGAAAATTACACTGTTGGGGGGGCTTAAAAAACAAAGATTTATTGCCAAAGTTAAACCTTCTATGAGAAAAAAGTTTTAAAATCACTTAGATTTATCAAACCACACAGCAGCATAAAGTGGGCACTTTTGTAAAAGTTTGCAAAATACCTAAAAGCTAAATTTTTTTTTTTGTTTTATCGTTTTTAGAGGGGGGAAATGATGGTTCAGTACTTGTTACGATACCATGGCAGTATTATTTATAACCATTATCATTAAAATCTACTGACAGGCATCACTATTGGTTATATTACACATTCACAGAACAAGAACCACCTATTAACTCGCAGTATAGTGCAATTGCTTTGCAGCCCAAGACTGCAGAGATTAAAAAGATAATTAGTAAAACTGACAAAAAACTGCAATACCTGTGAAAGTTATGTTTGTTAAAAGGCATTTACAGTAGTGAAGTCTAAAATCTCCATTAAAAAATCTATGGCCCCACACGACAGAAGGATTACAGCGAGCTGGATAAAACATTTTGCCATCACATCATACTCACGAAGCAGGGCACGGAGACAGGGCAGCAGTCACCGTCAGCTCATGGGATGAGGAGAACTGAAAAACCACAGCTAGCAAAAGATTCGATAGAAACCTTTCGTGCCAAGTCCTTGAAAAATTTCAGGATGATCGGCCTTTGCGCTTTGAGGTAAAAATTCGGTCCAATGCATCAGAAAAGACAAGTCTATGGATTTCTAGTACAGAAAACAATGAAACAAATGGCTCAATTGTGTTGGTGCATCAGACGTTGCAGTGAAGAACAGATTCAGTGCGACTGTCCGGAGCTGCTGGTAGTGGGCAGTCCGAAATCCCCCGGCCCTGCATAGAGCAGGAGGCTTCCAAACACTTCAGGACTGCATGGGTTGCTGTTTTGCCTCATCTTCCCAGGTGCTCTCAAGCGAAGTACATGGTGTGCTGGGTGTCGTGGTGGATCTGCACGGCCTTGGCCAGCGCCTGTGGATCGCGGCCGTTGCTCTGCCCCGACACGTGGCTGCCCTCAGCGCTGTGAGCAGACACACACCCGTGAACAACTGGGACAAGCAGCACAGCTCAGCTTCACCACCTGCCTACCAGGAGGACGAAGCCATTCCTTACCTGTCATGATCCTTGTCCACAAGATGGTACCTGGCCCGAAAGGCCACCAGCCTGGCGTAGTAGGCGGGTGCAGGAATGGAGACGGAGCGGGTGCAGCGCACGTACGTGTGGCACAGCTGGTACGTCAGCAGCTGCAGTTCGTCTGCTGTGAAACAGTTGTCGTCCCACAACACCTGGTAGTGGGAGGGCCGGCTGGTTCCCTGCAGAGAACAAGTGAGCAGTCAGCTGGAGAGCAGCAGCGAGGACAGAGGTGGTACCTGCAGGCTGCACCTTCCAGCAGGCACCGAGGAGTCAGTGCCAAGCGGGCACCGACACACTCTGAGTCTGCCAAGCGACAAACAGAAGTGACATTTCCCATGGGGACAACTACAAGGATTTAGTCCCACAGCTTGAGTGCAGCAGAGCTGACATTACCTGAATTCCTGCATGGCTACAGAGGTAAAAGTCAAATTCAGAGGGATGTGTGATGGTGCTGTCCACAGTAGTGCCTGCTGGTACGTTGCCACTTTTACCCACCTAGTGAGAAAAGTTTATTATTAATCCGTGGGCTTTTTTGGAAGTGACCCAAAAATGCCTTCAAAGGTAGGCTCTATTGAAAGCTGCTGGAAAATTTACTGCTCAATAAGGTGAAAAAACATTAAGGTCGTTTACATAGCAGGAATGAAAATGTTCTCTGTGAATTCATTTTTAGAAACTTCACCAAATCCAGCTGGTGTGTCATCAGAGGAAAATAAAACCCTTGCCAGCACCATTAAAACTGCAGAGTGGGATAAAGCCTACACAAGTAATTCAGGATCTGAAAATGCAGATTCCTGAGATAAATTTATTTCGTACCCTTGTTTGCCCTCACACCCTGGAGATCTGCGTTTTTAAGCAAACCTCAGATCAAGCGCTTCCCTAAAGAAGGTTCCTCAGCTGGCCTGTGGATTTGTGGCACAGGCACATTTTAGATGCACCTGGAGACAGAACAGGCAACAGAGTGAACAGCCAGGTCAGTTCATCATCAGGAATCCTGGACTATAAAAACCCAGGATACAGCTCCAGGTACACAAATATTGGGATACTGAGCACACCTATTCCTAAAGGGGGAACAAGCTGTTCCATCTGATGTAGAGCAATATAAAAGGGAGGAACTGGTTATTTTGGTAGAGAAAGCCTGTTACCACCCAGTACTGCTGCTGCTTGTACAGCTTTAGTGGGCAAAATGGATCCCACCCCAATGAATAAAACAATCCCACTTTCCTGTGCCATCACCTCCCCCTCATGGAATCAGTACTTGCCCTTTCAGTTTTGTCGGCACAGAACAGCCTGGTGTGATGCCTTTTCTGCACAACAATGTAGGTTATTCCCGGTCTATAATCTTCTTCCAAACTAATGCAGGCCTTCCGGATGGCGATCAGCTCTGGCCAAGCTACCTACAAGCAGAAGATTTAACCATTATGTGATGAATTCAGTAGGTATTTGATTACCTTTTTTCCTGTGTACAAATACCACGTCGTAAGGAACATGATCAGATGGGTAAGCGTACATTGTGCTTGCCCAGGACAATTCAAGAAACCTTAATTTTTTCAGTAACAAATATAATCCACATAAATAAATATATTTTTCCAAGGGCCAATCCCTTAAAATCCACATAACTATATATCAATCCCTTTTCACAAGCAACAAAAAATTATCAGACAATACCTGTTTCATCTGTCCTTCCGACACTCCCCCTCTGTAGTAAATGATCCTCGTGGGCTTGAAACGAGTGGATTTGTAGAACTGGATCAACAGCTCCCGCACCATGTTGGTCAGGTCCTGGATCACCTCCTGGCTGTAGAGCAGCTCCTGGGAGGTCTCCTGGCGCGAGGTCTGCACGCGCACCGTGGCGCAGTAGCGGCTGGGGTGCCCGTCCATGCTGCCCACCACGGCTGCGATGGACGGCTTCTTCCCGTCCCCGGCGGGAGGGTGAGTGACATCTGCTCCCAAAAAGATCACTGGCTGCTGGAACACCGAGGGCCTGTTTGATAAGATTAAAGTTTATTAGTAAGAATCACAGAATCCCAGAAGGGTTTGGGTTGGAAAAGACCTTAAAGCCCATCCAGTTCCACCCCCTGCCCTGGGCAAGGACATCTTCCACTATCCCAGGTTGCTCCAAGCCCTGTGCAACCTGGCCTTGGACACTTCCAGGGATGGGGTAGCCACAACTTCTCTGGGCAACCTGTGCCAGGGCCCCACCACCCCCACAGGGAAGAATTTCTTCCTAATCTCTAATGTAGACCTACTCTCTTTCACTGCAAAGCCATTACTACAGTCCCTCTCCAGCTTCCTTGTCAGTCCCTTCAGATACCAGAAGGTGCTGTGAGGTTTTCACACAACCTTCTCTTCTCCTCAGCTTTCTCACCCTGACTTGAGAGGAGCGGTGCTCTAGGCCTCTTACCAACTCATAATAATAAATAAGAACAGCAAAAAGAAGGAGGGCCAGGAACAAAAAAAAAAAAAATTACAGCTGAGGAAGGTGCATCCAAAGCACTGAACAGAACTAAAACCTGTCAGAATCTTTAAGGATAAAGTCTGCTGCCTCAAGCACTTACAGTCCAGAAAGAACAGAAAGTGACAAGGACAGAGTCAAAGGCAGACCAAGTTACAAGCATTGATTCCAAGTCACTCCTCCTCACTCCTTCTCTTTCAATTTGGAAGCAAACACAGGATGCTTTAGGAGGTGGCAAGAGGAAAAGGTAGACTGAGTGAATCCAAAGGCAGGAAAGAGACAGGAAAAAAACCTTGGTGAGCTTGGTGGCTCTGACTGCTGGATGGCTCTGACTCCCCTTGGCTCAGGGCTTACTGGGAACACTCCAAATGCAGACATATCCTCCACTGTCCACTCCAGACTGTGGGAATTTCTAAAGCGTGTTTTATTTTGAAAAGTATCATTTTAGCAAACACAACAAAACAACACCATTTTCCTTGACAATGCAGACATTATGAAGAGCTTTTGATTGAATCTCACCTTTGATGAGGTACCAGCACATTGTTGATTCCCCCAAGCTTGGCATTGATCTTCAGACACAGGTTGGACAGCGTTTGTGGTGAGGTTTTGACCACGTTCTTTACCTGAACACACTGTGTGGCCATGCCTAGAAGAGTATCTCCAACCCGCTTGACTTCAGCTGTGACAGAAAATAAGGCAGTGGTTCCTGCTTGCTCTTATTTTTTTCAAATGTTACTGTAATTCAGATCCTTGAAACTTCACTGACAAAGGTTCGGTTTGCTCTTTGGTAATACACAAGTTCTCCAGTCAGGCCTGACAAACCAGCTCCAAAACACCCTTATAAAGAGAACCCGTTACCTCCTCTGCCTCCTTCCTGCCACCCACTTGCAGTACAACTCCTGATCACTCTACAGCCCCTTCTCCATACCGTACACAGGCGTCTTCCCCGGCAGAATCACCACGATGAGCTGCAGGCCAACATAAGTCAGCTTTAAGTGTTTGAACATGGGCTCCACGCTGTCTGCACCCTGGGCGTACTTGCAGAAGCAGGGCTGGCCCTGGATCGGCATCCCAGCATCCTTGGAGATCTTGCGCAGCTGGTCTGTGAAACTCCTGAAATAGAAGTGGATTTGTCCTGGCCTTTTCACTATGGTTCACTCATCAGTTTTATCAACCAGATCTAAGCTATTTCTGCTATTTCACAGCACTACAGTAATTATTTTTTAGCAATTCTATCCCCATCAGGAACTCACTAATACGACTCTAATCCTCTCTGAGGAAGGTCATCAGCTTCTGTAATTTTACAAGCCTTACAGAAACAGACATTTGAGATGAACATCCCGAGGCAGATTTCCAAAGTAATACTGATGCTCTGGTAAATTTTTACTTATTGACCTAATTTATCTGAGCATAACTGCAACCATAATTTTTACCAATCAGTGGTTCGCACAACCTCTTTCTTTAGGATTCTGTAGAGTAATTTGAAGGGCAGGGAAAAATCAACTTATACCACACATCACCTTTCAGAAACATGAGAAAAACACACTTTGAAATAGAATCCTGAATAAATAGGAAAATACTTACTTCAGCAAGTCTTCTCTGCATTGCTTTTGAGGAGCAAAACAGGCAACAGCCCAAACTTTAATCTCAATGCCAGCATAGAACTGTTTCCCTCTCATGTCCCACACGCCTTGGTTTGGTGTGGCCACAGTCTTGTTCTAGGTAAAAACCAAAGGCAAATTAGAAATATAGTGCTGCTCTGTTTTGACTGTAGCCCACCAGAGGAAGCCTCATGAGAAGATACACAAAACATCTCATGAATTTCAATAACCTCAGGATAAGGAGTTTTACAAAACATGGAAACTCACCCTGCCTCCATACTGCAGCATTGGGGCTGGCAGAACCCTGCCTGTCAGCTCTGTCATTTCATTATGGACAACAATTCCAAACTCCTTCAGATATGGATCAGGCCCACCAACCATACTGTTACTCTTCACCTGGGGACAAGACAAGTCTTGATGTCACTACACTAAAGCTTCAGGTGACTCTGCCCTCTTTGCCATCAACAGCCTTTCTGTTTAGAAGGGATTTGTTTTAACCAAGGCAGATTTTTTAACTTCCCTCTTGGTCATGCTGCTCATCATCACCTGCTCCAATGCTCTGGAAACACCGTGAAAAGTGACAACACAGACTGTGCAGCTGGAAAAACACTCACCAGTCTGCTGATCTCCTCCTGCCTGTCTGGGGCAGACCTGGCTGTTGCTTTTATCATGGTCGATGTCTGATTGTCAGTGAGCTTCTTGATGCACCTCTGGCCAGCCACGATGTTACACACCTGCACAGGAGCAGGGAGAGGTGCTGTGACACCGTTTAACAGAGGACACACCACAGCGCAGGACTCGGATCCTTACCTCCAGCGGCAGGTACGTGTGTTTCTGTTCCTGTCCCACTTGGAGACAGGGCAGGTGAGGGTATTTCAGCTGCAGACTGTACTTCTGCTTAAAATACTGAGCTACTGTGCACTCCATGGCCTGCCCATTCTCCAGCTGCAGAGGAAACCTAGAAATTATGTTTATTCTGGTTAGACTTCGTCAGATTTTTTTAAAGGAAAAAATGGTATGAAAAACCTATTCCAGACTATCTTTAGCAAATCTCTATTTTCCTTAGTTACTGGATCTCTTCTTTATGGAAAGATTTTATTCTATATACTGAATTTCTCATATTTTAGCTATTTTAAAAGTGGGAGCTTTTGACAACTGTATTTAAAAGCCAGGATGTAGCTCAATTTTCCTGGGTTGAAGGAAATAAAGTACTCAAAACCCACAGTATTCCTCTACTCCACTAATACTAAACATTCCTGTAAAGCCACACAGCTGCTTCACCTCCAGAATCAACTATTCCTGCATAAACGATATTCCAAATATATTCCAGGTATATTTACTAGCTTGAAGATTTTAAGAACTGTCAGGCAGTACTTGATACGTACGTCTGGTGACTGGCTGGTCGCCGGGTAACGTTGCAAACTCGGTATTTTCTCTTCATTTGGCCACAGTGGGTAACCTCTACTTTTAGACCTGAAACCCCAACAGAAAATAAATTCTGGGACAGGAATCACCTTTGAGGAGGATGAAGGCAAAAAGGAACAGCACAGTTCCCCATGTGCCTTGCAAATTTTCATTACAACACAGTATGAGCAGGTTTCAGTATTTTCTTGCAGCAGCTTTAGGACAAGCTTTTACCTCTGATTTCTTTGGTAAACTTGACACGCTGGGAGTCTGTCAGAGGTTTGCTTTGTTCACTGATGTTCTGGATGTCCAAGACCTCGCACATGAACTCAATGATAGGCTGGGCACGATAGAAAGCAGTCGCTGACACTACGATAAAAAGATAGGACAATTAACTGAGAAGCACAAAGAGCTCTGTTACATGAGTGAGACAGAATCTCCTACACACCATCGATGTTGAGCATCATGTTCCACATGGCAGGACGGACCGACTGATGGAAACCAAACCAGACCTCCCTGCCCCCTCCCAGGGGGTGGTAATAACCTTCAGGAGGGGAGAAAAAGGAGCGACCCACAGGGGTGTACCTGAAAAAAATCAGAGAATTAATACTCTGATCATTTCTTGCTGATATACTTTTTATATTCACACCTATAGGGTTTAAAACACATTTCTACAGCATGTTATAACTGTCAGAGCTCACTTATGGCAAGCACATAAAGCCTTTTCTGACAGTGCAGCTGGAAAGGGTACAGCAAATTCCTGTTAGAAACATGACCAGCAGACACAAGGCCTTAGTTCAGATCACATTTCCCTATTCTAGTGCAAATTTGTAAGGCAGGTGTTGAATTACATGGCTGTATCCCTCATCCCTTCTACCACAGAGGTGTAATGGGCAGCAGAGCAGCAGCAATGAATAACTAACACGAATGTTAAGATGGATAGAAGACATACCCAGCCAGGAAGGCCCCACAGGTACCCACCTCATGGAGGGAAGGTGCCGTGTGATTACATCCAGTGCCTGTACAGAATCTTCAGGAACTTCATTCAAGTGCCCTGCCAGAGCTTCCAGCAGCATCTGAAGGCTAACAACTGACACCCACTGAATGGAAACCTTAAATGTCTGGTCCTTCCCCTCTCCTGGAAGTGTAACCTCCATATCCACCTGCCATGGGCACAAGAGAATTAAGCACAAGCTTTTGTTATGGGTTGCAGACAGACACAACACTCAGCAATGGTACAGTTTTCTCCTAGGTGTCCTTTGAATCTGTATTTTTGATGATTAGTTTGTGTAATGACCTTAAAATATTACAATTGGTTCCCTCAGGACTTTGAAAGTTTGTCATTTATTCATTTGAGAAACTGCACTGAAGTATCTTTAAATGTAAATTTTAAGCAGTAATTAGTATGGTGACATCAAAGCTCTGGAGAACAGTGAGTCATTTTTTAAGTCAGCCAATTAATAGCAAGATGTTTTGTGAACCAAATGGGAAAGCAAGAAAACCTTTTGGTCAGAAAGGAGACTCGCTGGGAAACACAAATCTCAAGAGTTCTGGCACAGCACTTGGGATGACTCTCACACCCCACAGCCCAGAGGTAACTGTGACCTCATCCTGGGCATCCCCCATAGCGCAGCAATGACCAGATCCCCTGGGAGATCAGTAGATGAGGTGAAGTTTTGTTTAGAGCTCGGGTCCACGTGCAAGGCAGGAACAGCTGATCCAGTTGTTCCCATGGACGTATCTCCACAGTGCAGCCAAACCCAACCACAGTCATCGTCAGCTACAACGACTTTATCATTCAGCAACAGAACGAGGGTCAGAACAGGGAAAAGGGAAGTTCCCATCAGGGTGAAAGAAAAATAGTCTTCTTGCAGCTTATAAAAGCACAACGTAGTTCTCATGTCTCGTGATATGCTCCAGCTGAAGAGCTGGGAATTAGAAACCAAAGACACAAACTTCAGTAAAACACCAGTGAGCTCTTAGAGACCCTGACTGGCCCTGCCTGTCATTTCCAAGACAACCCCAATAGGTGTGACAGTGTTTTTGGTATAAGTCAATAAAAGAACACTTTTCAAATGACACTGTAACAGTTTTCCCATAGAAACTTAAGGCAACACTTACTCTGTCCCTGCCAATGGGTAAGGGGTGTGCCGTGTACATGTTCCTCTTCCCATCGTAGCCAGGCTGCCGATCCCCAAATATCTGCATCTTGAAGTGCCTCACCATCGTATCCACCACCTCCCTAGGGAGTGATTCATTGAGTTACGTGGAAGAACAGAAAATTCAGCAATGGGCTTACACAATTCAAAATTCTGTTTTTCACTTTTTCTTAAAGGAACAAGATATGAAAAACAATAATGCACGAGAGCACCCACAGGTCACACCAGGAGCTGTAAATGTCACCTCCAGGTTAAGACACAGGTGGCACACACAGGTGTCTGTACAGGTATCTGTACTGTCAGCAGAGCTACAGCCAAAACTGGCAGAGGAATCTGGAGAGATGTTCACACACAGGAGCAGACAAAAGCACCTGCCTTGGGGTGGGTAGGAGCACTCTGTGGATTGATCCACATGTGAACTCCAAAACCTACAAGCTGAAATACGTCCCCTCAGCTGCTACACATTTGTGTAATGGACTGTGGAACAATTACCAGGGACATTCACTTGTAGACTGTAAAATAAAACCAGCTGGAGGTCAATGCTCAGTACATTTCCCAGAGCCTTCCAGATTATGGGCCAATTGCAACACATCTTCATAAAAATAAGAATATTATAGTTCACTGAAAAGCAGCTGCTGACTACAGTACAAACACAAATAGGCCTTTAGCAGATGGAGAATTCCTAGGATGCACAACTTCCTTACATTCAGGTATATACAGTTAATTTAAATCATATTAAATAACTCCTACCTGTTGACTCTTCGGGGGCGTTTCTCTGGTTTGATATCTACATCATAGTGATAAACATCTATCTTGGGGATCTGAACCTGGAAGTGGTTGGCCAGGAGACGGATGGGTTTCCCAACAGTGCCCAGGCCTGGGCGACGGGGTGGCTGGAAAAGGCTTGTTGGGGGCCCTAGGAAAGTCAAATAAATATGTATGAGATGTGATGGCTCACTCCATGCACCTCTCAGGTGTGCTATGGGTGACTTTTTGACTGGGCAGGAAGAAATCTTAAGCTTTCTGAGGTTGCAAACAGAGGCATTCAAAGAAGCTCAGCCTTCCAGATGCTCAGAACTTTAAGGTAAAAAATGTGTTCCCTAAAGCATGTATAGGTAGGTGCCATAAATAATTCTTAAAATTTTAGTGGCATTTATTCATGACTGTGGTTAGGAACTTCACAGAGTCCTGAGAGGGAATGCAACCATACAGATATTATGTATTTTCATGTAATGCAAAGATAAATACATCCCAACTTCCATTTCCAGAACAAACCAACAGCCACAAAAGCCACATTTTGTCACTGTTTTCACTACAGGCTTGAAGTTTAGATGTTAATGATCCAATTTAAAATGCCAATGGAAAGACAGGAGTGAGGAAAGGTTTAGGTTTTCTTCTAAATAGAAGGATAAGGGAGAAAGCATTAGACAGGTATGGACTCCTACAGATGTGGAGGAGATATTTTATTGGGACAAAAAAGAGCTTCAGGAACAGCTCTAAGGAGGAAATTATTAGAGGCCTGGAAGCATTACTCACATGCAAGCTGGTCACTAGGGAAGACTTTAGTTACCCTCCTCAAAGTCTTAAGATCTGAGATACCATGTTAACAAGATTAAACTGACTATTTTTTTAAATCGATCACAGCCTCAGCTGACACTGCACATAAAGCAAATGACATTGGTATATTTTCATGGGTTTGTCTATATCTGAGCAGGGCTCAGTGTGATCAAAGTGTCTTCCCTCTGCTGTAGAGTAGCAAAGGAGAGGGCAAGAAGTCTCACTAGAATGCAGTAATAAACCTATCATAAAACTTAGGGCAAATTTAGCATCCATGTAAGACAAAGGCTCAGAGTTTGTACCAGGAGAGAGGAGAGGTAGGTGACTCCTATTTGAGTACACTTCAGGGTGCAGCAATAAACTTTAACACAACTATAAACTAAGCCCAGGACCTAATCCCAGGAGATTCCACACCAGATTTACAAGCCATCCACTGGCTACTGCATTACCAAATAAAATTACCAACCTGAGGACACCAGTCCTGGAATACTTTTAAGCAGAAGGAGTACAGAGCATGTAAGCAGCTGAAGCCCCCTGCCACATCAGCTCTGCAAAGCCACAGTGGCAGGGGGCTGTCAGAGACAGACACCCCGCAGGACACGTTCCTGGCTCTGCACCGGCCAGACGGATCGTGCTCCATCACAGTCAGACCAGTTGTGGGGTAGTTAGTGTTTAAAAAAACTACAACTGTCTTGACAAGCATGAATCATTGAGGGCAATCAAAGTTTGCTATGCTTATTTGGATACGAGAGATGATCCATTAATCCCATGCTAATTAGTCTGAAGGAAGTGCAGGCACTGACCTCCTGCAAGAGATTAAATGACAACTATATTTACCCATTTTCCTCCCTTGGTATTGACAAGTTCTGCAAACACACACAGCAACACTGCCCTCTGTTCTGACCAAAGGAGATAAAACTTACATCTCCTCCTTCCGAAAGTTATTTCTCAAAGGATTCCAGGGAATCAGCTAAAAACTGTTTTCCCATTTGAAGCCCTGGCATTACAGGATTTTTATCTGATCAGCCTGACTAGGGTTGTATGTGCTGTTATATTTTAATTTCTCTTATCCCACAATCATTACGTACTAAGCACCTCAACCGAGTTGCTTCAGACAGGAAGCAGTTTTCAAAACTGAAAGAGGATCTGCTTCTCCAGCTGGAACTCAGGGAGGCCACGATACATCACACACATACAGCAGGCTCTGAGTCAGCCCTCACTACCTCAAACTCTGGATTCTTCTGGAATTGCACCTTTGTGTCAAAAACCGTTTTCTATCACACCAAAATTAACATCACTTCGATTATACCAATCGTTTGAATGGGAACTTGATGGGTCAGGTGTACAGGCCACTGAGGGCTAGAAATACATCCTGCAGGCATTTGATAGAAGAATAATCATGGAATAAGACACAAGCAGGAAAACACCACATGCAAAAACCCACCAATATTTAAGCGAAGTTTGTTAAAGAAATAAACAACCGTATTTTCAGACAGTATCACCTTAAACTCTCAGAAATGGCTCAATGTCAAATATAAAACTTATCATTGCACAGGTTGCAGGGCGCACATCTCTGTGACACCAGAGCCCTGCCTGTCCCCGTCCCCTCGCTGTCGCTGTCCCGCTCCTAGCCCCGTCCCGTTCACCACGGGGAGAGCGAGGCGCGTCCCCCGGTAGCCCCGGCAGCAGAGGGGCCGTGAGGGCATCCGCAACCCCCGCGCAAAGTTTCGCGACCCGCTGCGGCTCCTCCGCACCGGGCAGCGCCGGCGGCTCCGAGCGGGCCCCGCT
>VZRS01011878.1:17284-38496 GCA_013398055.1 Ifrita kowaldi
CTTGCCTTCAGTGACGGCAGTTTCCCACTGGGTGACTCGGAAGGAAACGTATTACTGTAGCAGCATGTTCTACAAAGTAACTGGAATGATGAAAAAAGTGCCAAACATCCCCAACTGTAGATCAGAACAGGATCCCGGACACTCATCACAGCTCACGGCAAATGCAGCTACTTGCAAAAGAACCACAGAACTAAAGGTAGCAAAACAGGATAAAGCAGAATATTTTCATACTTGGATTGACTCTGTACCAGAATATCCCTGTACAGGCCATTCACCTTCCAGTTGGACTCGATGATCCTTGTGGGTTCCTTCCAACTTAGAATATTCTGTGAAATCTGTGAAGTATGAAGTGATTTGCATCTGTTGAGTAGTTCTTCATTGACTTATGTGTTTTCAGTAAGTTCTTCTGGCTTCAGAAGCCTTTCTTTTCTTTCCTTAAGGAGCCTATAGCAGCAAGCTTAAGTAAAGAAGTTACTAAACTACATAATGAGACTTGATGATGTATGAGAGGTAAAACTTAAATCCTCTGTATGTAGAGGGTATACTCAGAAATTCAAGGGAGAAATTGAAAGAAATGGAAAGAATTTACCCAAAAGGTTTGAGCCTTCATTCACCTGACATGAGTGGGGTTGGCTCAGAGGATGTCTGTACAGAAGCCAATGGAAAATGCGAATCTTTATTCTGTAAATAGGACACTGTTGACAGTAACGGCTGTGTATATCTAATATCCATGAGCTGGACTCGTGTGCTCCCACCCGCACGGTCACCTGAAGACACGACATGTAGCATATCCCGAAGGTCAAAACGAAACATGGGGTCTGTTTAACCCATGAAACAACGTGAAATGCTTCGGCAGCAGAGCCCCGTCCCCACAACGTCGATAACTGACAGAGCTGAATTCCCCGGGTCCTTCATGGCCCTTCCCAGACCCTCCCGTCTCCTCACGTCCCCGCTTGGTCCCTCACGACCCCTCCCGGTCCCCCACGACTCCTCTCAGTCCCTCACGTCCCTCTCGGCCCCCCTCGGCCCCTCATGTCCCCTCCCGGTCCCTTTCGGCCCCTCACCGTCCCTTTCGGCCCCTCACAGTCTCCCACGGCCTCTCATGTCCCCTCCCGTTCCCTCCCGTCCCCTCACCGTCCCTTTCGGCCCCTCACAGTCTCTCACGGCCTCTCATGTCCCCTCCCGTTCCCGCCCCTCCCTTCACCGTCCCTTTCTGCCCCTCACAGTCTCTCACGGCCCCTCTCGGCCCCTCATGTCCCCTCACCGTCCCTCATGTCCCCTCAAAGCCCCTCACGGTCCCGCCTCAGCCCAGGCGCGGGGAGCGCCCCCGCCGCCAGGTGGCGCGATAGTGCGCGCGGGCGGCCAGAAAGTGGGAACACCGATTGGTCCGTGTAGAGGAGGCGGGGCTACGGGAAGCCCCGCCCAGCAAAGGGCCGGGGGGTGGGGCTCACTGTGCTGTTCTGGGCAGCCATTGGATGATCCCGGGCCGGGGCGGGGCCGGGACAGCGCGCGAAGGCTCGAAGCGGTCCCCGGGCGGCGGGAGCGCGGGTGGGACATGGCGGCGGTACCGGTAACAACGGAGGGCCCCGTTGAGGTGAGTCCTGCCGCTCCTCTCCGCTCTGCATGGCCGGCCAGCCCGCTGCTGGCGGCGGAGGCAGCTCGCGGTTGCCTGTGGCCTTGCGGCTCTTCTGGCTGTGACGCGGTGGGAGGCCGGGAGGGACAGCGTGGGAGGTGGCGGTTCCAGTAACCGTTCCAGTATGGTACCCGTTCGGGTAGCGATGCCGGTGGCGGTGCCAGTAGCTACCAGCCACCCCTGCCCGCCGCCCTTGTTCCCGGACGGTCCCGCGCCGTCACCGGGCTCGCCCATTCTCGCAGACTACAGCTCCCAGCATGCTTCGTGCCGGCCGCGGGGCGCGCTGGGAAGGCCGCGCTCAGCGGGTCTCCGCGGGCGCGGTGCATGCCGGGAGGACTGCTGGGCCCCTGTTGACGGGTCTGAACAAAAATCAATAAATTATACAATAACGAGAAAAGTCGTTCAGTCCGAATACAATCACGTCAGCTAATGTCGATTCTGTGCTTTTGCTGTGCAAACTCGCTTTTAATTACTACCCCACATGTGAATATCCATTTGTATTGATTATATAGTAAACATCAATAATAATAATAAATATTACTATGTAAATACCAGTACTGATAGTTAGAATATAAGGAGACTGCATGTGTATTTCACTGTGTTTGAGGGCTTGGCCAAGGTTTTGGAATGAATTTGGATGCCAGGAGTCAGGACTACATAAACAATATTCACCCCAGTAAGAAAAATCATATTTTGCTTTGTAGCTTCTGCTGGCAGATTTGAACCCAGACTTGCAGAAACCCTTGGACAGCGACTCTGACAGCGGCCAGGGCAGCTGTGAGACAGCCTCCCCAGGTCCCCTTGGCAAGGGCACTGCATCCTTCGAGGACAGAGGTCTGTAACATTTCTATGAATTGTTTTTCTCCAATACTACATTTTTTGTTTCATAAATACCTTTTAGGAGGTTGTCACTGCTTGACCTGCAGGAATCCAAACTCTTTGTTGCTCAGAATGTGGGCAAGCATCTTTAGACCTCGGAAAAGTGTTTTTTGAGGTACAGAAAGAAAAAGAGTAAATGGGACGTGTCTTCATTACTTATTCACTTTCTTTTCTGTTTTGTTTAATCTATGTGGTGTGATTTTTATTACCCTTTCAAGGCAAGACACTACCAGTGAAGGATTTTCAGCTTTGCCTTTTTTTTAAAGGTTAAAAACCCGTAACACCGATTTGGGTTAATGAAATGCTGTTCTCTGGGGAGCAGTGGATTTTGAGAAGTTGGGTTCAAGCTCATTTGCTGTAGATGGTGGCATATGTGAAATTTAACGGATGTAGATTTGATTGTTTGTTCATTAGCTCATGGGATTTTCCTGTTTTATTTTCATATGTTTTGCCAGATTCAGAGGAAGAGATTTTTGTGCGTAAAAAAGCAAAAAACAAGAAGGTGCTCCAGGACAGTGAGAGTGAAGAGGGGGAGGATGGAGACTCGTCTGTGCAGGAAGATGCTTTAGGTGGAGACAAGGAAAAGGAGAACGTTGCTGCTGAGAAGAACAAGAAATCCCATCGGATCCGCCCGGCTCTGCTGGACAGTGATGACAGTGACACTGGTGACCGGTTGCAGATTGAAAACCTTGAAACAAGCAGGGTGTCTGGCTTGCCTGAGGGTGAGCTGGAAGAGGAGAGACCCCTAAAATCTGGGAAAAAGTACAGAAAACATAAACATAAACAAGATGTTGAAGAGGAGCCAGCCAAAGAAGCCGTAGGAAAATCCAGAAGAAGGAAGGAGAAGGAGAAAATAATGGAGTCTATTAAACAGCTGAGAAAAGAAAAGAAACCTGTGGCAGAGGTGGGTATTTTGGCAGAAAACCTCAGATAATTTCTCAGCTAAGTTCAATTTACTATTGCTTGTGGTTATTCTGTTCCAAAGCTTCGGTGTTGTGTCCACATTCCTGCAGCAGGTTTGGGATCCACAGGGATCCATGGAACACCATACAAGTTTAACCTGCAAAGTCTGCAGATTCATTTAATTTAAATTACATTAAATTTGCAGTTTATGGAAGTACAAAACGTAACTCTCGATGGTTTAATGTCATTTTAAATTAATGCCAAAGAACCAAAGGGACCTTCTGACAGGAATCACACAAATAATTTATTTTTCTGGAAGCAGGTGGATGGTGGTGAGAGGTTTCCTTTCAATGACAGTGGATGTCTTCTGGATGACAAGGAACTCTTTGATAATGGCTTGGAAGAGGAGTATGGTCAACTCCCTGAGGACGAAGAGTCCCTAGAATCCATACGAGCAGCCGTGAAAAACAAAATAAAACAATACAAGGTAACGGTTGACCATGATACAAAATTATTGTAAGTGTACTCTCTCTCAAGCTGATAGAAAATGGGTTTGGATTAGATACTGGGAAGAAATTCCTCCCTGTGAGGGTGGGGAGGCCCTGGCCCAGGTTGCCCAGAGAAGCTGTGACTGCCCCATCCCTGGAAGTGTCCAAGGCCAGGTTGGACGGGGCTTGGAGCAGCCTGGGATAGTGGAAGGTGTCCCTGCCCATGGCAGGGGGTGGAACTGGATGGGCTTTAAGGTCTTTTGCAACCCAAATCATTCTATGATTACTGAATTTAGCAAGACTTTGTACCTGACCAGGTTCTGAAACTCTCTTTGACCATAATGGAGTTGTACTGCCATGGCAGAGGACAGAAGAGCCTTCTGGTTTTTGTTGTTAAAGATGGAGGGATGTTGTCCTGGCAAGTTAAAAAGATAATGCTGGAGTTGGAGCTTTGGAAATCTGCCCTTATGTGGGATTTGTGGCAGTTTATGAGTACACTTGGTGGCTTTGCTGACCAGTGGTGGTTCTGTACAGTTATTTTTGACGTGTTTGCCCTTGATAGTGCCAGTGTATTGAGAGAAATTGTTGAGTTTCTTCTTATGCCCCATAGAACAAAGAACGTTTTCCTGAGGGTGAAGGCTACAAACACGTATTTGATGAGGAGAATGAGGAGCCTGTATTAAAGGAACCAAAAAGGAAGGTGAAGTCTTGTTCTTTTTAAAACTCTGTATTGTTGTTTGTCATGACTAAAATGATTTTGTATGCACAGTGTGGTTTTGGGTTTTTTTTAAACTGGATGCTTTATTTTGACTCCTTTCTGTTTGAAAGGGAAAAATAAGCTATTTAAGAAGTAGAGAGAGAGCCCCATGTTTTGTTTCCTGACTTCAGAAGCCTTTCTTTTCTCCCCTTAAGGAGCGGAAAGCAGCAAGGTTGAGTAAAGAAGCCATTAAACAACTACATAGTGAGACCCAACGACTTATTAGAGGTAAAACTTAAATTCTTTGTATATAAAGGGGTATAAACTGCTCAAAAATTTAGAGGAGAAATTGAAAGAATTTACCCAAAAGGCTAGAGCCTTCTCTGACCTCACATGACCTATTTAGGGTTGAAGGGTGCAAGACCCATTTTTATTGAAGGACCTGTTACAGGTATTTTTGTAGCTAATGAAAATAAAGATACTTGTTATCAAATAAAGGTTTCAGATGATGTTTTGCATCTTCTCTCACTGTCTTGCTCTGGCAGAATCATCCGTGTCTCTCCCCTATCATGTGCCTGAGGCCAAAAGTGTTCACGACTTCTTCAAGCGCCGACCTCGCCCAGCATGTCAAGGAAATGCCATGGCCCTGCTGAAGTAAGGACTTAAACCTTCCTCATACAATTTTTTTTCATGAACTTTAAGCATCTCTAGCTTTTTTTTTGAGGATAACCAGACTTTCTCAGGCTCCTTTAATTCCATAAAAGTAGGAAATTAGGAGAATGTAATTTCTAACATAAGGCAATGCTGCACTCCTGACACAGTCATACTGTTGAAGTGATCAGGGCCAGGAGTAACTCAGAGGAAGGAACTTACTGATGCAGAGTTATTTTAATGGGATTTGGGGTGAACCCCAGCATTTTACTTGGACTGTTTCTTCTCTGAGTAATGTGTAGTAAAATCCTGAAGCTACAGTAGTCACAAAATCCCTCTGGAATTTCATACTGTGATACTGTAACCAGTACAAAGCCTTTACACTTCCTTAAGTCCTCACGATGCAGTTTTCCAGATTTCTGTCCTTCACCTCTTCCTACACATTAATGACAATAATTAGGAAATGGTTTCTTCCTCTCAGTTTGTCCTCAACCTCATCTCCCTTTCACACTAGCCATGGGTGATGTGTTTCTTTTTGCCTTTGTTAGGTCCTCTAAATACCAGCTGCCCCTAAATGAAGAATCTGCAGCCACTGGGAACTTGAGCAAGGATTGCAAAGATGGGCCTGTGGAAGGTGATCAATCAGCAGCTGCTGAACCAGAAAAGAACCTGGCCAGAGATGTTGATGCTTCTGTGACTGAGCCTCTTGCTGCTGTAGGGAAGAACTTGCCAGAGGACTGTGCTGAGCAGCCCAGGCAGGACAGGGAGGATTCTCATGCAGTTACAGGGACTGTAACAACTGAAGATAATGCAGAGGAGCAGCAGCTCTCCAACTGCCTAAGCACTGACTGTGATGAGCAAAAGGAGAGTGAAACTCCTCCAGCATGTGGAGATGCCCTCAGGCAAAGAGGGGAAACAGCACCAGATGTACAAGGTGAAACAAACAGTCAGCAAGTGGGGCCTGGACTGGTGACACAGCCTGAAAAAGTGAGGAAGTCCAAGCTGGATAAACTTCGTGAACTGGGAATAGATGTGTCCATCAAGCCAAGAATCTGCTCTGACAATGAATCCTTCATAAACCTTGATGAAGCTGATTCAAATAAAGGTATCACTTGTGTTGTAGTCCTAAACAGTGTTGATCTGAGCTTGGCTGGAAAATTCAGAAATATTTAGGTGATAGAACAGTCAAGCACATTCACTTACTAGTGTGGATTCTTTGAGACGTGTTAACAGAAATTTAGAATTGCCTGGTGGCTGGGAGGCTGGGCTGGAAGTGAATTGAGGTCTTGTGGATAAATGATAGTCAATGGTAAGATAATTTAATATTAGCTAATATCAATTAAGTACAAGCTACAGCAAAAATATTATTTGATGGTTTATTAGTTGAATAGAATGGTTTTGCAAATATTTTAATATTAAAGATTTAGCTTTTAAACTATCTTCGGGGGGAAAACCCAGCTCAAGACCTACTCTTACTACAACTTTTAACAATCAATGCTTTTACATGTTATCACATTAATTTAATTAATATGTATTTAAAGAACTAGAAGCCCTGAAAGCACGTTTCTTGAAGCACACTCTCCAGACGTCAAAATCCAAAGCGGAGCGGGCCATAAACATGAACATTATCCGTAAGGAAACGACATCTGATGGGAAAGAGGAGCTGAGAGCAGACGTGGTGCCAGCAGTTTTGGCTGCAGAGAGCCTGGAAGAAACCATTCACACAAAGCCAGGTTGGTGGGGGAGAAGAAGTGATGAGGATTGAATTGGAAAACACTTTTGTCTTTATTTTCCTCTCTCATGCTCCATTACCCAGTGCTGCCCTATGAAATACAAGTGAAGGGATCTTCCTCTGGGAGATTAGTGTTTGTTCCCTCTAATGGACAGCCCTGTTTTAATACAAAAATTCCTGGTAGACCACTTAAATAGCAGTGGCCTGTGTCAGACAGTCTCAGTCAGATCTTTGTGACTGGTTCCTTGGATTTTTCATGCTTCCATGAGAAGCTGTGGTTGCCCCATTCCTGGAAGTGTCCAAGCCCAGGTTGAACAGGGCTTGGAGCACCCTGGGATAGTGGAGGGTGTCCCTGCCTGTGTCAGGGAGTGGAATTGGGTGAACCTTAAGGTCCCTTCCAGTGCAGCCATTCCCTGGTTCTGTTCCTGCTCAGGTGAAAAGCTCCAGGCCCTGAAGGCCAAGCTCCAGGAGGCCATGAAGCTCCGCAGGACCGAGGAGCGTCAGAAGAGGCAAGCGCTGTTTAAGCTGGACAATGAGGAAATGCTGGAGGAAGATGAGGAGGAGGAAGAGATGACAGATGAGTCTGAGGAAGAAGAAGAAGAGGGTGATCACGAGGTCTGTATGCAATATTTTTCCATAACCTCCATCAGCTTCTCCATTCTACTTCCTCTCCCCAATGGAATGGGACTTTTGTACACTACGAATTAGGGAAATCGCTAAGAATTCTTCCTAGAAGCTATAAAATTGCTGTAGCTGGCATACTCAGGGATTGAATTGTCTATTCTTGAATTCATGAGTATTTTCTTGATTTGTCTAAACACTGTTAAAACCAAATAGAAGTGTTTAAAAGATTCTGATGCCCCTTTCTCTTTTTACAAATCCTTGGCTCATTGCTGGCAGGGCCAAACAGGTCACGTGCCTCACCTGGGGTAGGGTTTGCAATGGCAATAATCGTTACATCTGTGCTGTATTTGGGGATGTTTTTTTAGAATTCAGAATTTCTGCTTGATGAAGCTGAGGAAGATAATGAAGATTCAGAAGAGAAACATGTTGAAGATGGTGATAAAGAAACTGACAAAGAATCAATTGATGGAGAAAAGCTGGAGAAATCTGAACACTGTGATTCTGTTCTAAAACATCCTTCAACAGAGTCTACATTGATGCTTTTTAAGGACAGCTCCTCAAAAATGGGGTAAATAATCCAAGCCTTAGAAAGGGTGACTGAGAAATTTTAAATTTGATCAGCGTGTGTAGGTGTTTTTATTTAAAGTCCCTTTTATAAGTATTTTTGTGTTACCTTGGGTTTTTTTTGCAACTCATCCTGAATTTATTAGCAGATACCTTTTATTTAATGAATTGCAGGTATTCTCTTCCTGATGAGAAACTGGAAATGGAAGAAACTGCAGACAAAGGACCTACCAAGTTAGGTAAAGTAGAATTATTGCCCTACATAGCTGCTTTTTTTTTTTTTTTTTCCCACTTAGCACATGTAAAAGTTTCTGTTTAAGGTTGGTATTCAGTATTTCTGTTATTTCATCACCTGTATAGTTAATAGAGTATGATTTTAAAAATTAAGATTGATGAAAAAATGGGAAGGCTTGAAAAAACTAGAGGGAAAAAAGTTCAAAGTAATACTGGAAGAAATATGAAATTAATAAGTTGAAATTCTGTAAAGTGTAGTATGCATCCTGTGAGAAGAAGGAAATCTAACATGACCACAAAATGAATTTTTAGCAAGGTGTCAGTGTTGCAAAATATTATGTTGAGGTTTTACTGGATCACACACAAAAAATGTTAAGTACTACTTTTTTTATTTCCAGAGGATGATGATTCATTTTCTCTACCAACACTGGCGAAGGAGAACAGCCACAACAGCAGCTTTGAGTTCATTGGCTCCATGATCCCATCCTACCAGCCCTGTAACAAACAGGCCTCGCGGGGAGGGAGCTTCTTACCTGCAGCAGGAGGGTTCAGGTCACCCTCCCCAGGTTTCTTCAAAACAAGCTTTATCAGCTCTGCTTCCAAGGTGAGATTCTCAGTCCTGGTTGTGTGTTATATTAACACAGTGGTTAGTAAATAAATGTATTTTATCCTGATGGTCAGATCTATCAAAAAAATCAAACCAGACAAATGCTTTGGTATCAGTAAGATTTCAGAAGAGCAAACTGTCCCTGGGATTTGTGTCCATGTTGGAATGGATAAAAACAACATTATAAAACTTATATTCTAAAGCATCAAAGAGAAGATGCTATAATCTGGCTTTTATATCTAAAATATGTGCATCATATATATGGTTTTTAAGAATGCTTACATGGGCTACACAACATATGGTGTCAGTGACCTCCTGTGGTGTATTGGAGCAACGTGGACATAATTTGACTCCTGCATGGTTTGGGTTGAAAGGAACCTCAAAGCCCATCCAGTCCCACCCCTGCCATGGGCAGGGACACCTTCCACTATCCCAGGTTGCTCCAAGCCCCGTCCAGCCTGGCTGGGAACACTTCCAGGGATGGGGCAGCCACAGCTTCTCTGGGAAGTCTGCTCCAGTGCACCTTGCATTTAAATTTAGGCTTGCTAAACAACTTAAATATTTTTATATTCCCTTGACTAGAGCTCAGGAAAGACCTCTGAGCCTTCTCTTCCCATAGAAGATTCCCAGGACCTGTATAATGCCTCTCCTGAGCCCAAGAGTTTATTTCCAGGAGCTGGGGAGTCAAGATTTCAATTTTCCCTGGAAGATGACACTCAGAGCCAGCTGCTCGATGCAGATGGGTGAGTGATGAGTGTAAAGGATGGTGTTTTGTGCCTGTTAACAGAAATAGGATGTCCAGACCAGAATGATTTTTCTAACTACAGCCTTTCTTTCAGGTTCTTGAATGTTGGACAGCACAGGAATAAATACCAGTCCTCAAAGCATCAGCTGCCACTGGCTAGCATGGATGAGAATGCCATGGATGCCAACATGGATGAGTTACTGGACCTGTGTTCTGGGCAGTTCAGCAGCCAAGCTGAGCATGTGCCAAACACCAGCAGCACCAAAAAGCAGAACATGGAGGAACTGCTCAATCTTTGTTCAGGAAAATTCGTGTCTCAGAGTATGTTCTGAATTCTCTTTTCAGCTTTGCTGGTTACTTGATTTAGAAGGTTTTAGCTGAAGTAACTTCAGGTCTGGGCACTGATGCCACGTGTGGAATTTTGTTGTTGTTTGGGAGCACGTGCAGTGTTATTTCTAGGATGTTCTCTGACACTTGAAGAGCAGAAATAAGGTGCCATCTCATTGCTTTCTTTAGCAGGTTCTCCAACATGGGCTTCTTCGATGTCTTCCAAGGCAGAAAAAGACAGTGACATAGAAGATCCAATGGCAGAGGCTCTGGAGCTCTGTTCAGGCTCCTTTCCCACAGACAGGTTAGCATTGCTCTTCTAAAATTTACAGAAGTTTATTCTGGTAACTGTCTCGTTTCACTCGTAAAAGTGCTTTCTTGTTTGACGTCAATTTGCTGTCAGCGAAAGTGTGCTTTGTTTTGGAGACAAAGGGGAGGAATATTGCAAATTGCTCAACAATTACTCTCTAATTGGCAGCATAAACTGTTTCCCACAGCTACTCTGAAGGGAAGTTCTTTGTCTTTCACTGATAGTGCAAGAAAACAGTGAAGAACTTCCATTAAACTGAGAAAAGATGATTAAAAGTGGGACTTTTGGAGTCTGTTCTGGGCTGTTGCCAAACTGCTGTAACCAAGCGTAAAGTTGGGTACTTGGAGTTTTTTATTGACTAAATTGAAAAGTGTATGGCTGCCTGAGCAAAGGATAATGAGGCTTAACAAGTGGGAGTGTTAGGGGAATCCATGAGAAATTTGAGAGGGGGAACAAGAATTAGAAATTAGTACTTGTCCCATGGTTTCTGCAAGTGAAAACCTGCGGTCTTAAAACATCAACACTAATGGGGCTTTGGGGCATTTATAGCTAAATGCTGCTGGGAGACTGTAGCTCTGAGCACTCACAGGGAACTGCCTGGCAGCAGCTGATGTGGGCATTGAAATTTTGCCTTGATTTACTGGAGGTATAATGAAAATGCCTTTCTCTCATTTATGTTTTCCCTAGGGAAGAGGAAGAGGAGGAGGAACAAGAAGAACTTGGTGGTTTTCAGCTTTTAACAGATGATGAGGCCTTTGCAAGTGAAGAGGTGTGAACTGATGCAGCCAGGCAGCTGCTGGATAAAATGGATAATTCCATGTATCTTCCCAGGTTTTTAATATATCCATCAATGCAAAGTACCACAACTCCCATAACAAGCTACTGAAACATTTTTCAGAGCAAACTTTGGATCATTTAAAAGATCTCCTTAATATAATGATAAAGTGAAAAATGCAAATCCTCTGAAATATGCCTGGTGTTTTAGCGTGTTGTTAATTGAAGAACAGATAAATCTGTCGTTACAAAGCAATCCACTCTCAGAAATTCCTTCTTTCTGAAAACTTTCTCTTTGACAGGATGAAAAAAGTGAAGATAGTGTTGCTGAAGAAGCGGAATTGAGTGATGAAGAGGAAGAACTGCTGAGACATAGACCAGGCTCGAAGAAAAAACTGTAATTATTCTTTTCTAATCTTAATTACCAGAGAGAATAGAATATTCATAGCACTAGAAATTGAGTTTGGAATTGTTCCCTCTCCAGCATTATAAGCTGATGTTTTATATGCTCTGGTTTTTCATATGTCTCTCTTTTTTTACTTTGGTGCTGTCACGTTGCATGAGTTGAACTGAGTTGCTTGTGGGTTATAGATGATTTCCATTGTAATTTTCATTATAGATGGAAATCAAAAAGCCACAATAAAAGCAGTGCAACATTTTTTTGACCAAAAAAAGAGATGCAAGGGTATTGTTGTCATGCCTCATGTCTTAAGATCTTATTTGTTCTATCAAGTAAAACATAGAGCTGACAGTTACTGCCATCATCTTTGGCAAGGAATCTGGTGGATGACAATGATTTGGGGTGCTACATGAGGTCAGGCTGTGTATGTGAGTGTGCAAGAACTCAAGGCTTGGTCTTTCCAAAAATTACATGAGAAATTACGATACATCCTTAGGAAATGTGCTAATTTTATGGGGAAAGATAAATCTTGCTTTCTGAAGATTTGTATGGTGGCTGTTACGCTCTCAAACTGAACTCTTTCAACTTTCTTTCATAGAAAACTGCAAGATTTCATGGAAGAGGAGGCAGAGCTATCGGGGAGTGATGTGGGAAGTGAAGATGAGTATGATGGTGAAGACCTGAACGAATACGAAGAAGAGATTATCGATGAGGAGCTCCCCAATGAAGTGGAATTAGGAAACCAAATACAGAAATTCCACATGTCAGTGACATTATCAGTAGATATTTGAGTGTGTGAGGCCCTGGCTCTGGGATGGAACCCAGACTAACCGCTCCCTGTCTCCTGTGCTGGCAGGAAGGCGATGCTGGACGATGACAAGCGCCAGCTACGCCTGTACCAGGAGAGGTACCTGCTGGATGGGGACCTGCACAGCGACGGCCCGGGCAGGACCAGGAGGTTCAGATGGAAAAACATAGGTGACCTGTGATCCAGAGTTAATAGAGGGGGAGAAAGGTTGGAAACAGCACTTGCGTGTGTGAAATAGCACTTAGTGGTCCTCAATAAAGTATTTCAGGAATAAATTGGGGGGATGATTCTGGGTTTTTTGTTTGGTTGGGTTTTTTTTGCCTTGTTCGTTTGATTGGGTTTTGGTTTTTTGTTGTTTTTTACTAGCCTTCATTTTCAAAACTGATAGCTAATTGTCTTGTTTTGTTGCCTAGATTTTGCTTCACAGATGGACTTGTTTCAGAGAGATTCAGATAATGATGAGGAGAATGAAGAGTTTGATGAGACAGAAGTGAAGTGGAGGAAGGAGCGATTTGAGCGAGAGCAGTGGCTTCGTGAGCAGGTACTGGTGAGCTGCCAGAAAGGCTTGCTCAGTCTCTGTGTCATTGCTGGATGTGAAATTGTTTACTCCTCAAGCTAAACTTCAGTATTAGGTCAGATTTCTCAGCTGAATGTGATGCTGTTCATTAATAGAACAAGGATGATGAAGTATCTAAGAAATTGCAATAACCTCCTACAGTAGAAAGTAAATAAAATTTCATTTACATAAAGAAAATAATTGCTCTACTTAAGATGCTGAATGAAGTGTCCATTTGTAATATGAATTTTTTCAATTTTACAAAGTGTCTTCTCTCTGCTACAGAAGGAAAAAAATAAAGAGCAGGAGGAGGAAGAGGAAGAAATCGGTGGAGACAGCGAATTCATGAAACTGGCAAAAAAAGTGACTGCCAAGTCCCTGCAGAAGAAAGGTGAGCTTGATTTTTATTGAAGTGACAAGAAAAGAAGAGAGAGTTCAAAAACTGACCTTTTCCCCATGTCTCTGCCAGCCAGCCCAGCTGTGGTGGCACAGGACACAACTTTGTTGCCCAGGAACCCGTTTGAAGCCTTCAGACCCGCCAGTGACATCCAGGTGGGTACCAGTCCTCAAAAATGGCATTTCCCAGCACAGCCAAGTCAGCTGCCCCTGAATTCTGGGCACTCCTGGGTTGTGTTGTTGTTACATGTGAGTAGAGAGTAGATTTTCTATGAAGAGTAACTTACTAAGCAACCTGCCTTGTTCCTGAGAGTGGGGTAATGCAGCTTTTCTTTGCCTTTCAGATAAAAAATGGGTCACTCTTGAACAGACCTAAAGCTGTTCTTCAGAAACTGGCGGCAATGTCAGATCTTAATCCAAATGCCCCTCGAAATTCAAGGAATTTTGTCTTTCATACGCTTTCCCCAGAGAAGAGTGAAGAGGGAAAGGAGAAATCAAAACCTCAGGTAAAGATCTGGTGGCAGGTGCTGCCAGTTGTGGAGATTACTTGAATATACCAGCACTGAACCCTGCCAAGCAGTTAAGAGCACTGCTGTCTTAAATATTCCCTGTGTGCTCTCATGCCAAATAATTCTCTCATAACTCAGAATTTAAACTTTTTTTTGGACATGTTGTGCATTCTAATGTATTTGACTCCCCCTAGGTGAAGAAGAGAGGCCCTTCTGCAGTGATAACATCAGTGGCAAAGCGGCCCAGGGTAGAAAGCTCAGAGGAAACCAGTCAAAGCCGAAGCATTTTCCAGTACTTGGAGAGCTGAATATTCCTGTTTGCAGCCAAAGGTTGTGTCTCCTCTTTGCCACCTGCAGTTTATTTTGCCAATCTGCCAGAAATCACCAGGCAGGGAAACAAATTGGTGCCACCTCATTCACAAGTTCCAGTAATTTCCAGGCAGTGGTTTTGTGCTTTGTTTTTTCTCAGCCCCCTGCAGCAAATGGGAGCACAAAATCCATTCCTGGTTTGGAATGAAATGCTGACTTGGTCTTTCCCAAGCATTCAGGAAACCTCCAGTACTGTGGGCTGTCCTCACAGGTGCTGCAGAGGTATCAGTTCCACCTGGAAATGCCATTGGTGTGACAGGTGTGACACAGAAATGCCTCAGGTAGCTGAAAGCACAGAAAAGGAGGGATTTCTGCAGCTGTGGCAGAGAATGAAGCAGTGGTGGCCATGGCAGGACACTTGTTTACACTTGCAGCACAAAATTTTAGCTGTGTCTTCCTCCAGTGTCTTATTTTCTTTGATGTTGAGCATTTATTAAGCTTCACCTTTTAAGAAGCTCTAATTTATCCTTGAAATGTTTTCTTTGTGGAAAAGGTCCCAGTTTCTTCTGAGGCAACATGAGAAGGGTTTCTTTCCAAGTTTTTATTACTGTTGATGTCCTTAAACTTGCAGATGAATGTGTTTGTGCAGAGGGAAGAATGTGAGTAACATGTGAGAAAGGAAAAGAGGGTAGTGGGGGGTTTATTTGCATTGGTGGGGGAAGTTGCTGGGGTTGGTTTAGTTTACCCAACTTCAGGCTATCTTTAATCATCCATTCCATTGTTTTCATGGAAGCTGCACTCATCCAAGAGAAAACCATCCATTGCTGAGCAGCCAGTAAGGAAAGGGCTGCTCTAGGATGAAGGAATTAGTAAAGAACCGTCACTCACAACTATTCTAAATAGTGTGAGAGAAACTTGAGCCAGAGTATCCAGCATTCCTGACGTTTCTGATCACATGTTGAACGTGTTGGAGAGCAGATAATGGTGACACAGGGTCCTGCTCTAAGACTAAACATCTCTGGGACTGGATGTCACATACTTAAGGTGCTGACGCCGTTGGAGAAGTGTCTGAGCTGTAAATTTTGTAACATCGTGAGCACACGCCTGGTGTGCTGTGTGTAAAATATTTTATTGTACAGTATGTTATAAAGAATTGTGGTACTAATCGAAGTGCAACTTTACAATAAAACATGGTTTTAATTTTGGGCGCAGTTGGAATTAATTTATAGGATTTCTCTCAGTTGAATACATGTCTTGGGGGTTTTTTTTCCCCAATATTTTTTTTTTCTGTCTGTGTCTTTCTTTTTTCATTGCTGCCTTTTTTTTTTTTTTTTGTAGCCACAACTCAGCCCTTCACTAGGAACAGCTGCAATAATATTGGAATACAACAAAAACAACCCCTTGTGTTTATTGGAGTGTGGATTTTCAACTCCTCAAGTCTTCCACTTGGGTTTGCATAAAATTCTTGGCCTGAAGAATATGGTTTTTTCCTGCTTCAATAGTTTTGGATTTTTTAGTTCCTAGACAAAACTTCCTTTATCCTTGTCTTAAGAAGTGTCTATTTCAGTTCATTACAGCAATTCTCATGGTTGCTGTACCTGGATTTGAGGTGGGAGGTTTAAGGAAGAGGAATGACATTTCTTCCTTCATTATCAGACTTTTCTTGAAGGACCATATAACTAAAACACTTCTGAACACCCACTTAATTCTTTATCAGTGTTTCACTGATATGAAAGTTGTACTAATTCAGCACAGATTTATTGGGTAAAAACATTTCAAGCTCTAAACTTGGGCGTTTTCTCTGCATTTTGCTCCTGCTCTGCCACTAGAGCGCAGCAAGAGAATATGCTTCCTCTGGCACAGGGGCAAGGCAAAATCATTAAAGCTTAAACTATGTCTTGACTCCGGGGGAAATTCTTGCAGTTTTCCGTGCTCTGGCATTGCAAAGGATTAAATTTAGAGACCTATAATTGCTACATTTTTGCATTAGAAAGTGGTAGCTTGAAGAGCACCTTTAGAGGGTTGGCTGAGTTCTGGTGGTTTCCTGGCTTCTCCTCAGCACATGCTACTAGCCATAATTATGGCTTTTATTTTGCTTTCCCTGTAGAATTTTCCCTTTAAAATACATTTTCCTTGTTCCAGAGCCAAGGGTAGAAAAATACTGTTGAGCCTGAAATGCTTATGAAGTACATGGACTGGGAAGGTTTCTGGCTGCATTTCCCCCACAACAACTTTGCAGTAGTTCAGGGTTTGTGAGTTGCTGCTGGAAGCTCTGCATTGCACCCCAAAAATTCCTTGCCTGGGAGCATATTCCATGCCAGGGAGAGGGAGCAGTGGTAGGAGGCCAGGGACAGGTTCTGTGGGAGCTGGAATCTGGAGAGTTGAGCCATGTGCTGAGATGCTGCTGCTGCTCATTGTGCCAGACCATCCCCAAAGCTGGGGCTTGGGCCTGACCCTCACCTGTGCTCCCACCCCTCTGCCCTGTTCCCATCCCTCTCCTGGCTCTGGCTTTTCCAGGGCTGCCCCCCTGCTCCTGTCTGGCACATTAACTCGGCTTTGCCTTCTCATTTTCAGGTATCGATTCAGCTCCCCCCTCCTGGCACTGACATGAGGCCGCTGTGCTAACGGGGAGAAAAAGCCTCCCCATTGCTGCTGGAAGTGCCAAGAGTGGGCTGGGAAGGAGGGAATGACTCAGGGTGGTGAGGGGTGGGGATGAGGGTCCTGTGCCCCCTGAGCAGAAACTGGTCAAAGGTTGGACTTGATGAGCCTGGAGGTCTTTCCAACCTCAGTGACTCTGTGAAATGGTGTCTGCAGGGCTATCCTGGGCTGAAAGAAGAGCTGATTCCACTTCTTCCACTTCCCTCCCTTTTTTCCCCGACTAACTGTGCCTTGGGATAACTCAGTGCAGTTACAGCTGCAGGTTGTGACCGGTGATGTTTGGGTTTGGCTTTGGTGCAGAAGTGGCTGCAGCCTGGATTTTCATCTCAGTTGGGCAGCTCTAATAATACCACCTCTCTGTGCCTCAGTTTCCCTTTCCCACACAGGGGACAGGAGGAACAAAGCCTATGGGATCTGAGCTCCTGATCCTTGACTACACCACGGGAGCCTCGATGAGAGCAGTGCTGCTGACACACAATGTTACCTGCTGAGTTTGCAGGGAGCATGAGCTTTTGGAAACCCAAATGATAATCAAGAAATTTCTAAAAAGGACTTAAAAGCAGAGGGCGGAGCGGCCCTGGGTGCGTGGTAAAGGTTGGCATTGCAGACACGTTTATAATCCCAGCTCCCGCCGCCGTGCAGCTCCTCAGGGCTCAAGGCACTCACTGAATTATGTTTTCTTTCCCTTTTTTGCCAAGAGACTGAAAAGGGGAGAGAAAAAAAACTATTTGTTTGTCTTGTCTAATTTAATTTATGTTATTTATCAAATAGACAGGTTATTTGGGAAACCAGATGGACCCAGGCTAAAATCATCTGTATTTTCAACATGTGAAAAATTATGTTGGAGTGGACACATGAAAGGCAGCGCAGGGCAGGTTTGTTGAGCACTCACCATGTGAGCTCTGCACCTCATCTGTCCTGGGCCTCTAATCAGTTGTCCCAGACCCATTATAAGGGTTAAAGGACAAAAAGACCCCCAGGCACCCACGGGGGTGTCTTCCAGAGCAGCCATGTCACAATTATTTACCCTCCCTGGCTTTCACCCTGCTCATTGACTGGTGCATCCCTTCCCCAGGGATGGATGGGGAGGGGTTTTGGGCCTAAATAAATGTTTTAGTTGGATTTGGGAGCAGAGCAGGTGATGGTTTTGGTGTCTGTTTTTTCTCCTTTGGGTTTTCTTTTTGGAAAAGGAAAAACAGGAGAGGGAGAGCAGCAGGGATGGCTGAAAATGAGTAGATAATTCGAGAAATACAGAAATACAGAAGGAATATAGTAAAACCAAGAGCCCTCTGTTACTAATTGGTTGGGCACCCTGATTGCTGCTGTATTCCCAAGAGCTGAGGCTGGAGCAGCCCCCTGTCACTGCCCTTCCCTGAGCCCCAGGGCAGGACCCTGGCAGCCAGGAGGGCTCCTGGCTATGCAGAGTCTGGTCAAGCTTGTGGCACAGAAAACAGCTCTGTGGGACCTGCAGGGTTTAGTGGGTGACCTGTAAAGCAAAAGTTTCATTCTGTATTAACTATCAGTCATTAATATTAATTCCAGTGCTGCGCGTGCTCCGTGCAGACAGATGTTCAGTCCTTGGGGGTTGTTATTTTCTCTTGTATCATCCAGAAGCCCAATTTAGGGCTGACTCCAGCTCTGCTTCTCCAGGCAGCAGAGATCTAAACCAGCTGTAATTAAAGAAAACGACATAAAAGATTGCAGGGTGTGGGGGGAGGGGGATCAGCAAATCTTACAGCTTTGCAAGAGATTAATTTTATTTTTAGCTAATATTTTTCTCTGCTCCTCAGGGCTGTTTTCATGCAACACGCTCTGTTCCCTTGCAGTGGCCCATTGATTTTCAATACTTGATGGTGTTTGTGCACGTGGCCACGGGGGATCAGTATCCGAGGGGCATGTTCACGTGTGTCCTCACACCCCAAAAGCCACCTGTGGTATCCCAGCCCTCACCTTTGCCATGGGGATGCTGCACAGAGCCCAGAGGTCCTGCTCCATCCTGGCATGGCTGGTTGTGGCTGCTGTGCCAGGCCAGGCTCAGCCCTGAGGTCCCAGCTGGAGGGGGACACAGGCCAGCCCTGCAGCATCTTCTTGCACTGCCCAATTTCCAGCTGCCACTTCACAGACACTCGTTTCTGTGCAGGAAGAATTATTAACCACCAAGGCTCTAATGCCGCCTTCCCGGTTGCTCAGGATCCAGAGGTGGCATTTCCACATTCCTACTTTGCATGGAGCCTGAAGGAAACCCTCAACCTTTCCCAAATAACCACCACATTAGAGAAAAAAACAGCTTTTCCTTCCTCCCTCCTGCTCCTCAGTGAGGCTGGATGGGCTAGAGGGGCCTAATAGTGCCTGGGAATGTGAAGTTCAGGAGCTGCCACTTGGGCTGGCTTTTTCCCAGTCCCAGCTCCAGGCTGGCACTGTGCTGGAAGGGGTCATTGCTGTGACTCCTTGAGGCACCCTGAGCCCACCGGCTGGCAGGGTTGGGGTGCCTCGAGGTGCCTCAATGAGTCACTCTCAGCAACCTCCCAGTCAAGGACCCACAGAGAGGTTTTGGCATCCAAGAAATTTCCTATCCCATCCCATCTAAGCTCCGTGGCAGAGCCGTGGTGACCACAGCCGGCATTTCCCGCAGGATGCACATCCCAGCTCCAGCAGTGCCAGCGCAGACACTCCAGCCAAAGGCAACACCAACCCACCCGGCCACTGCTGTAAGAAGATAATTAAATCAGCAGGCAATTGAAGCCACCATGTGGTCCCGATTTCACATGACGTGAGGGCGACGCTCGCAGTGCAAATCTCGGAGTGAGGCATCTGGGATGAGCTCACAGGCAGTGCTGGGCTGGTTTTGGTGGCCTTTGCTCCACCTACGGGTTTGCTGAGGGTGTGTGATCTTCAGAGCTGGGATGACATGAGCCCCAAAATATGATAACAGCTCCTGAGGTGTGACTGCAACCAGCCCCCAGACCGACCCACCGCGCTCACTCCATCCATCCCCTACGCTGCAAAGGGAAAAGAAAAGGAAGGAAGGGAAGATTAGATGGGATCAGCATGGTTGGCAAAGACCCCAGAACATCTGCAGGGGCAAAGGCACGGCTGGAGGAGGTGGGTTTGGTACCCCTCAGCCAGCACCCAACTCAAGTCTGGAGGGTTGGGATTTGTCCCACTGGCCAGGTCTTGCCCATGGCTCCTGTTAAAAGGCTGTGAGCAACACTGCTGGAGTCTCCAGCCTGAACGGAAACTGGAGATGCCAAACCAAACCCCCCTGTGGTGCTGGTGATGACCCCGGTCTGGTGAGGCTGGTGCTGGTGGACTGGCAGGTGAGCTGGGCCTTGGATCCACTCCCTAAAGCCACACCTCCATCCCAAGAGCTGTGCCACGGTGGCCATGGGGTGTTTTTAATTCAAAGTGCAGGACCTTACAGCAAAATCCTCACACAAATTTTGCCAGGGCCACTATTGAGGGCATGGAGCTGATGGTGTCCCACTGCCCTGGGGTGTCATCCCCAGAGATGGGGACAACCAGAAGGGGACATTGCTCCCCGCTCTGCCCCGGTTCCCCCATGGTCCCCCAGCTCTGGGGTGGGGGCTGGCTGAGCCGGTGTTGCCGGGAGCCACGTGCACATCCTGCGAGGGGAAGAGCCCTGCTCCCAACATCTGCTTGGCGTTTGTTTGTCTTTCATTCCCATTCCTGCCCTGCCTCCCCCTCTGCTTTCATCCCTCCATCTGCACAGGCCTAAAAATAGGGCCGTGGCCAGACTCGGTCTGTGCCTCATCAGCCTGTCGGGACTTTGGTGTGATCCCATTTGTGGCCCGGAAAGGTGGGGACAGGACCCACCAGCGTCCCTCAGATGCCACTGTCCTGCCACAGAGCGGTGACACCAAGTGGCTCTTCAGGGGTGTCTGCACCCCTGACTTTTGCCCTGGCCCCTGTTCCCTGCTCCCAGCCCAAAATGCTCCACCCTGGGCATGGCAGGTCGCAGGCTGAGCCTCATGTCAGCCCCTGCATGGCCCCACTGCTGCACCGGGGGCAGGGCTGGCACCAACTGCAAAGGTGCCCTTGTGGCAGAGGAAGAGCAGAGGGGTGTCCCCAAACCTTCAGCTCGTATATCCTCCGGAAGTGCGTGGGGTGAAGGCGTGGAGCCACAGGGACGCCCTTATCACCTGGCTCTGCCACCTGGGCTGCTCTGGGGTCCCTGTGGGCTGCCCCGAGGGTCCCCAGGGACTGCTCCGGGAATTTCCATGCCTCCTGCTCCCCAGGCAGGCTCATGCCCTCAGCCTCTCCGGAGTGTGGAGCAGGATGAGCATCAATTTGGCACGTCCCTGTGTCCCCCTGCCCGTTCCCCAAGTTGCTATGAATAAATCATTGTTTTATTAAAGAGAAGCAGCTGCTTTTTTTCTTCTCCTTTTTT
>VZRS01011878.1:47533-125531 GCA_013398055.1 Ifrita kowaldi
AGCCCGGCCCCGCGCCTGCAGGGGGAAGCGCTCTTATGGGGTGCAGCTCTTTTGTGGGGTGCAGCGGTTTTACGGGGGTGTCACCCAGCCCTGGACAGAGCAGATGTCAGTGCGGGAGGCTGCTGGGCGGGGGTTCCGGGGTCCCAGGCCTCTGGCAGCATCCTGAGCTGGGCACGGGCTCCTGCACCCTTCCTGCTGCCCCGCTGGGGTCAGACGGGGACACCCGATGGGTTCCTTCCTGGGATTCCTGTGAGCGTGTCCTTGTAGGAGAGAGCTTGGAGAGTGCCTTTCACTGCCTGTGACCCGGCAAGGAACGCTGGGATAACCTTTCGTCTTCTGGCCCAGTCTGTTCCCAGCCCTGCAGAGAAGGAAGGCCAGTGGGGTCACCGGTTTGGGCGCAGGCAGAGGCCAGCCCCCTATCCTGATGCAGGGTTGATGGCAAGGGCTGTGCAGAGAAGCCCAGGCAGTCTCACCTGCTGAAAGTCATTTATTGCTGTTGGGAAAGCTGTGTTCCAAGTGCACCTGTACCAGCATGGAATTAATTGCATCAGCTACAGCCCAAATGCTGCCAGCAGCACGTGCAGCTGCTTGCCTGTGCCCCGTGATGCCCTTTGGCATCACCCAAGGGATGCTGCAGGAACATGGGGTTGGACTGGAGCTCTCAGGGAAGACAGATGGGATGGGAGGTGCCTCCTTGAGCTTCTGCATCAGGTGGGAAGATGCCCTTGGATGAGTGGCACCCCTGCCTGTGACAAGGGGTTGGAACTAAATGAGCTTTAAGGTCTCTTCCAACCAAATCCATTCCATGATTCCATGATGTTGCATGGGGACATGCTGAGAGCAGCAGTCAAACATCCAGGAATGCTGAGCCCATGATGGATCCAGTACCTTTAAAGAGGTAAATAGAGTTAAGAGAGTGTTTTGCCCTGCTGTAGCTGGGGGGAAACCAAACTCTGGTTGTGCCAGCCCAGGTGCCTGCAGGCGTGTCATGGCTCCGTGTCTCTTGCAGGCGGGACACCGGCGAGATGTTTGCTGTCTGCCCAGCAAACGCCCCATTCCGGCAGGGCCAGGGGGCCCCGGCGCTGGGCACGGCCATCCCAGGGGCAGGACATGGGCCGGACTCCAACTCCAACTTCGTGGGAGAGGTGTGTGACAGCAACGAGAACTGGAGCCAGCCAGCGCCCGGGTCCCTGCCGGAGGAGGGCTCCAGCCGGAGCGAAAACACCACAAATCCGTCTGATAATCTGCTGTTATTAATGCAGAGACAGATGGTCCAGGGCCGGCTTAGGGACACCGCCCCGGGCCTGGGCGACGTGCACCCCGAGCAGGGGGTGCGCAGCCCCCCCGAGGGAGCGGAGGTCGGCGGGGCGGGGGGACAAGACACTGCCGAGGAGGGGGCCGGGGGATGTGTCAAGCTCCTGAGCTCCCCTGCAGAGGACAACGGCTACGCCAGCAGCTCCCTCAGCATCGACAGCCCCGACAGCACCTGCAGCACCACCTGGGACCCTCCCACCTCTGCCCCCCGAGCCAGCAGCCCCCCTGAGGCAGGGGCAGCCAAGCCCGAGCCGGGGACCTTCTTCCCGGCGCTGGCAGAGGCCGTGCAGCACCTCCAGGACAAGGAGCGCTTCAAGGAGCAGGAGAAGGAGAAGCACCACATCCAGCTGGTGATGTACCGGCGCCTGGCCCTGCTGCGCTGGATCCACGGCCTCCAGCAGAAAGTTGTGGACCAGCAGAACCGGTTGCAGGAGAGTTTCGACACCATCCTGGATAATCGCAAGGAGCTCATCCGCTGCATGCAGCAGGGCCCGGCCTGCCTCGCTGCCGCGGCCGCCCCCGGCCCCTGAGGTGCCACCGGCGCTGCCCAGCCCAGCCCTCACCCTCTGGACAGTGTGGCCTTGGCTGGTGGCATCTCCATCCTGTGCCAAGCGCTCACTGGGCTCCTGGGTGCCCACCCTGACCTTCCCATCTCTCTCCAACGCAGCCAAGAGTCCCCGAAGCATTCATCTCCATTACCCTCTGCACTGGAATTTGTTTTGTCCTGCACCCAGGTCCGGGGTGGCACTGAGCTGGGTCAGCCTCAGGACCTTGGGGTGTGCTGAGCCCAGGGTGACCAGGCTCATCTTTAAACCTAATCTAAGTCCATTGTTGAGCCTGGCTGAGCCACACCAGTGCGGGGATGGCTGCACTGGAGCTGCAGGGCAGTGAGGGCCCCAGGGCAGTGAAGCTTCTAAACCTCCCTGGGTGAAGCACTTCCAGCATGTGCCTCATCCCCACATCCCACCCGCACCGGTGCATCCCTGCAGCCACAGCCCAGCCACTGGTAAACGTTGCTTGTTGGTGAGGGTGAGGTGTCCTGGGCTGTGAGAGAAAACAAAAATCATTCTGAAAAGTGACCTCAGAATGTTGAAAAGTAAGTTTAAGTCAAATGATCCAACACCAGTATGTGTTTTTAATGTCAGTATTAGAGAAAAGTTAATTTAGGTCTATGTGTGTGTGCACGTCTGTCTGCTGTGGGCAATGCTCTCACTCAGTGCATGATCCCAAAGCTGCTCATGAACTTGTGGTGTTGGTGTTTATATTAATTTATCATTTGAGAGCAAAGAGAATATTTTTTTCAAATCTGCATTTTATCCAGTGGGAGCTGCACACAGAACCCGAAGAACAGTTGTCTTAACTAGAGATGGAAAAGGAGCTGCTGTGCGTGTTTGCTGTGCTTTGCTGTGTATCCGTAGGACACATATTCCATTTAAGTGCTGATGTGGAGGAGCAGCAGTGGGCAGTGAGGGCTCAGCAGGAGAGGTCTGCACTCCCCATCCTGCCCCGGTTGCCAAGCAAAGCCAGGCACTGATTCCATTTGTCATCTACAAAAGGAGGGTGATGAGGGATTCCAGAGCTGCCGTGTCCCCCCAGCCAAACTGCTTCTGCCATCGGAGGAGCCACTTCACCAGGGCCCCAGTGACCAGCACCATCTGGTCAGATCCTGGCACCCACCACCCACCAGATGCTCCCGGACTGTGGATGAACAACCGTGGCCAGGCCCACCAGCGACCCATGGGCCAGGGGCAGCACCAGCCTCCTCCCGCCCCACATGGGGCACAGCCGGGCTCTGCTCCCCCTGGGGCTGCTGCCAGTGGGTGAAGTGAGGACATCCACAAAAACCCTCTTCCAAAAAGGACATTTTGGTGGCAAAGGGTGCGCTCAGCTCAAAGCAACCTGTGCCAGCGCTGGAGGATTCCGGCAGCTTCCCGCAAGGCTCATGCTGCCCTCACCTCCCTCCTGCTCGCTCGCATCCAGCGCCTGCTGCTTCTGTCATATCCCAGACCTGTGATCGTGGGCATGTTGCACACCTTAATAAAAGCCTTGGAGCTGAAGGAGCCGAGCCCCAGCTGGATTTGTTCCTTTATTTCCCTTCCCAAGCCTGCCAAGCTGGGAGCAGCCGCCCCGTGCTCACCGCAGGGGCTGCAGCGTGTGCAGGTGGGACCGTGGGTGAATGGGAGGTTGAGGGCACAGATCTTGGCACCTTCCTCCCATCCCTGCATCCCTGGGCATGCTGGCCTGCTGGGTCAGCCACGCTGTGCCAGCACCGGCAGTTCATCCAGGCTTAATTTTTAAAGGTTTTTTAAACACCGGTGTGTGTTGCTCCTCCCTTCTCTCCCGTGGCTGTGGGGCAGCAGGGAGCCGGCGCTGGGGTGCAGTCTGAGTGCAGGATTTACCTTCCGCCCCAGGAGAACGTGGCTGGAACCGGGGGGACCGGATTCCCGGATTCCTGGCACCTTGCCCTGCGGCCCTGCTCGTGGGGAGGGCTGGGGGCAGCTCCGGGTGATGGGGTGGCAGATAACAACACCTGAGTGTTGACCCAAAGGTGACTTTGCCTCAGGCTTCACAGAGATTAACTAGAGATGAAAAACCGAGGCTGTAGTAGCCCTTTGAACCCTCCCTCACCTTTCCCCCCCGCCCCTTCCTGCTTCTCCTTTCCAGCCTCTGAGTCTGTGGGAATCCAGGGATGCAATTCAGGGATCCATGTACAGACACAGCAAGGCATGAAGGGCAGAGTGGCCACTTTTTCCATCCTCATCCGTGCCCTGCAGCCACGGCTGCTGGGAGGTTTGTCCAAGCCCTCGGGGGTTCCACAGGATATGGGGTGCTCCTCTCTGAGCCCGTTTTTCACCTCCTCCACTTTCCACGGAGCCCACGCTCCATCAGGTTTGGGAGAACTTGAGCTCTCCCAGCCCCGCAGCAAGACCAAGAGATTCTCTGTTTATCTTGGTCGAATGCTTTACACAAATAATTATTTCCAAGGTAAATATTGTGAAAATCCAGATTATTTGCTCAAGAAATGAAAGAATAACTGCGGGAGCACATCAAAGAGGGGGATCTGCTCTGGCAGCTAGAGGCTTCCTCCCTGGTTATTGGGACCCCGATGCTCCTGCCCCAGGACCTGGCTGGAGATGGCCAGAACTGATTTGCAAAATCAACTACAGACAGAGCTTTTCCACCCCCAGCTCCCGTGCCCAAATGAGATTTGGGAATTAATTAAAAACCTGACCAATTGTGAGGGGAAAACCAATAAAGACACAAAACACTCAACACTGCAGGGTTGAGCCCAGGCCAGCTTGGGGGGGCCGGGCCCCACTCTGCCCCTGGGACACACCCCTCAGGACACCCTGACCCTGCATCCCGTGCTCAGCCCCCTCTGGGTGCAATCCAGATGGGATGGGTGCCACAGGCAGGCACCGGCATGGGGCTGGGACAGGGGTCTGCCCCAGAACTCCATGCCAGGGATTTCCCCATCCTCAGGGACTGCCAAGCCTCCCTAAAGGGGCTGAATTCTCACCTCACAGAGGGATTAATTTGGATCTCAGGGGAGACGCTCCAGCCCCAGGTCGGTGGGAATGCCACCAGCAGGATCTGGATGCAGCCAGTGTTCCAGGCAGAAGCCTGGAGCCAGGATGGGGCTCCCCACCAGCATGGGGGGATCTGAGCTGTGGACCCCACGGCATCCAAGCCTGAATTCCCGTGCCTGACCGATGGCCCCTCTGGTTTTAAGGCCTCCTCTGAAAGTTTATTGTTACTATTATATCAAATCCCTGTGACACTGGGCCGGTTTTACTGCACAAAGCAAGGTTTGGCAAACGTTGCCTTGCTTTGAAAGTTAAAATAATGGCATTAAACCAAAATAAAGTATTTATGAAGCTTTGGAGGGAAATATTTTACCTTGTAATTGGAATCCACTCTAACCCTTTCCAGTATTTTGTGGGCTTAAAAAAATGTATTTAAAAATAAAATTGAATGATGTGATAACTGATGCAATGAAAGTACAAAAGAAAATTAATCATCTCAGGCCATTATCCAGAGATCCAGACTGGGACACACTTAAAGCATCCCAGGATCCCTTGTTTATTGTGTCTCGGAGGCTTCCAGATCCCACATGTTTGGTTTGCAGTGGGAAAAGAGCTTTCCTTGCTCTCAGCTGGGAGGATGAGCACAGCCAGAGCTGCTCCTCTCACCCCAAATGTCACATGTAGGCAGCACCCAGTGTGGTGAGAGAACCCACCCCGCTGGGCACCCCACGTCCCACCATCACCAACCTTCCCAGGCTGCTCCCTGGGGCATGGAGGAGTGAGACTGCCCAGAGAGATGAGCTCAGCCCTTATAGGATCCATATGTGCCACCGTGTTGGGAGCACCTGCCACTGCCTGGGAGGTCCAGGTGGGTGGTGGGGAGCAGGGGGGCTCTGTCCTGCTGCTCCAGTCTCTCCACAGAGAGATCCTCCTTGTCCATCCAGGCTCCTTTGTCCCACAGCCCTGGGTAAGTGGCACTGACCAGTGGGAACTGGAGGGTTGGAGGCAGATCCTGGCAGTTCACGTGTGACCCTGAGCCTTGGTGCATCCCTCCAGTTCCAGCAGCATCCACTGGGACAGAACCACCATTCACAGGATTTTTCAGGCTGTTCTCACTCCCTGATGTTTTATATTTCATTTTAACTGCCTCACACTGGCAGAATAAATACAGAAGAAATACAGTCACCTCCTGCTTGAAACAGAGCAGAGCAGCACTGATGCCGAGAGCTCGGGGTGGACAAGGTGGGGGGCAGGATTGGGAATACCAGGATCTTCCTGCACTGCTGAAGTGTCAGGACACATTGCAAACCCTGCTGCCTTTCCAGGGTATTTCTAAAACCTTGGAATGCATTAAAATCTGGGCATCATCCCAGCCTGATCACTGCAGCTGGAAACATGCACCTGGAGCACCTCTGCCCATCCACAGCCAGAACTGGACCACGCTGGGATGTGACCAGCACAGCTCTGCTCAGAGTGAGCATCCTCCTCACCCTGGCTTGGATGGTTCATTTTCCAAGTCCTGTTTCCCGCTCGTCCTTTCCAGCGACGTTGGGATGGGCGGGACCCCGAGTGCCGGGCTCTGCCGTGGTATCTGATGGAAACGCAGTTTGAGCCTCCCTTCTTTAATGATTCCCTTTGAAATGTTGTTGCTTCCGCACATCCCCCTTCGGGGTAGAATATTAAGCAAGAGCAACTCGGCTGGAAATTCAGATTGTTTTTGTGTCTGTTTTCATTTACATTTTAATGACAGAGAAATTGTAGAAATCTGGCCGTTTGCAGCAGGGCCAGGGAAAAGGGGAAAAATCACCTGCCACCACCTCACCTTTGCCCCTCATAAACAGCATCAGGACCTGGGAGTCACCAACTTTTGGCATGAAAGTGCTTTTTTTCCCTTTCTCCTGCCCAGGCAGGTGGGATTTAAGTCAGAAATGGGCTCTTGGACCCCTTGCAGGGGCTTTGCCCAGGTGCAGCATCGAGGCAGGGGTGCACCGGGTGTTTGGGTGCTGGGGAAGGGGATGTGGTGTGAAGGAGCGAGCACGTGGATGCTGTCCATTTGGGATGGTTGGGTGCTGAGGCCAAGGGTGCTGGTGCTGCTCCAGGAGCTCGCTGCACCTGCAGGAGGAGGGGAAAAGAGATCCCAGGCATCGTCGTCTGCCTTGGACAGAGGTGGGGCAGGATTTCCTCTGTGAGAGCAGAGCCCCATCCCAGGAACCAACTCAGCGCCCAGGAACCAACTCTGTGCCTCAGCAGCAGCCCATGGCTCTTCAGATGAGGTATGGGGATCCAGGCCTCCCTGAGAAAACAGCTGGGAGTAAAGATCACTGGAAGAGAGGCAATAAACTCTCGGTTATTCTTCTGCCAGGGAGGCCAATCGAGCTGCAAAGAGTGCCCCAAGGCCAGCCGTACATCATTATTTCCTCACGCGGGTCCCGTGTGATGTAGTGGCTGTCTCGCTGGAGGGAATGCCTTCCCAGTTCTCAGCATCAGCACTGGAATATCTGGAGCCCTGGAAGCATCGGGTTGAATCCCAAAAGCCCCGATGCTGCATTTTATTCCTTCAAGACGATAATAATCCGAGTGCCGCACGCACGGCCTGTCCATGAGTGTTTGATTGAGGGCTAAAAACAAAGGTTCTGCCTGGACAGCCAACAAACCCCCATGCAGCCCCAGGGGCTCACTGGGGGGGCTGCTGGCTCCTCCTGGCCGGGATGGGGGGACATCATTCCCCACGGGCTGCTGCACATTGGGATGGGGCTGCCAAAGACGGGCTCCAGCTCTGTGACATAGGTGGGACTGCAGTGTCGCCACTGCCAACCTCTGCAGACAGGAAGCCCTGGGGTGCAGACTGGGACCAGGTTCCAGCCTCTGGGATGGCCAGACTGGTCTCCAAGCTCTCTGTGGACCGCTGGAAGTGGATGAAAGTTCAGGCTGGTGTGGTGGAGTGAGGCTTCCAGCTTGCCTGTGCTTAGATTTAAACTGAAGTGCCTGGCTTGGCTGCATTCACAGACTCTAGCTGTTTTCCACCTTGGAATCTCCATTTTCCTCTGCCCTGGCTTAATTTCTCTGCTCTGGACAGACCCGGAGGGGGAGAAGGCAGCTTCCAGCTCTCAGTCACGGATGGAGGCTGCATTTTGCACTAACAACAAAGTGAAACAACAAAGAAATGCATTCGGGTTTTTTAAGTCCTTTGAGGGCTCGGCTCATTTTGTTTTCCCTTCCCAAAGCCTCCTTCCCCCATGGCTCCAGCCCTGCCCTGCAAGTGGCACCATCTGTATTTTCACGTTTGAGTGCTGCCGGAGGCAGGAGTGGCACCATGGCACCGGCTGTGCCAGGACCCAAGCGCTGGATCCGATCACCACGCCGGCCCTTTCATCTCCTGAGTTGTGGCACACTTGGTTTCTCAAGCCATCCAAAAACTTCCCAGGGTGGGGAGATCCAAGCTGACTTTCTGTCTCCTTTGTTTTCTCCAGGAGGGCAAGGAGGAGGGTGCAGAGCCAGCACTGGGGCACACGCACCCCGGCAAACCCACCGGAACCTGGGAGAAATGGAAACTTTTTAAAAATTCATGAAAACCAAGGAATACAAAGCCGAATTAGGAGAGCCAGGAGTGCTGGGCTGAGTCTGTTTGGTGTTGATACTGTGCAGAATTAAGTCAGACTGGTCTTTCTTGTGGCCAGAGGGTAGGAAAAGGGCTCCCAGTGGAGAGGACCCAGCCCGGCGCTGGCGATGCTGAGCGGGGATTGATAACCCGGCACGGGGGGCCGCGGCTCCGACGGATGCTGCTCCGGGCCCAAAAGCTGCATTTATCCCAGCGATAGCAGCCGAGCCAGAGCTGCGGGCCTTGGGGGCAAAAAAGGCTTAAAAACCCATCCTTCATTCATCAGGCAGCTGAGACAGAGAGGGGGAGGAGGGGGAGACAAAAATGATGGAGAACGAATTAAGAATTGGTGGAAACATGGAGGGGGAGCTGTTGTGCCCCGGACAAGGGGCTCAGCCCTGCCTGGACCCTTGCCCACAAAGCCAGGAATGGGCAGGAGCCTGGGTGGGGGGTGCCCAGGAGGGCATCAGGGCACGAATCCCACCTGAGGTGTCACTTCCCAATCCCCAAATAATACCCCTCTCCAATCCTGCAGCCACCCACCGCAGATGCTGGTGGGTGGGAGGCAGCAATGGGTGCGGAGGTCTGGGGTCCCCTTTCCAGCATCGCCCTCCGGTGCCCTGGCAGAGCCAGGTGGCCACTGGGAATTTTGCAGACAGGGGAACGGCAGGAGAAGGTTCATCAGTTGCTTCTCACGAGCAAATAATGCAATGTGACAGCACAAGGCTGCGAGGGGCTGCGAGGGGCTGCGAGGGGCTGTGGAGACCCCTGCATTAAGGGAAACCCACCATGTGGAGAGAATGTGCCCGGCAGCGTGGGCAGGGACCTGCCGGAGCAGGGATCAGTGTGGGCAGGCAGCACAGAGGGAATGGGGGGGCTGGAGATGCTCATGGCTGAGATGTGCACCCCAAAACCTCCTGCCTGCTGTGGGAGATTTCTGCTCTGCCCCCAGCTCCTTGGGACATGCAGGCAGCTCGCCATGGAAAACTTTCCAAAGGACTTGGTTTGGTTGCACGCTGGAAGAAAACCAAGTTTTAAAACCTTGAACAGTTGATGAACCAGTTCTTGTTCCCCAGCCAGCCCCAGTTCTGCGCCCATCGACTGCGGGGCCAGAAGGAACCATGACACAAATCAAATCTGACATTTTACCCAGCCTGGGCCAAGGAAACTCACCCAGAACCTTCTCCACCAGCCCCACAGTTTGTGACAGCAGCGTCGCGGCTGGGAAAGCATCTGTCAGCTCTGTGGTGACAAACGAGGCCATGGGCACAGCGTTAACTTCCCACACCCTCCCAGGTTCAATATGGGGACACCCACGGCAGGTCTGAGAGCAGATGCCAAATCCCCCTCTCCACGCATCTTTATGGACACCTAAAGTACACTCGGGAACCTGCAGAAGAGGAAAAGCCCTCTCTGGGTGCTGGGAATGAGCTTTGCACCCCACGGGGGTCACCTGATGGTCACACTGGTCACACCCAGGCCAAAGCAGAGGTGCCACCACCCAACTTCTCCTCGTGGAGGAAGGAGTCTTCTACCACGTTACTCAGTGGAGTCCAAAGCACCAGGATTGCACTGTGGAAATAATTCAAATTAGGCATGCGTGTAATTACCGATATTTTATCCAAACAGGAGGAGCTGGAACATCCCTGGGTATCTGGGGAATCATCTCACTAGATGCAAAGCAGGAAACGATGTGGTGGATGGGGGACAGGCTGATGCAGACCCTGCCCAGGGCTGCCTGGTGGAACAGGGGGACAATAAGTGTCCTGAGGATGTGCCACCAGTGTGGGCATCCCAGCCAAGCTCCCCCTCTGCTGCCCCTTATGTGATTTATCATGGTGGGACAACCATCCAGACAATGGATATCCATTTCCAAGCATCCTAAGTGTTTGGACTGCCAAGCTCTTGTCCCATCCTGCTCATTTGCCAGCTCTTTCCAAGCCCTGTCAGAGGAGGCTGCATCCCTGCTGGTTCTGCCACACCAGAGCCTGCACCTTCCTCATGTGTGGAGGATGAGGCTGAGGCAGCTCCCAGCTGTGGGACTTGGCAGATGGAGAATTTGGGTCCAGAGACCTCCAGGGACTAGGAGCCACCAGGAGAGGTGTGGATTGAAACCAGCCGAGCTCCTCCAGGCCAGCCCTGCTCTGGTTCAGCTCTGAGCAAGTTTTCCATGCCCTGGGCTTGGTTTTTTTTTTACTTGGAACGAGCCCAATACACCAAGTTTTGCATGATTTTCTGCCTCCAGCTCCAGACTTTCCAGAAACTCAACCTCTTGGGTCGTGCCAGACGCCTGCTGCCGGCTCCTGGTGCTGCCAAAACTGCCCTGGAGGCTGCTCAGGAGTCGCCAGTTCAAAGCACGGGCACGAGCCTTACCCGGTGCTCGGCAGCAGCCCCGCGGCCGAGGGGACAAGGTGGGGATGGAGCCCGGGGCATGGGCTCATCCCGGTGCTGCTCGGAGCGTGTCGGAGCAGGTTCCTGAAGTAAAGGTGAAATTTGCAGGGAGCTGCTCTGAAATGAAAGCAGCCCCTGGAGCAACCTTTCCCCAGGAATTACCCTGCTGATTAATCTCTCCCGAAGTCACCGGTGATAAATGAAGCGATTAAGGGACTGACCTGCCTGTGGGGCTGGGGTTTTGGGGGGTGGGCAGGGAGGGATGTTCCCCCCACCACCATTTGGGCTCTTTACAGACCTGACACCTCCTAAATCCATATCACCAGAGCAGCCCTGGGTGGCTCTTGCAGTGGGGACTGCTCTGGGAGAAGGTCACCGGTGACCACCCAGGTCTGTCCCTGCTCAGAGGGGACTGTGGAAATTGGGGAGAGGGTGTGGAGGCCAGAGTGACCTCATGCAGCCGGGGGCCGGGGCAGAGGGCCGGGGCTGCTGCCGCTCTCAGCTGCGTTTGGTGGTCCCCGCGTGTACCAGGGGCTAATACGTGTGAAAAGCAGATTTATTTTTGCCTACGTTTCATATTCTTCCCGCTCCACAGCGGGAGACAAAGGATCAGCTCTTCAATGGAGTCCTAAGAATAAACCTTAAACCTCATCAAATCCAATCCGGCAATAAAAATTGCCCGAACAAAAGGCCAGGGACGGAGGGTGGTGGCGGGGCCGTTTCCCCACGATAACAAGTTTTCACAAGACTGTTTATCCGCACAATTTGGAACGACACTTAAAATCTCTAATCCCAATAGGCATGAAAGTGCTTGTCCCGAGCAAGCAGGTGGATTGTCCCGGAGCGGCCGCGTTGCCAATGCTGCTCGGTGGCCGCGGCGGTGCCCGTGGGGGTCACGGGGAATGTGCTGAGACGGGGCAGCTGCAGCCTGAATGCCTCTCTTCAACCTCAAAGCCTCGGCCCCTCTCCCCCTCACCCCTCTCCATCCCACCCCCTATTCAACCCGGTTTTAAAAGGCAGCAAAATGGTTACAAGGTTTAAGGCAGAGGCGAGCAAAATGCTGCACAAAGGGAGGACAAAGGCGTGCGGCGGCCGGTCCCTAATCCAGCATTGCCCATGGCAATGCAGCCCGGAGCGGGGCTGCGCGGATTAAACCCACTGCCAACGCCGGGGTTTAGCGGCAGGGCTGGGGGGTGCCCGGGGCTGTCCCCCCCTCCCGGCCCACCAGAAGGGGCGTCTGCCACCACAGCCCTCCGGGGCATCCGTCCCTCCAGAGGCTGGTGCAGGAGGTGGGGTGGAGGCAGCGAGACACAGCGGCTTCACCCTGTCCCTCATCCCAGGGAGCAGCGCCGGTCCTCGGGCTGGTGCGGATCCTGTGGAGCCAGGAGGTGGGATGCTGGGAGCTGATTGATGTTGGGCTCAGCAGAGATGCTGAGGGTGGAGCAAGAGCCTCTGTGTCCCCAGTGGCACCTCCAGCCCAAAGAAACCCTTTATTCCTCCTGTTTTTACACAAAATTCCAGAAAGTGTTCATGGCAAATGACAGCTGCTAAGTTGCCCAACTTGAGGCCTTCCAAGGCTGTGCCATGAGCCACTGGACCAGCTGCTTTTCCCTTATAGCTGCTGCCTCCAAGCTCCCAACTCAGTTCCATGCCAGGAGCAGGTGCCCACATTCCCAATATAAGGCTCTGTATGGGGGGAATCTCCCGTCTGGGGTAGGGATGGGGTGAGCCACAATCCCCCAAAACCAGCAGCCCTATAACCACCAGGACCCGTGACTGAGGATGCCCACACCTCTTTGCCCCACACACCCCGAATACCTGGTGGCATCCAGGACAGTCTTGGCTCCTGGCACATGCTGCCTATCCTCAATTTATGGAAGACTCCTTCCTCTGGGCCTGACATTCCCCCAGCACCCAGAAAAGGAGCCATCTCCCCCACAGCATAAGTTTTCTCCTCTGTCTAAAGTTGGTTTTGAAATGAAGATAATTATTTTCGCAGTCTCCGCGTTATCAGCCGGAGCCCGGCGCTGTGCCCGCCCGGCTCAGCAGACAGCTGCTAATCCCTTTAGCACTCCAGAACTATCACCCAGACAGCAACGGGGCTGGGGATAAAACCAAACTGACATCCCTTTCACACGTGGAAGTGAGGAGAGACGCATCGGAGGGTCCTCGCTGGGGAGCAGGGCGGGCTGGGACCCCGCGGGTGCCAGGGGACGCGTTACGGTGGCAGCCGCACGTCCCGCCGGCTCAGGGCGAATGAGCGCCAGCGCAGTGCCACCGAGCCGTGTCTGCGGGTGACAGCTCTGGCACCCCTAATTGGCACCACGGCCCTGCCCTGCTTCCCACGCCCACCATGCACAGGCTGCTGTTGGGCATGGCTTAGCTGCAGTGAGAATTGCCGGGCTCAGGGGTGGGAGATGCCCTGAGTGTTCCTGAGGTGAGTGGGATGTCCCACGGGTGGCTGGGACATCCCGGGGGAAGGACATTAGAGGACAGGTGAGGGGTGTGCTGCATCCCACTCCCCAGGGCTCAGGTGGGCTGCAGTCCTCGCTGGATGCTCTGAGGCTCCTGCTCACTGCAAAGAGGCTTTTAATTACTGTCAGTGCCCGAGTCCTGCAGCAAACTGCTCTTTCCTCTCCCCAAAGACGGGCCAGGGGCAGGTCAGGGCTTTGGGCCATTTTCAGGCATGGATTTGTGATCCAAAGGGAAGGACAGAGATCCCAGGAGTACAACATGCACAGCACAGCTGGTTTTTAACCAACAGGTAACGGGGCACAGGGACAGCGACTCAATCCCTGCCCAGAGCTGCCCAAGGCATTTCTGGTAAGGAAATCCTCAGAGTGAAAAATCTCTTCTCTCCACGGTTATGGCCACTGGAGCTGTGTCTGGACACACTCAGTCTGCACAAGGCCGCCTTCTCCTTCCTTAAGTAATCTGCCTTTAAAACAACATCTATGAAACCACAGCAAAAGCAATACCCTATTTGGTCAAGTGGAGTATTTTTTCCTCCCCAAGTTCCTGGCAAAATGAAGGCACTTGGATAAAGTTAAGAAAAAAAAACCTAAGACAGTGAGATTGTGCTTTAAATTAGCATTAATTTACAAAGCCCAGACAGACCCGCCAAGCAAATTGTGCCCATTAATATATTAACAACAGATTTTCCCTACTGCTCCTTTGGGTCCAGAGCCTGAACAGGGGCTGGTGATTAAGGCGTTTTTAATTCTAAGAGCCTCAATGACCGAGCTGGACCCGCGTGCGCCCACGGCCGCCTGTGCTGGGAGGGTGTCAGAGTGACCTCAATAAAGTAGGTGACCACGGCACCTCTAATCCCCTCTTTTAATTGATTACTCTCACCCAGCCCCTGAGGCCATGAGAATGGGGGACCCACCCTCTATAGATTAGCACCCTTTAGTTTACAGATCAGCCACTTTTTCAGTCCTTTGCCCTGCAGCAATGCATGAAAATAACACTAATCTCATTAAGGACAGAAGGGAGCCCTTCAAAGTTTATTAATAATGGGAGCAGACAGGGAGAGAGTCAGGTTCTGGGTCAGATTTCAAAGCTGGGAAGTGGCAGGAGCTTTCCAAGGGCCTGGTTTTGCCAGGGAGGAGGGTTTTTGCCATATTTCCAGCCGGGTCTGGAGGTGCTGGTGATGGCTCTGAGGAGCACTGGGGTTACTGAGCACCTGGGACCCCCCAGATATGGCTGGGAAGGGATGGGCAGTGCCCACCACTGGTTTGGCTGCTTGGGAGCTGGTCCAAGCTCTGCTTCACTGCACAGCACTGTCTTCCCTGCAACCCCCGGCTGAAGAATTTCTTAAATGATGGCACGATCTCATCACCTTGAAGGAGACCTGGCAAACAAGACCTGAAGCTTTAAACACCAGAATGAAGAGGTTCACATTAAAAAGGAGAATAATATTTTCAAGGCCAAAGCAGCATCCTAGCCCTGGTGTTGGTGTTTTAGGTGGAATTGAAGAGCAACACAGTCCCTGAGAGCTGATGGCTGTGGGGCTGTGACCCTGGAGTGGGGCACAGACTGCCCATGTCTGCTGCCTGGGGGAAGTGTGTCTCGAGGGGCCACTGGCACCCGGCACTGGGCTTGTTTCACCTTCCTCTTCCTCACTGTGTGATGAGAGAAAAAACACCTTTCAGCTCAGAGATCTGAGACTCTGTAAATGCCATGAACAGGCTGACAGAGGTTATGAGGGATCACCCAATTTCTCCCAAGCTGCCTGAATCCCTCAACAAAGTCCATGAATTTTTAAAGCACATTCCATGTGCAGTGTCCGGGATGCACTTTTAGGGATGAGCCCTGATTTACTCTCTGGCTTCAAACAGGAGATGATGGCACAAATGCTTTGGCAGAAGTGGGACCTTGGTGCTGCCACACCTGAACTCCACCTCTGTGATTTCCCAAGCATCCTGAGGGACTGGGGTGTTGGGATCTTTGACCGCTCCTGTGGAATGCTCTAAATCCCAGGGGATTTGCAGAGCCCCAGGGAGACACCTCACCTGTGAGAGGGCTGAACCCAGAGCGGGGATTCCCTCCCACAGCATGGGGATCCCATAGCTCAGGAGCTTGGGATGAAACTAAACTGGCATCCTTTTATCACCTGGAAGTGAGGAGAGAAGCAGCTCATGGACCACGTGTCAGGAGCTGCCCCAAATCCATAGGGCCAAACCCACCAACACCCCAATAGGGCTGGATTTTGGGATGGGTGTCTGGGCTGTAACACCAAGGGTTTGAGGGGGGTTCGGTGAGAGGATGAGCCGGATCGAGAGGAGGGAGGGTCCCAGGCTGCGATCCCTCCAGGCCTAACCTAATCACCATCGCTCTGCATTATTACCCTGCCTAACGTGGCATGCTTTTAAATAAAATATGCAAAGATTTCTCAAATTATTTCCCCGGGGCAAGTGCGTTTTCTATCTTCGCTCGTGCATGTTAATCTGAAAAATGCAAATTCCACACACACCCCCATCTGTTGGGGCTCGGCCATTTATTAACTTTTTTTTTAATGCAAAATGTTTCTTTCTTTTTTATATATATATATATGAAAAAGCAATGAGTTTTGTTATCTTTGCCCCTATTTTATTTCATTTACAGAAAACAGGTTTTAATGGGTAAAAAAAAAATAATGATAATAATAAAATGGCCCTGAGGTGCTGAGAATTTCGACTCACTCAGCACTGGAGTTTTAATTGGAGATTGGTGTTGGGCAGGATTACGGCTGCAAGAAGGCTGGGCCTGTTTTAAGGAGAAATGCTGATGTTCAGGGGACAAGATTTACTTATTTGTTTATCCAGGATGACTTTAGTATTCAAGCTTGAGCCAACAGCACATCTTGAGAGACTGACAGCTCCCCCGTGGCTGCCTGGACTTTGGTGGCACTTCCCCAGGCTGCAGGGCTGTCCCTGTCCCCATCCTCTCCTGCCCAGAGGTGACAGTCCCAGACTCCCCAGAGCAGCACGTGGGCAGTGCCCTCATCTCCGTCATTAGGGGTCCTTTGCAAAATCATTAGAAACATCAAGAAAAAAGCAACCACAGACAAAAAACGGGGGAAAGGAGGACCCCAGTGCCGTGTTTTCCCTGACAAGAACCCGATGTGACAGAGCTCGGCGTGCTGAGCGTAATTGGCAGCCTCTGCCCAGGAGAGGCCCATGAACAAACTTGCTCCAGGACGTGAGGATGCCCCGTCCCTGAGCCCGCAGGTCCCCACGGCGGGGGGCGAACGGGGACCGCGGCTCTGGCACGGCTGCCGTGGGGAACATCAGCCTTCACCTGAGTAATGAGACAAAACCCAGGGAAAACACACATGAAAAGGAAGGGAAAGAGAAACTCTTAGGAAATAAGATCAAAGTCCTGCCTTCAAAAACGTTGTCCTGCAGCTACGAAGAAACCCAGATCGCCCTAATTGCGGCAGCTGTGCGCAGCGCTCGGCACGGTGCTGGAGTGGGGGACGGGCTGGGGGGGACCCAGAGGTCCCAGCACCCAGCTGGGAGGGACGGGAACATAATGGGGACATGCTGGGCTTGCTGGTTTTCTTTTTGGAGTAGTCCTGTCCCTGCTCCCACAGGCCCATGTAGCTCAGCAGTGATGTCTGAATGAGAACTGTGGTGTGGGTCCTCACACGAAGGAGCAGAGGGAAGCTGCTGGCTTGGGACACATCACACATTGCACTTAATACAATTGTATTAAATAAAATGGTATTAATATTTATTATATAAATGCAATATTTTATTAATATTGTTCCCACTAGACATTTGAAAGAGAAACATTGGATAAACTGATGGTCAACTGCTTGGACACAGAGAGTTGGTTTATTCAAGGCAAATGGTTGCAGAAAAGGAGCTGCACTGGATAAAAATGTCTCTCTTTTGGAAAACTGCAAAGAATCTCCAGAACTGAGGCTTGCCCAGGCTCCCTGTGCAACTTCCTGAAGAGGCAATGGAGCAGAGGGAACTCCAGTCATGGAATGTTGAGGGCCAAGGGATGCCCAGGTGTGCTGGGTGCTCTGGACACGGGAGAGCCGCTGTCCTGGGCTGGCCCTTGCCAACCCCCCATTTATTGCCATGTTCAGGGCACAGACAGGCTCTGCAGGCAGACACTGCTGCCTCTCCATGGGGCTGGTGCAGGGATGGATGAGCCGGCAGGTTTCCTCCTCTCACCCCGTTCCAGTAGTTGCTCCCTATCTTTCTCTCTGCCATGGTCCCACAGCACCCAGGCCCCACAGCACCCGGGCACCTTCTGGTCCCTAAGGGGACATGGAGCAAGTCACAGCCTCAACCCAGCCCGACCCCTGTAATGGGTGCAGAGCACCCGGGTCTCTGCCATGGTGCAGGGAAGCAGCTGGCTGGCCCTTTAAAGCCTTTTTTTTCCCTCTCTTGTTAAAAGATGTCTGGGAGGGGAGCTGCCAATCTGAAAAATGATCCTTCCTTTTTTCCATTTTCTTCCTTCTCTCCTTCTAGCTTGTGCTCATCTGTTCAGGTGAACCGCAGGCACATTCATTAAATCTCTGTCTTTGACACCTCAGCTGCTTTGGAGCCCTGGGCTGCTCTTTCTCTTTTCTTTCCGTGTTTTTTTCCTGTTCCCCATCTCTGAGCCCGCCTGATCAGCACACTAAGGCAGCGAGAGCAAGCTGCAGAATCGTTAACGAAGCACAACTCCGCTGGTGAGGTGCTGAGTGGCTGGTTTTGGGGAGGGTGTTGGGGGCACCCGCTGTCCCTGCTCGTGGACAGGGAGCACTGGGGCACTGTGAGGTGCCACCGCTGGCACTGGCATGGCACGGAGGGAGATGAGCACAGTGACAGCACAGCCTGCACCCAGCCAGTGCCCCAGGGCTGCGGCGGGCAGCCAAGGGCTTGGCTCACTCCACTGTCCTCAGTCCCACTAAATCCTGTTACTCCATGCAGGAACGCCTTTCCTGCTCCCCAGCCCCCCTGGGCTCCCCAAATCCTCCCAGGGTTTACCCTCATGCACCCATTCCTTGCCTGTCCCGTAAGTCCCATCCTGACAGGGAGGCACCCATGGCTCATCTGGCCGCAGATTTTCTGCTTGGCCAAGAGGGACAGAGCCCATCTCCAGCAGCTGCCTCTGGATCAGCTTCTGATGCTGAGTGGGGCTGGAGGAGAGAGATAACCCACCCGGCTGCCGCCAGGAAGGATTTGGTCTCAGTTGTGCTGGCCCCTGGCCGGGTACCTGCCTACTGCTCCCAGTCCTGGAAGCCCCAGCACCGAGCAGTGAAGGTGGTGGGGATGAGATGCTCTCCATGGCCTTTGCCCGTGGGCTCAGAACAAAGGGGCAGGAGCAGGAAGGATCCCTTTGGTAGAGGCAGAGCCGCAGCAATGAGGAGGCCGGCAGAAGGACTGGGGCTGGACCCAACACCTCAGGAGAGCACATGTCCAAATCCCAGCTCTCTCTGGGACGCAGTGCTTGCACCCAGGGCAGGGCAGTGTGTCCTGCAGGAAGGGGACAGCCTGGTGTGGAGAACGGAGCTGAACAGCGAGTGGCTCCAGGAGGCTCAGCAGGACTGGGGCTGTAAAGCTGTGAATTCCTGCAGAGTTTTGTTAGCGGGATCGGTGCGCAGCCTGGTGCCCTGCTCCAAATTAATTATCCGCTGACACGATTTCGCTTCTTTCCCTTTGTGTTATTTTAATTAACAGAGATCTCCTCCAAGCAAGCCAGCTGTCATGTAAATTGTAAAACTGTCAGCATGTACAGGAACTTAACAGGGACTGGAAGAAAGCCTTGCACAAAGGGATGTGCTACTTTCCCTTTTTGGTTTTCCTTCTCTTTTTTTAAATCTGGCACAATCGTAAAGTTAAAAAAAAGTGTGAAGACTAGGGTGGGGCAACAGTTGGAGAAAGCCCAGCTTTTACTTTATATCCATTTCTTGAAGCAGAGGCGCAGGACAGAGGTGTTCTTAAGTACTTTGGATCAGGATTGTTTCCTTGCACATCCCTGTAGCCTGGGCATTCCTCCCAGGTCCCTTCCCCTCCATCCACGCAGGCTGCAGGTGGGATGAAACCTACCATAGGAAGGACTCAGCATTAAGGTGGGCAAAAGGAGACATCCGTGGCTTTGATATAATTAATCTGGTCTGTGTCCATTGTGGATTTCACCCGCATTCATCCTGAGCTTGATGAATCCCTGTGTGCCAACAGCCAGCTGCAGGGCTGGCTCCTGCTCTACTCCTGCACCATCTAGGCTTGAGATTTTTAACTGTGAGCCGAAATCAGCCAGTTCTTCCCAAAACCAGACTCTGCAAACAAGCAAAACCGTGTTAATGGGCCCCATATGTCTTTGGTTAAAAGCTGCTCCAGCAGCAAGAGCAGCAGATGCAGAACAGAGCACACGGAGCCGGAGGTACGGCGGGAGTTCATGCGAGGATACTCCGTGGACATCCCATCTCCCCCGAATGCGAGCAGAAGCCTGTGGTAACCCTGCAGCGATCAATTAATAAATGTTTAGGCAAGTCAATGAAGGTTAGCAAGGCCCCAGCTCAATGGGAAGCTCAGGGAGCACAGCGGGAAGTGGAGATGCTCTGGTGCAGTGGATGGCAGCAGGACACCAAGGGGGAGATGTGCTGGGGCAGCCAGGGGTCTCTGCACTTGGTGGGACATCACAAGGCTGTGGGGCAGGAGGCATGCTCACCAAACCTGCTCCCTGCAGAGGCACCCTCATTTTTGTAAGAATTTCTACATTTTTCTTGCTGCCTGATTTTGGGAGATCAACAGCCTGGGAAGGGCCTGGATTTTCTGCAGTGTGGTTTTCAGTGCATGTCTCATCTTTACAATCTACAGACCTGGGCTATGTCTGGATGAGGACTGAGCTACTTAATTCCATTTCTTCCCTTCCTCATCACAAATGGTTTTTGTTGCCCTTTAAGAACAGAGCAAAAAGATTCCAAACCACATTCGGGTAAAGAAGGATGGATTTTCTTTCCCAGCAGCAGCCAGGGATAAAAGCCTGGAGACAGCTGAGCAAGCTGCAGCATCACAGCCCAAATGCTGAGCTTATCCGACGAGCACAGCCGGGCTGTGAGGGCTCCAGCCTGATGCCGAGGGTTCCACAATGAGGCCAGGGGCTGGGATATGCCGATCGCATATGGAGGTTTCCTCTCGGCCCCGTTTGCATGCCAGGCATGCTGCTTGTCCACTGAAACAAATGACCTTGAGCAGCGCTGCGGGTCAATAAAATAATTTGCTAACTGATCCATCTTCTGTGGCAAACAGATGAATCAACTCCGGCTCCCTGGGCTGTTTTATGTACGGATGGGAGAGCCGTGAAGTTAAAATAACGTGTGCGGCCACATCCATCTCCGTGCAATGAAAGGATGGCTCTGAGTGAATAAAGTTGTGTATTTCTAGATGGGGAAAAACCATCTCTGCATCACCTGACACTTGATTTGGTGAGGTGGGTGCTGTTCCCCAGGACAACCTGGCCCAGACCACACTCTCCTTTGGTGGAGCATTGTGTCCCCTTTGTTCCTGCTTTCCACCCATCTCCTCCAGCAGCTCCACTGCCCTGGTATGTTCCTGATGGCCTCTCCTGGGCTTCAGCTCCCAGACAACCCTTGGCCATCCTGTTGTTGCCCCCACCTCATTTCTCCACAAGGAATGGAGACTCCAGTTCCAGCCACAACGGTGACTCACAGCCGGGAGCTGGAGTACAGTGGGAGGCACACTCGGCTTTTACTGGTCTCCACTGCAGCAGAGCACTAAAAGCAATTAAGAAATGGCCGTTTCCATCCTGGCAACCTCCAGCAACATTGGCAGGGGGTGGGCAGGAGCTGGAGTCACCGGGGCTGGTGCACGTGGCCGGGCTGCATCTGTCAGAGAGCGCGGCAAACTGGGGCACTCGGAGGGAGCAGAAAGGCCCCGAGGCAGCCTGTGCTCACTGAGCCCCTAATCACAGCGAGGTGATTAATGCCCTTCTGCTCCCGTGCGCCGCTGCTCCGTTCCATGCTCCCCTCGCTCAGCACTGCTGCCTCGGCAGGTCCCACACCGGCGGGCACCAGGCACTTGGCTTTGCAGGGATGGTGCTCAGTTTTCCCGGTGCTGAAAGCAGAGGTGAAGCTGGCAGTGGGAAAGGGCAGGGCAGAGCAAAATCAGCGGTTCATCTTCGGCTACAAAATAGTCTGTGAATTAATGTCTGTTCTTGGGAGAGGCGTTTTTATCACCTTTCCTCCCAGAGCTTCCCAGCACTGTGTCTGTCAAGGGCCAGCATATTTCAGGAATCCTAGGGCTGAGACTCAGACTTGGCTCCTGCCTCATGCAGCCTTGGACAGGCTGGAACTGCCCGATATCCACCCCTTTGTAGATTAATCTGATGAGTGCTTTGCTGTTGGTTTTAGGCTGGTGCAATGAAAGCAGGGTTTGGGAGCAGGAGACAGCCCAGATTTAAGCTCAGGGCCTCCCCAGGGAGTGGCATCCCAGCTTTCAGTGCTGAGGTAGAGGTTGCTGGGGTTAAAAATTCCCTGTGCCCTGCTGCTCCAGGTGCTTATTTTCCAAATCCTTTACTAAAATTGCTGGTACAAACACAATCTTGTAGGAGGTTCCTGCAGTCCCTGCAAGCAGGAGGAGGGTACTGGTGAGTTCCTCATGCCAGACACAAGCCTGGTGCCCAAACTCCTCCTCTGACAGCTGGAGCACAGAGCTGGGAGGAGAAAGAGGGAGTCCTGGAGCCCAGCACTTGCTGATCTCAATGCTGCATTGTGCTGCAGGATGGACACCTTCCTGGGGGACGCAGGTGGAATGTGTCCCCGTCTGCTCTCCCATCGTGGGGTGGGTTACCTGGCCATGCTCCTCTGGCTTCTCCCCACAGGTTAACAAGGTTAGGCATAGCTCAGCCAGGTTAGGCACAGTTCAGTCAGGCTAGGCACAGTTCAGCCAGGTTAGGCACAGCTCAGCAGCAGCAAATGTCAGTGAGCAGGAACAAGCGGCTGTGCTCATTCCCAGGAGAAGAGAGGTCACAGTTTGCCTGTCCCAGAGGTTAACAAACCCTGCACAGCCACCCCAAGGGCACACGGGCTGCTTTAGCTGGACACCAGAGATAAAAGAGCTGCTCAGAGGGCACAGAAAAATGGGGTCCCTTCCACAGGGCCACAGGAAACACCTCGTGCCCCAGCAGCGTCACGCCGTGCTCCTCTTCCTTGGCCACGTACTGGGCAAAGCTCACTCAGCACCGGGATTGCTGCAGGGCACTTCCTGTGAGCCATTAAAGCACGTTGGGTAATTAATACCTTCCATGCATGAGGAAAAATGAAAGGCAGGTGGGAGGAGGAGGGGAGCAGGGAGGAGGCAACTCCATTTTGAAGGCTGTTGGGGTGGTTTTCCCTTGGCATGTTGTTATAATTTGGAGGCTCCTGCATGCTGCAGCGTTCACACCTCTCAGACATTATCCACAGCCTGATTCCAGCCAGCACCACAATGCTGTCAGACTGTACAGGATCCATGCTCCCTGCTGGAGCAGCTCTCCTCCTCCTCATCCCTTGGGACCACTGCAGGATGAGCTGAGGCTGCCCCACACTCCAGGCTCAGCATCCAGCCAGCTTCTCCAAACCCCCTCCATAGCTGAGGGTTACAGGAAAGGCCCCTCTGTGCTAAAGAAAGCTCCATTTCAGCACCTTAAATACAGTTTCTTAACAAACAAAATGTTTATTTTCTGAATAATAATAATAATAATAATAACAATAATAATAAAAGAATTCCAGCCTCGGGGCATGTAGTGGGATGGCTGCAAGCTCATTGGAGCGTGTGTCCATTACCGCCCGCACTCCAGACCCTGGCGCAGCCCCGGCGCTTTATTCCGGGAGAGTGACTGACAGACCCTGATCGATGCTGATTTGGGTCTTAAATAAACACACTGGCGCTGGTTTGCTGGGAAGAGAGAGGTGTCGGCATCTGGCTGACAGGCAGAGAGAGACAAACTTTGCCAAACAGGCATTTCTTAGCAGTATTTCCTTTTTCTGCAATTTATTTCCCTTCTCTCAGCACTATGCCATGGGAGCTGGGCAGGAGATGGGATGCGGCAGAAAGGTTTCAGAACAGAGTTATTTTGCATTTTACTCCTTTAACTTATGTCTTCTGACAGAAAAGATAAGAAAGACAGAAAAACAGAGTTCAAATATTCAAACAGAATTGTGCTGCTAAGAGCCACCAGATCTCGTTGCTGCCTGATCAGACCAGCAAGCAGGGAAAGGTGCTTCACTGCCGACAGCTGCTGTCAAGACAAAAGCCCTTTGATAATTTGCTGAGCTGTGGCAATTCACATCTGCAAAAGCTGTAGAGCTCCAAGGAACCCCGAGATTCTTGGAAATGTTTTTCACCAGCATCATGTAGGTCTTAAAATTACTGGAAATGGCACTTGAGAGTTGAGTGACTCAGGCTGCTACAGTTTGGAAAATATCACTCAGGTCATTTTTTTCACCCTTTGAGAATGATTCTGTCATATCCAACACATCCCCAATGCCCATTTCTCCTTTACTGCCATGTCAGGCATCAATATTGAAACAGCAGCAGACAAAGTTTGCTGCTGCAACATCCCAAATACTTCTGTGCACCCATGTTCTGATGGCTCCCTGTGAGGTGACTCTGTTATCTCCTCATCTCTGACCCTGCGTGCCAGCAGATTCCAGCCTGGGCAGAAATGAAGGTCACAAGTTACTGAGCCAATCCGGGAAAGAAATTCCAGGAGAGCAGATCAGGATTGTTTTAATTAAAGGAAAGAGGCAGGGGAAGGGGGGCAGAGCAACACTCGAGCAATCAAACAACATTTTCCCATCGTGAAGATGAACAGTTTGAGGTAGGAATAAGACGGCTGAAATTGTCTTTTTAAAGGAATGTAAAAATGTGGATGTTGGATGATTGACAAATAAAGGGCACTTTCCTTTAATTTAAATATGCTCCTAGTTTGTGCAGAATATGTTAATTTATACATTGCCTAAATAGCCAGTAGCTATTGTCTGTAAAACCACATCAGATCAGGGCAGCAGGGCAGTTAATGTACTGGCTGGATGTTATGGCTGGTCAGTGAAGCGATCCGAGCTTCCTTCCACTGGCTCCCAACCCCTAAATGGAATAGCTGAGCTGTAAAAAACTGCCAGGGGCATAAACTGAAGTTCATTCTGTCAGCCTTCAATAGGACAGGGCTCTCCTTCCCACAAGGACCCATAGATACCCTCAGCCCCAGACCAGCTCCTGCTCTTCTGTGATCCCAGAGCTGTTCCCCTTCTACTGGAGAGCCCTCCAAGCCCCTGTGCTCTCCACAGGGATGATTTCTTGGGCAACATACAGGCCACCCCAGGAGCTGTTCACAGCTTTACAGCACCTTCCCCTGACCTTGTGCTCACCCCATGCCTCAGTTTCCCTGGCTGCAGGCTCTCCCGCACCCTGCAGCCCAGCTCTCCTGGGGCTTTGGTCACATCTCCTCTCTCCCAAGGTCCCACGGCAGGTCTTAGGCTCCCCAAAAAGTCCTGCTCTGCTCCTGCCATGCCATGACCTGCCCTGGGATTTTCAGCTGGGTCTCCTGAGCAGCCTTGGGGGCCCAGCTGGATTTTTAACCCTGACATTTGGGAGCCTCTGCTCCAAACAGGTCCTGAGCGTGATCCATCCATGCCTGACCTGCCTCTTCCTCTGCCTTCATGTGCAGCCATGGCTTGGTCTGGTCTCTGGAGCAATTTTTAATGCAGAGAGGCTTCTAATTAACAGGATTCTGAAGTTAATTAAGACAATCTCGTTTAGATCTCTCCATGAGTGCTCACAAGGGCAATGCTGCTTCCCTGGGCTCCTTGGGAGCCTCCGCTCACCTCCCAAATCACACCCCAGGAGCTGTTGTGTCTCGGGAAAGGGTCTGGGATGTCACCTTAAAGACTGTCAAGTCCAAAGGACCAAATGACCAGCATGGAAGTCCAGACTCCACAGACTCCGGGGCCATGCTCCAGCCTTCCTGGGTCCTCCATTCCCTTCCGGACAAAGCTGCTGTCTCAATAGGTGACTCCTAAGGAGAAACTCGTCTCCCATGGCAGCCCAAAACCAGCAACATTACGGACCCATCTTGTTTAAGAAAGGTCCATCCTCTGCATTCCCAATGCCTTCCCAAAGATCAGTCTGGATTAAGTTTACAGTGATATGATAAGTAGTAATAATACTGCTGCCTTGCCCCTAATTATTTTCAATATAATTACGTACCCTCAAGAAACCTTTTAAATAGCACACTTTCCTCAGTGCTCCGGTCCAAGGGATTCATTTGTCTCAGGAAAGAAATATTCTCGGGGCTGAATCCTTCATTAGTCTTTCCTGGAGAGACTCCTGCTGAAGTCAGCAGGGTATGTGTGCCCCACTGGAGGACGTGGGGCTGTGCCTGTCTGGGCAGTGCCCACCACGGGAAGATTTTACAAGCCTCTCGGAATTTGGTTTCTTGGCAGCATAAAGCATCTGGCAGTGAAAAAAAGCCTGGAAGTCTGCTGGAAAGTATCAGTGAATGACTCCGAGTTTCACTGTCTTTTATCAGCTTCTTACACTTCCTTTTCTTGTGTTTTAATCCCACACAAGTGCTGTAGCTCCAATGTGTGAAGTAAAAAGAGGGAAGACACTCAGAGTCTGAGATCATACTGTGTAAGCAGGTGCAAATCAAAAATGCACAGCCTTTACATCATTGTGGTGCCCTGCCCCACCTGGAGATCAAAACTGGGAAGGAACAGCAAGGCCAGTGTGTTTGGAAGGGAGGAATTACATGCATACATTGAATTATTTATGTAATATATTTTCAGGTGGTCCATAGTTTCTCTGAGCAAACTGACTTTTCATTCACAGTGTGCTCAGGTGGGATCTTGTCTGTGGCACCCTCATGGAACTTCCCGTTAAAAAAGATGCCCTTGACTGGATTCTCCACTGTCCCTGTTCCCTGCTGCCCTCCTGTTCCATGGCTGGCAGCACATCCAGGGTCTGGGATTCCCGTGCATGCCCACAGCTGTGGGATGGGATTCCCATGCTTGCCCACAGCCCCAGGACAGGATCCTGATCCGTGCCCACAGCCCAAATCTGTCCTGATGTGCTCCTGCTTCCCATGTTCAAACCCATGGGATGCTCAAAGCAGGATTCAGTTCGTGGGTTTTCAGCAATTAATGATCTTTTTAAGATGAAAAACCTGTATAAATGGATGCTTTCCTATGATCCTGTTTTATTTACCTGCTGGCACAGTGGTTGTGACTCCACTTGGATTTTCAGCCTGCAGAGACTCTTCTGTGCCTTATAGGGTGTCCTGAGCTCTCCCCTGGATTTAGGAGTTATTCCTGGTGGATGAAGCATCTGTGTAAACCAACACCTGCTTGACCCCTAGACCAAGGAACAGGGACCATGGCATCCCCAGTCTGCATCCCTGAAATCCTTTGGGGAAAGGGAGGACTCTTACTGGGAAATGACAGCCCAGCCCATCCCTCTCTGTGTATTCCCACACACCTGCATTCCAGACTGTCTCTTCCGTGCACCAGTATCTGAAAACCAGGGATGGCTTTCCAAGGAAATTTCCTCACTGAAATAGTTAATGAGGACTGATCCCATCCCCCAGCTCTCTCCCCCCAGCTCGCCACCCCTCTGAAAAAAAATCAGAATAATAATTAAAAGATGCCTAGAAACGCTCTTGGAAGAGCATAAATTCTGAAGATGAAAGTAAATGATTAAAATAATTAAATACTTCAAGTTGACAAGCAGAAGCAGAATCTTGCCAACGGACATTTGTCGGTAATTAGTTAATTAATCCTAACACAAATTATAAGCCATAACAAACCAGTCAGGCTGAACGCAGCCGGCTGTTCGGAATTAAACTTAGAAAAAGAGGGAGTGAGAGAAAGAAGAAAGAAAAGTTTGGAGATTCTTGCAGATCTGAGGCAAGATGCTGTGCAGGAGCTGGTGTCCCCCTGGGAAGGAAAGCCAGCACAGGGGCAGGAGTTGGGGCAGAACAGGGCTGTGTTCCCACCTGGCAGGAGCACAGTGGGACAGGATGCATGGAACAGGCAGTACAGAGCAAGATTTGGGATTTCCACCCTTTTTCTGTGAGTAAATGCAGCACAAAGGCTTGCCAGCTCTGTTTCCTACTCTGCTACTGGTACCAGTGTGCACTTGAGAACATCCTTGCCATGGGAATGAGCTGGTCTGGGCAGGTCCACAGGACCTCCAGGTCCACAGGCAGGCGGTGACATTAATCCAGGGGTTTCTGGAAGATGCGTGGACCGGCATCTGTGAAGGGCTCAATCCTGGGGTGCTGGGAGGGCAGCTGCAAACCAGCTGCCCATTAACACCCTGGAAAGTGTTTCTAGGACAGGCTGGAAAAGCAGGGTCAGTGCTTGGGAGCTGGGTCCTGCCAGGGAAACTCGGTGCAAATGACACCAGGACACGTGCGTGGTCAGCAGGGACCCGGCATGAGCCTGATGCTATCCAAATCGCTAGGAAGTTGGGGAAGACAGAGCCTTTGTGCAATGGGAAGAGGTTAATGAGCTGTGGGCTGGTTTCTCACCTCCGGTCACCTTGGCTCAGGTCCAATTTTCAGCCCTAGATTAAGTGAGGTTGGTGATCCACAGGCACGACACGGTGACTGACAGCTCATCTGCGGCTGCACCACTGTGTTCACACGTCCAGCCGGGGCTGGGGAGGCTCTGAAGGGCCAGGCTTTGCCCTTCCTCCAGCACGAAAAAGCTCTGGGGCAGCCAGAGTCGGTGTTCTGACAGAGAGGACCTGCACATCCCCAGCACGGGGACACTGCTGGGTGACAGACTGGGCCAAATGACAGCTGGCAACGCAGCTTAAGTGAGAAATGGGACATACAGGTTGCAAATGGGCTTTTAACAGGATGGAAAAGAAGGCATGAAATGTTTGGAAAGCATAAACAGATACCAGGGAACTGTGACTATCCCACAGATCCCACATTGTTGGAGGAGTTGCCAGTGAGTGATGTGCCACGTCTGGGCACATATCATGTGAGGGGAAGTATGAACATATGAGTACACATGACCATCTCCTGATGTGATTTACATGCAGAGGAGAAAGAGATTATTTACTAGACAATGAGAATTAACACTGAAGAAATTCAAGGCCTGTCTCTTTTGGCCCAAACTCCCTGACTTGCCTGCACAGTGGGTTCCTGTTTTCCATCAAATCCATCCAGAGCTCTGCTGAAGAGAAAGTTTCATCCGCATGTGCGTGAGCATGTGTACGCGCGTGTTCTAAGTGTTTTGCATTATGTGAGCTCTGACCTTCAGAGGGGAACAGAAGGAATATTTTCCCCCCGGAGGCTAGAGTTGTCAGTGAAATGTCTGTCTTCCTTAATAATTTCAATCCGGGTGACAGGGGACAGGGCATTTTGCTCTGAACGAACGTACTGTAAAAACTGTCAGATAGAATTTGTCTCAAGAAGCAACATTTCTATCCATTCGGGGTCATAATTACAGGCATCTTATGACCTGTGGAGCAGCACATTTTTCTCAACCGAAAAAAAAGGAGTCCTAAAATAGGTGGTTTGGTCTTCTGCAGAGCTTTGGATTGAACCTAAATGGAATCTAACAAACAACGGTGATCTGCAGCAGAATGCTTTCTTCGTGTTTGCTGGCTGCTTTTTTAAATCCAGAACAAACTGTGCACTGAAGTGACGTAGCAGAAAAGAGGGATAGAAATTGCCATTCTCTGGGCTGGAGTAATGGCCTATTTCTCCTATATCCTGCCTCCTAACTGCCTGCCTCTCCGAATTTCCTCCACACTGACACTAGCCAGCGTCTTGTTAATGAACTGAATAAGTAACTAAATGGGTGATTAACCAAATGAGCATGACGATAATTTGATTGCACTTTCCCCACTTCTAAAGCACAGGAAACAGTAAGAAAAGAAATAATTCAGTGACCAGCAGGAATTCAAACAGGACAGAGCTAGAGGAGCTGGGGGGAGCTTTGACTAGATGTGGCTGTCAATAAATCCCCCACAACACTGCAGAAATCTCTGGCTAAATATTTAGATTTCTTGATTTGTGCCTCCACACAGAAGAAAAAACTATTCATTGATTTGAAGCAGCTTTTACTTATATGGTTTGATTTTATAATTAGCAACAATCATGAAATGGATCATCCTGCTGTTACGTGCAGTTATGAGTCACACACCACTCAAAGCTGTACATCGTTTTGGGGTCACCACCCTGGGTTTGTATAACGGAGCCTGCAGTGCCTGCAGCTTCCCCACCTCACTGAGGTCTGAGTGACACATCAGACTGGGAGAGGGAACCCTAAGTTACCACTGCAGGAAGATGCCCTGCACTGCTGGGGAGGGAGAAATGGGAAAACTGAGAAATAACACCCTATCCTGGGTCATCCCAGCTGCTCACAGTGGATAATCCTCTTCTCCACCCCAAGCAGACAATGGTGACCATGGCAGAAGCACAGGGAAGGAGCATCCGGCTGAAGAGCAGGGCCCCAGCTGGACTCTGGAACGTTCTCACCTGCAAGATCAATCCTGCCAGAGACACAAACGTTAATCAGCTGATGGCAGGGCAGGTTACAATCCATTTCCACCTGCACACTCCGATGGATGCCCTGTTCTTGCCATCACATGTGGAGGGGAAGCACTCTGCAGTGGGCCTGGGAGTGAGGAGCAGAGCAGCTCTGGGAGGCAGAGGGATGCCTGTAAGTTTCATGGTACCAGGCACTGACATTCCCTGACAAGTTTGCCAAGAATGAGGACCCTTGGAAGGAGTTTTGGTGATAGTGGGCAAGGTTGACAGTCCCTCCACACTGATGTTAGCATGGGAAATGTCTGGAGGGAGGGCATCCCAAGGTTAGAACAATCCCTCTGCAATGCTGCTGTGCCCCTGAAAGCAAGCACTGAAGGGAGGTGCTGACAGCCTGCTCTGCATGCCAGGAGAGCCAGGCTCAGGATTTAAATCCCACTGACAAACACCTCCATCCAGGTAGTGTCTAATATTGTCAAAACAAACGTGAAAGAGATTCTGTAGCTTTGCTGACTAAAACTTCAGCAAGAGCTGCTCTCCAGGGACTCCAAGGCATCGTGGTGGGAAGGACAGAGCCAGACTTGGCACCAGGGTTGCCACAGCCTGGGCATGGAAGGAACTACGTAAGGCTTGTCCCTGCCCATCTCTGAGGGGAATCTGTTAAAAGACACCATGTTTAGGCCCAGAGAAAGTCAGTTCCAGGAGCTCTGTGGAGCCCAGACAGGGAGATTAGGAGCAAAGCCCTGTGTAAGCCTCGCAGGGTTCAATTTGGGGTTGGTGATCCGAACCGCACGCTCCGGCAGCTGGAGAGAGGCTCAGTGAATCAAGACATTTCTGTTCCCATCCACTCCGTTACCCTGCCCTGTGATCTCCTAAATCACCTCTCCTCTCTGCACCTTCATTTCCTGCACCTGAAACAGCAAGAACATGTGGATTCTTTTCTTCTCTGGAAAGCAGGATCTCCTGCAGGAAACGTTGTCCAGGCATTCCAGTAACTGTAATATCATCTTTACTAATACCATATTGAGAGACAACGAAGGACAAAGGCTGGTGCAAGCACTGCTCAGACAATCCCTGGAATGACAAATCCCTCCCATCCTGCCATCCTGGGTCACACCACAGCCCCACACTGGTCGTATGAGATGGGGACTGAGCAGAAAGCTGAGCCCAGATCCCTCAGGACAGCATTTCCCAGGCCAAGGCAGCAGCAGTGCACCAGGAGGGCTGGGCATAGCCCTTCTGGAAGGGCAACAGGACGTTGAGATCAGCAGACTGGGAGGCAGAGGTAGAACATGCAGAGTTTTCCTCCTCCTCTGCTACATTTAGGGCGCTGTGTTCCCTGTAAAAGGTGTTCTCCTGCTCTCACAGGTGGGAGAGAGAGGAATGCCAGTAGCCAGGCTACTCACAGCCTTTGCTTTTGGAATGTCCCCATGGAGGTCGTGGAGCAGACAACACGTAAATACACATAACTGCAGTGTTTGTCTCGAAAATAAAACAGGCAAAGGCACATTCAATTTTAAGACATGCTGCAGCCTGGATAATTTCCATTTTATGGTGGAACATATTCCCTGCTTTCTGCCGGCAGAGCTGTCCTGCTAGTGTCATGGACTTGCATGAGGAGCACCTTAACCCCAGGAAGAGGTAGGTAGGTGTGCACTGGCTGCACGTGCTCCTAAATGGGGAAATCCAATCTGTCAACAAAATTCAGTAACAACTTTCACACTTAATTGTAACCCAGGGCCCCAAAAAAATCAACCAGGACGGTAGTTGTGGATTTTTCATTAACCTTCTCTTAAAAAGGTCTCAAGAAATAACACTGAGTGAGAAGGACTGATTGTACATGTGGAATACGTGTGGAGATCTACAGGGGAAAAACACAAAACTTCAGGTTGGATCCACACAGAAAATCCTTCAGTAGAAGAAAACACCATCGTTTGATTTACACACGCAGCACTCAATTGAACAAGTGTAGCTACAGGGCATTGCAAAACAGTCAAAATGGTGAATTTGCTGCTTGCACACATTTATACTGTTTCCTGGAGACAATCTGCTGTTGCTTTTTGGCATGTTTAGTATTTTTTAAACCACACAAAGGTTATGTTCAGTTCTCCCAACGACTGGGTGTTCACCGTATGCTGGAGCATCCTGAATTTCCTCTCCTGGGGCTGCCTCAAACCTACAGATTTTGGATGCTTTGGTGGCTCCTTTTCTCAGCATGGGGCTGGATTTGTGGAGCTGCACTCAGAGAAAATGCTAATCATAGAATCATTGAATCTTGATGGGGCTCAGGCAGGGGCATAAAACAAGGGCCAGTTGGAGTCACCACAGTGAAACAGTGTCCAGGCAATTACAGGGTGGGGTTTTTTTTCTCTTGTTGTTAATTATCCACATTACAGGCACACCTGGAAGCCTCTGGGTGGAAGTGTCCAAGACCAGGCTGGAAGAGGCTTGGGGCAACCTGGTGTAGGGGAAGGTGTCTCTGCCCACAGCAGGGGGTGGGACTGGGTGATCTTTAAGATCTCTTCCAGCCCAAACCATTCCAGGATTTCTGTGCAAGAAGGCACTTTTTTGCCCTGGGAAATTTAAGTAGATTGAGACTGGGGGGGGAAAGAAATAGAGAATAACATTTGCTGCTCAGCAGCTGCTAGAACCCATGTCCAGCCAGGTGATGAACCACATATGCCACCCAAGGTCTCTACCTGAGCTCATGGAAGAGCTTTGAAGCCACCAACTGATAGGAAAATCCACAGGGTCATCTTAAGCTCTGGGAAAAACTCCTATATTGGCTCAATGGGTGAGCCAGGCTTGGGATTGTCCCTTTGGCTGTGGGGAACCAACTTCAGATGGTTTTGGGGCACACGTATACTGATCATCCCCCTGTGCTGGCACTGCTGGGGGCTGCACGTCGGATCCTGGGGCAGTTCTGGGCCCTTCATGACAAGACAGACATTGAGGGGCTGGAGCATGTCCAGAGAGGGAACAGAGCTGGGGAAGAGTCTGGAGCAGCAGGAATGGCTGAGGCAGCTGGAGGGGCTCAGCCTGGACAAAAGGAGGCTCAGGGGGAACCTTCTGGCTCTGCACAACTCCCTGACAGGAGAGAGGGTGAGGAGGGGGCGTCTCTCCTACTATAAAAAGAGTAAGTTCAGGGAAGAGGAAATGGCCTCAATCTGAGACAGGGGAGATTCACATTAGATATTAAAAAAATTTTCACTGTTCACATGATCAGATATTGGAAAGGGCTGCCCAGGGAGGTGGTGCAGTCGCTGTCCCTGGAGGTGTCCAAGAGGCGCTGGGTGATGTTCCAGCAGCAATGCTGGTTGACAGACTGAATAATCTTAAATCCAACCGTGATGATTCTGTGAAAACCTTATGTGGACGCAGCACTTGGGGACATGTTTTAGTGGTGGGCACGGGGATGGCGCTGCGCTGAGGGGGACCTCGGAGGTCTTTTCCAACCTCAGTACCTCATGCTGTGCCTCTGAGGCCTTCTCCACCTCTAACCATCCGGTGATTCCATAGGGATGGAACTCGATTCCCCCAGATTCCCGCCCCGGCTCCCCTCAGCGCTCCGCAGCCCCGCGCGGGCGGCGGCTCTCGCGAGCGGTGACGCCATCTGCGCGCGCGGCCGCGCAGGCGCGGCGGGGCGGGCCGGGCCGCGCTNGGAGTACCTGATCGGCATCCAGGGCCCCGACTACGTCCTGGTGGCCGCGGACACCGTGGCGGCCACCAGCATCATCCAGATGAAGCACGGTGAGACCCTTGGGGGCTCCGGGGCCCTGTGCTAAGCCCTGCCCGCTAGGGTGTCCCGGGCTGACGGCGGTGTGCGCGGTTGCGGTGCTGCGGGCCCGCCGCTCGGGCGGAGGGGAGGCTGTTCACAGGGGAGGGGGTTTCTCGGTTTAAGCGCTGCCGAGCCCTTCAGGGGAGGTGTAGTCGCTGTAGGAGGTGCCGGGCGGCTTCTGGAAATGCGGGGCGGCCTCTGGAGCGCGGAGCCAAAGCGGGGCTTAAATCGCCTCTTGCTCCGGGTAAAGTCCCCCCGTCCTGACCGCGTGTGACCGCTCTGTGTTGGGATGTCAGCTTAATTTACCTGTTGAGGTGAGCGTTAGCTTGTGACCTCAAACCCCGCTCTGCGCCGCAATGTAAAAGTGTTAAAAAACCGCACAGGGATAACGATGTGACAGGAGGTGCTCGCTTGTGCCTAATTCACTGGTAAAACGTAATTCATGGGGAAAAGGGGATTAAGGGAAGTAAAAGTAACAGTGAAAATCATAGAACGGGGCGCAGGAGCCAGACTGAAATATGGCTTTGGTTTCTTTGTGTGGTACAACATCTAGGGCGTCACCAAGTCTCTGGAATTCTCTAAAATCAATTTTTCTTCCTGTTGTTGCAATGACCTGGACAGAAACTTGTTCTGTTCTAGAGACTGTGATTTAGAAGCTCTTTTTTAAAAAGTTGTAGAATAGAGGATTGATAAATCCATACAAATGAATATAAATAAATCCATATAAAACATTTACCTCCAATGTTTCACTTCAAGGCTGTGATAGCCAACTGGAGCAGTGTTAGAGGCTGTGAAAGCTGGTGGCACTTACAAAATAAAAATTGAATCACTTTAAATAATGTTTTCTAAGTTAATGTTGTTTCCAAATAGGTTTGTTCATAAACTTTAAGGAAAATGTACTTTGAACATAGGAGTTAGTTGCTTTTGCTGAGGGAGAACAGCCCATAAATTTCAGGTATTTATTTAGAATATTAATTTGTAAATTAATTTCAGCCTGGAGAAGTTTTGGGGTCACCTAATTGCCCCTTCCAATACCTGAAGGGAGCCTGCAGGAAAGATGGAGAGCGACTATTTACAAGGTCCTGGAGTGACAGGACAGAGGGAATGGCTTCCCACTGCCAGAGGGCAGGGCTAGATGGATATTGGGAAGGAATTGTTCCCTGTGAGGGTGGGGAGGCCCTGGCACAGGGTGCCCAGAGCTGCTGTGGCTGCCCCTGGATCCCTGGAAGTGTCCAAGGCCAGGTTGGACAGAGCTTGGAGCACCCTGGGGTAGTGGAAGGTGTCCCTGCCCATGGCAGGGGATGAGCTGTAAAGTCCCTTCCAACCCAAAGCAGTGTGGGATTGCAAGGGCTGAGCAGTGACAGTGGCTTTCCCTGAGCTCCAGGCAGCAGCTCCTGTGCTGTGATGACTTTTGACATTGTTTTAGAGGATTGTGACACTTCATGCCTGTCTTGCAGCAGAGATTGTTCAGCAGCATTTAGTGATCTAGAGGGGAAGCTCAGAGGTGGAGGTCTGGTGTTTGTCCATGACCTGCTCTCAGTGGAGAGAAGGGGTTTTTCCTTCACTCCAACAGCTGCTCAGTGTCTGTCTGGGATATCCAAGTGCCAGATACCTGCTTTGGTGAGAGGAGACTCTGTGAGCACAGGATTGTCTTCAACACTGTCATTACAAGAACTTAGATCCCCTCAAACACGTAGAAACTTAAAACTGTTTTAAACTGCAGTTATGACTAAAAATGTGGATTACTGTTCCTTAATTTCCTCTTTATAAGTGGGCTTCTTTACAATTTATAATTGTTACTTTAATTTTCTTTCTTTTTGGTTGTTTATTTTGTGGGGTTTTTTTCCCACAAAATTACAAGCAAAAAAAATGTTTCTGGAAAAGTCTTGTTCACATAAGCTTCTGATTTTTGAGGCTACTGGATATAAGGAAAAGGGGATCATTTGACATGGAATTCGTTTCTGGATTTCCTGAGATTGCTGTTGCTCAATGTGTTGATATTTCAGCTTTATATTATTATTATTAAATTATTTGTTTCTGTTGCTGAATATTTGAATGAAGTTGAATAGTCACTGAGCAACATTCTTATTCCTGATCCCTTATGCTTTGAACACAATATTCTGTGTGAAGCTTTATTCTTTCCTACCTTGTTTCGAAGGTGGGAAATACTACATATTTCTGGAATGCCTCCCTTCCTGAAGGGCTTTGTTTCTATTTAACAGCTCTTGTTTTCTGTGTCACCAGCTGTGAGACACCAAATGTCAGTGTTTGTTCAGAAAGGCTTTTTACCGGTGCTCCAGGTCATGAAGCAGTTATCTAAATCCCTTTCTTGCTTCTATAAAGTCCTGCGTCAGGATACTGGCAAAATAAGTTATTCTTCCTCATGACCATGGCTCTCAATGTTATTTTTCTTTGCCTAGACCATGACAAAATGTTTAAGATGAGTGAAAAGATCTTACTGCTGTGTGTGGGGGAGCCTGGAGACACGGTGCAGTTTGCAGAATACATCCAGAAAAATGTTCAGCTCTACAAAATGAGAAATGGTGAGTGAAGCAGGACAGGCACTGGGGTTTGGGGGCAGAGCTAAGGGTGGTTTCCAGGTGAATGTTGGTGGAAAGTGCTGTCCTCAAATCTTCTGTAAAGATTTCTGCATTTTTAGTGTCCAGCAAAGGTGGTAATTCAGGCAGGATGCAGAAAGAGGGAGTGGATTGTACAGTATGAATTAAAAGGTTTGTCCAAATCCCAGCAAACTTCTTTGCAATATAAATGACACAAATATTTTACTAACAGACTTATTAATCTCTTAATATGTCAATTGCATGCCAACTGTTACCAGTTCTTCTGATATATTGGACAAAAAAGTCAAGCTACATGTCCTTAATATTTTAATTTTTTGAAGCCATGTATTTCTATGGTCCATACAGATATGAGCTACCCAAAGTCTGAGGGCCCTGTTTATGCTTGCAGCTTTCAGAATAAACCACTATTAGACAAAAGGCACAACATTTTGTCACTGAAGAACATTTTGTTATTTCAAAATAGGAATGGGAAGGCGGGAGGTGAAACATGAACACGGCTTTGGGCTGTTATCAAATAAATAGTCACGTTTCTTCTCCAGGTTATGAATTGTCTCCCACTGCAGCTGCAAACTTCACCCGGCGAAACCTCGCGGACTATCTCCGGAGTCGGGTGAGTATCAGCTGAGAGATTTTGACAAAGGCTTCCAGGGAACATTTCCATCCTCAAATAATGGAGTCTGAAAAAGGTGGGAGCTGCTGTCTTTAGTGATGAATTTGGAACTGGCTGCTCAGGGACATAGCGGGGTCAAGGAACGACTGGACGTGGCACTCAGTGCTCTGGTCTGGGTAACAAGGGGTTGATATGTCACAGGTTGGACTCGATGATCTTGGAGATCTTCTCCAGTGTCAGTGATTCTGAGATTCTGTGAGTTCATGTTGCTGAAATAATGTCTTCGTAAAATAGAAGTATTTGCAAATTTGAAAAACTTATCACATCACTTATCAATAACTTATCAAAAAGTACAACCATAGACTTAAAATTCCAGCCTTGGGCCCGATAAACACTTTGTCACACACTGCAGACGTGAAGTGAATTAAACTTCTTGAACATCGAGATAAGGTTGTGGGTTTTCATGCAAATGCACCAAATCCGTTTAATCTTCTTGGAAAGTGATTTCATAGAGCAAAGCTGTTTGATGTACTTAGGAAAATAAGTGCCTGCTGTAAACAGCAACATGAGGCTTTCAGTAAATACCACATCCTAGTTGGGGTTGTGTTTTCAAGTTACTGAACTGCAATTACTGATGTTTCCCAGGGTGATTTTTTTCAAAGTATGAAAGGCTGCTGTGAAGGGGCAAATAAACCTTTAATGATCCAAGGTTAGGAAGAGTTTCATTGAGAAGAATGTTAATGTGCTGTATGAAAGAAAACAGGAAGAAAGAGGATGTTGAGAATGAAGTTCATCAGCTCTGTCAGGGATAAAGTGTGGGCTAAACTGTGTTGCTGTTCTAACAGTGCACTTCTCAGGCCTGAAATCAGGTTTTGCAGTAGCAAATGAAGGCCAGTATTAACCTCAGAGCTGTATTGTTGAGAACTACACATGTGTAGAGTGTGAATTCTTCCAGAACTCATCCACAGGAACAGCCAGAGGTTATTGTTCTCCTTTCTGATGCGGCTCACAGCTGCAGGTAGCAATTTTTCCTCATGAGTCCCTTCCAACTCAGGATATTCTGTGATTCCACACTACTCTTCTGGTTTAAATAGCTTCATCCAACTACACGGCTGGCAGGTGATAGTTGGCAGTGATGCTGTTTGCTTTAGCTTGTATTGAGGTGTGATTTGGAAGGTCTGTGTGTGTTTTGTGCATTCCTGTGCAGTTCTTGAGGCTGATGTGAAGCGGTGTCGCTGTTGAGGCCTTGCCCTCGTGCTGGTGGCTCATCTCAGGGACATCTGACCTGCACAGATGAGACTGAGTGTCCTGTCCCCTTTCAGCAGAGGCAGCTATTTGTTACATATCAGTTAAAGTACCTTTAACAGGATTTGTGGTAAACCTGCCCATCGGGAAGTGGCACTGATGTGGCACCTTTGTCTTCCTCTATGCCACGTCCCTTGAGGCCTGAGACTGCCTTTGGCTCCGCTCCTTCCTGAGCCCATGCCTGTCTTCCAGCTCACCTGCTCCAGATGGGCAGCACAGTGGGGAGGACACTGGCAAAGGCAGATGTGTTTATTTACCGGAGACAAAACGCTGCTCTGGTGCAGATGGCAACGCCCCGGGGCGCGCAGCGCTCTCTGACACTGCTGTCACACTACACTGATCTCCACACTGCAGGCAGAACCCTTCTTCTCTAACAGTAGCACTTAATGGTTTGTTTGTGGCATTTAGAATTTGACAATACAAGCCTTGCCATCAGAATTGGGTTTTTTCCTGTGAATTTTGTTACATTTTCATCATAATATGGAGGATACCAGAGGGATTAACACTAATGCTTGGTGTCTACTGAAATTGCATAAGGGATTCCTGGAGGCTACTAATGTAAACATGCGGATGACAAAAATAAAAATTGAAAAAATTGAAAGGTAAAACATGCCAGTGCCTCGTGTTAGGAGTGGAAAAATAGTTGAGAAGTAAAAAGTTTGGCAGGGAAAAGTCTTGCTTTGTTGGCACTCACTGTGCAAAGCTGTTAGAAGAGGCCAGAAGGTGTGTGAAAGAGAAGGTTAAACTGAGCAGGACTTTCTCAGGCATTAGACTCCTGTTGTGGCTGAGACCAAAATAGAGCTTGTTCTGCATTCTTCGTCACCATCTGGGTTCCTCCCTGTTATCCAGTTTGATTTCATTTAGGAGTCTCGTGAGTCCTGTAGTCCAAGTTCCTGATGTCTTGGGGATGGCTCATAAGGCAGTGCCTTGAAGTTGTTCTTCTGGTGGAAAGTATCAAGTGTAATAACAGACTTGTAGCTTAAGGCCATTACATCACTGTGCTCTTTGTTTCTACTTGATAGTCACCATGTGGTTTTTCATGACATTTCTCTTTTTAAAACACGAGATTTCTGCTCCACAGCAGGATCTGAAAAGAATCTTTGTGATTTCCGTTTATATGTTGTGATTGAGGCAAACCTGGAAGGTGCTGTGGCTTTCATGGAGGTGAGTGGTGCTGTAGTATGTAGTGACAGGACAAGGGTGAATGGCCTGAAGCTGAAGGAGCAGGGTTAGATTGGATATTAGGAAGAAATGGTTCACCGTGAGGGTGGTGAGGCCCTGGCACAGGGTGTCCAGACAAGCTGTCGCTGTCCCATCCGTGGAAGTGTTCAAGGCCAGGTTGGACGGGGCTTGGAGCACCCTGGGATAGTGGAAGGTGTCCCTGCCCATGGCAGGGGGTGGAATGGGATGAGCTTTAAGGCCCCTTCCAACCCAAACCATTCTGGGATTCTGTTATTACCTATTCCAGCACCTCACCTGGTTCACCTGCTGAACCCAGTGCAGGGTTTAGTACATTGAATTTACTGCCAAGGTTGTGTGTGTGTGTGGGAATAGGAAAAACAACCCCCTGCCCTCCAGAGGTGATGAAGTTCAGTCTCTGGTTGTGATGCTGTTTAATTATAGGTGAAAGAGTCTGGCTGGATTCCAAAGGCAGCTTTTAGCTCCTCTCTCCATGTCCACACTTGGCAGGAAGCTTCCTCGCTCCCACCTTTTCCCCCTCACTGTGACTTTGGCTTCCGCCAGATGTCACAGGGCTGTGTCACCACCACCCTCCCGCTGCTGAGCTGGGGTTGGGCTGTTTAGCACAACTGTGCTCTTCAGCTGTAAGTTCTGAAGAATTTCACATGGCTCCTAATTGCTGTCGTTATTTTAAATCAAACAGCACCAAGTGCAAAACTACTCGGGATGAGAAATGGTGCTTCTGTAGGAAGGGAAGTTTGGGTTAAAAAATAATGTCCTGGAGTGTCAGTCATCACTCATTTGATGGCCCTTTAACCACACCAGCCTTGTAAAGAGTTGAGAACTGTTGGCATGGACTGAGTTACAGAAGCCAAGGAAGGCTGCCTTTGGAATGGACAAAAGGATTGGAAGGTACAAGAAATTCCAGTCCTAGCATCGAGGTGTTACAGTGCAGATTTCATGTATAATCATGGAAGTAATAAATAGATTATGTATATTTGCTAGTGTTTAAATCCTGCCTTTCTTGAATAATAAGGCATGGGGGATAATTATTTACATTTGAGTTTTAAGAAGTCTCAGACACCATTAGCAAGAGAACTTAAAACTGAAAATCAGTTTACAGATGGGTTTAAGTCTGTATAACACCATTTATTTATGGCTGAGTATCTCGCATATGCCAATGTTGGTAATTCCAAGTCACACAATAATTTGAGTGATCTTGTGTCATGGCTGTTAAATATCAACTTGTGTGATGTTTCAGAATAAATAAATGATGAAATACAGCCTAATTAAACGAATACAGCTGCATGGTAACTTCTTTCCAAATATTCTTGGATGCTTTGAAGATTAAATCACAATTTAGAATTATGCTTTATGTATAAATGTAGCCTGTTTTATTCTTTCATACTGTCTGAAAGTAAAAATATAGGGGCCTGTGATTTTTTGTGTGTGTGTGTGTAAACTTACTGTACTGAATATCAAAATGAACTTTTCCTATGATGCAGTTAATGTTTTGGCTTTAGGGTGAAATTTTGTTTGCTTTTTTAATCTGGTAGTTGCATCATCATTTTTTTTCTTATTTTGTTGCTTTGTTGATGCAGGCTTTCCAGCAGTTTGGAGATATCCTGTTAGTACAATTAATTTAATAAGAAACATTATGTAGATATGGAAATACTGGAAGTATATAAAAGCTGCTTTTAAAAGTACATACAATACCCAAATTTTTTCTGAGCCTACGTTTAAAAATAATACAGTGCACGTGTGTTTCATGGTCTTACAAAGTACAGATCTTGGAAGGAGATGTAGGAGGAGAAGGGATGTCTGATTTATTCGTGATGGTGGAACACTAAACCCGGAACATGAAGTAAACTGCCAAATATTAAAGATTAAACTTGATGCATGCAATAAAAACCAAATTGCCAGTGAACGGGACAGTGTGTGTAACTGTCTGCACTGTGTGAGAGCTTTCATACGTGCTGAGATGGGCCGTGCTCACCGGGAGGGGGACTGGGAAGAGAGCAAAGAGCAGGTTAAATGAACAAAGAGTTCTTAGAAACTGCAAAATGTTCACATTGTGCTCACGTGTCAGCAGTAAAAATCCACAAGTTTTATGTTGAGATGAAAGAATCTGGCATGAAAACTGCATTCAAGTTTTTTAAAAGTTTGAGTGTGCTGTGAAAGCTGCAAAAAAACCCCAAACACACTGGTTTTCAGGAGAATAAGAGTTTTATATTTTTATTTGCTTGTGCAGTCCATGTTACCAGAAGATCTGATCACTTTTAGCTTGAGACCCACGATGTGCTGCAGACAGGATTGGTGTAGCATTTTCTGATAAGGAATTGGGTAACCAGCTCTGCTGCTGTTCCCTGGTGCGCGGGGAATCTGGATTCAAAGATTTGGTGTGAGTGCTCTGACGAAAACTTTATTTCTGTTGGCAGACCCCTTACCACGTGAACCTTCTCCTGGCTGGCTACGACGACCATGAGGGTCCTGCCCTGTACTACATGGATTACCTGGCAGCTCTGGCTAAGGCTCCTTTCGCTGCACATGGATATGGAGCATTCCTTACCCTCAGCATCCTGGACCGCTATTACAAACCAGGTGTGTGGATCCAATGGACAGGAACATTCTCCTGCTTCAATTTAGGCCTTGGATTTATTAACCAGTGAGACTGACATTTGCTGAATCAGGTGGCATTGCTGTGGTGTTACAGATTGGAACTTGACCTTTTGTTAGATAAATGGAGCTCTGAAGGTTGCCTTTGGTTTTGGCTAGCATGGTAACGGAAAACTAGTCAACTCTTTAATTTTTTTTCCTGTTTGCAGCGTAACAGACTGGGAGTAAAGGAAGTTTCAGTTATTCTAAAACATTTTTAGGCTTTCCTGGACCATTAGCAGCTGGTAGTCTGCTTTTGATAAAGAACAGTTTGACAACTTTATCTTCTTGCTTGTCAGTTGGCTCTGACATGTACATTTTCCCAGAGTATCAATACTCAGAGGCCAGTCTCAGATCCTATTGCTCCATATCTTGGATTGGCTTGATGTGTGATAAATTAAAAACATTCCAGTGAAAAGATATTCCTAGCAAGATCATCTCCAGCACTCTGAAGTGGTGGTGATGAAATCACAGAATATGGAATGGTTTGGTTTGGAAGGAACCTTAAAGCTCATCTCATTTCACCCTCTGCCATGGGCAGGGACACCTTCCACTAGACCAGAGTGCTCCAAGCCCCTTCCAACCTGGCCTTGGACACTTCCACGGATGGGACAGCCACAGCTTCTCTGGGCAACAGAGAGTTTTTAGACTGATTCACAGTTCTGTGCACATGCCAGCTGCTCATCATAACTCTTGTACATGTTTCTACCTGTCTAAACTTCTAGTTTTAGAATCACAATCCACTGCCAAGGAATAAACATGGCCCCATCCCCACCATGCAGATAAGGAAATGTGCAAAGCACGGAATATCGTTAATCTGACATGTTTGGCTTTAGCTACAAAACTACTTGACTCCTGTGTGCAAAGCTGAGTTTAAGTTATTATCTCTGCTCTGAGATTGGGAATCCTTTCATCCACCTCCTACAAGAAATGTAGCTATAAACTGATCATTTTTATTTAACTTTTGCCTGAGCAGTGGATGCAGATCTGGAACAAAGCCTAGAAAGAAGTTTTAGATCCACAGACCCTGTTTGTTTTCTAGTCATGTCCCTTAACAATCTATTGTTCCATTTTCGCCATTCCTTGTGGAACAGAGGAAAATAATGAACTTCATTGTCATGGCTTGTCACCCCTATAGAGTGCTGGATTTTATCCTGAAGTGTGAGAATAGCAGGAGCATCCCACACGTGCCTTGCCCTTTATTGAGCTCATACCCAGCAGGAACATCGCGCTAAACCCATCTCCACCTCCTGCCCCAGACTCGCAGCCGGCTGGGGCAGCTGGAGCTGATTTAGAGCTGTAATAAACTGTAGGAGAGGGAGGTGGCTGGGCTTCTCCGAGCCGGGCCCTGGCCATGGGAGGCAGAATTCCGTCATGCTTCCCATTCCCTGTAACAAATCGATTCTCAATGGCTTGTTGCGGCGTGAGCACTGCGGTGCAGGGCGTCCTTGGGACATCTGGAAAGTGTTTTCTGTGAGCTGGGAAGGAGAGGTTTTGGTGCTCAGCTGAAAAGTTGTTTAAATTTAATAAAAGTTTTTGTGGAGAGAGATGGCCTCTAATGAAATCAATCTGTGGATGTTTTCCCTTTCAGGTATCACACGTGAGGAAGCTGTGGAGCTCTTAAAAAAATGTCTAGAGGAGGTGAGTTGCAGAGCTCAGGCCCTGATGCTCCTGCGAAAGGAATGTTTATTTGCATTCATTCGCTGATACTTTCCTGTTCCTCTTGTCACATTTCTTGCTGCCTTTGCCAGAAGGGTAATAAATGCACTGGCCAGATGTGGGATAGCTACTGAGGAAAAGGATTTACGGGCAGTTGCATTGCCTTTGCACAGTTCACGTCCTCCAGAACGTAAACTTGGAGCTTAATCACTTTGCTTTACTTCTGCTTTTTGCGTCCTTAGCGTAATATTGATCCAGACTTTTCCCTCTTATGTTTCTTCTGAACATACTGCAGCATCCTTGTCACTTGTATTACACTTAAGCACTCTTAGAAGTATATACTAATTATTTTCCAGCTTATGAAGCGATACCTGAGGTAAAGCCTTGACCTTAAAGTTCATGACCAATTTAAGTGTAAACATAAGACTCCAGCCATTTCAGACACCAAGGCTTTTATTGTAGGAAGATAGTCTTTATCCTTGTCTTTAAGAGATTGATTTGAATGTAACATCAGGAAGAAGTGCTCTATAGAGGTCCTGTTTGAAGCATCTTTGTGATATGTATTCTTTGTGTCCAAAACTGTAGCCCACTGTAGTCTTCCTACTTAAATGTCTTACTTGTTAACAGGCCTGGCTACTTTGCACCTCTACTCGAGGCCTGTTTAATGTGGATCATCTTACAGCAGAGAACAAACTCCCACTAGTTGACTTCTGAGCAGTGAAAAAACCCGCTCTAGTTCCTAATATTCCACATCACTAGAACCAGGATGGAAATTTAAAGTATACTTTCCTCTTCTACTTGAGCTTTGGGTGAATCTCATTTCTTCTTTTTGTCTTTGCTGAACAGCTTCAGAAACGCTTCATCCTCAACCTGACCTCCTTCAACGCCCGGTTCATTGACAAGGAGGGCATCCACGAAGTGGACAATATACCCCTTGCCAAAGTGGAGTCCTAACCCCCGAGATATTTCTTCAGCAGTCTTCTTGTTTTGTTCTCTCTTGGGTTTTTTTTTTTCTATTCATTTGAAGCACACGAGTGATGTACTGCGGTGGGAGCTCGAATAAAGCTTGACATTTATATAGCCAGTTTTATCTTTTTATTCCACTGATCCTTCCTGAGAGGATTTGAGTAAATTGTTCCACAGTGAAGGTGAAACCTGATTTACAGTTCATGAGGGTACATTCAGGTTATTTATCTTTCCTCTTCTGAGATTTTACTGCTCTCCAAATTTCTTATTTGGGGGAAAACTGTATTTTCTAGATGACATTGTGCTGTCATCCCCTCTCATCACTAAAGCTCAGCAAACCCCAGACAAATGTTCTGTGCCAAACAGACAGCATCTACTTTATTTTTTCAAAGATGTTACCATTCTTTGCTGCATAAAATAATAATCAGGTTTTCAAAGACTTAATTTGCTTTTGATAGTTTTCTTTTACTTGAATTAGATTGATACAAAGGTTTTCAAGTAGAATGGATTTTAAAATGCACTTTTAACTCACCTGGCAATGTTTCTGTTACTGGGAAAGAGCATTCTGCTGGCACAGTGGGTTCGTAACTACATTAAATAGAATTTAAATAGTATTTTAAATAGAAACTAATATATCAGTTGTGTGATTTTTGTTAATTGATGTCTGTACATTTAGAAGTACATGAAAGCAGTTCAGTGAGAAATTAAACTGCAGTATTCCTCATAAATCTTTGAATTACTCTCAGCTAGCTAGAGCTTTGTTTCCTTGAGAATAATCCCTGATGATCTATCTAGGCTCAAGATGCTGCTTCCCTATAAAACCCCCATTCATGGAACAGCCTCAGATAATTATCATGTGGCTGATACTTGTGGTCTGCCCAGAAGTGATTCTTCTGAGAACAGTTTTTGGTGTGACTCTTTCCCTACTTGAATTGGCATTAAAATTGCTCTGGGTGCTTATTTTATGTTTGAGTAAGCTCAGAAAAAGAATCTTGGAAACAGGGTAGATGCATACAGGATTGTGTGCAGACTGATAGTTGTGTTTTGTGGCGTAACACCCAAGTTCTCAGCTGGAAAAGATGAGTGACAGACTTTACTGTTAATTTCCCTTTTTGGTCTTACCTCAGTGGTGTGTTTGAGAATGTTTGTTCCTTCCCAAAAAAAAGTTGTCAATCTTAAAGACAAAGTATTCCTGTCTTCTGGAATGGGTGAGAACTGGGTAAAACTGAGACTTGCTTAATGACACAGAAGAAATTTGCAGCTCCAGTGCCTTAACTCACCCTGCCTCTTACTTAAATCTAATTCTTCCCTGAAGTCCAATCAGGCTTTGTAGTTTAATTCTTCCCAGAATGAGTTTAATTACAGCTGGTTTTGCTGTAATGGCTGCAATGGCTTTTATTTAAGGCAAATGGCACAGAACTCTGAAACATTTTGCTAAAACTCACTTTATCTCTTGAAAACCTTTTAAACTTTTACACTCAGTGGTCCCCAGCCTGACAATTTCCTCTTGGCAGGTCACATTTAACACAAGCAGAGTCGGAGCGTTGTCGTTCCACCGCTGAAATCTCACCCCTTCGTGTTGCATTAATGTACTTGTTTAGCTTAATGCAGCATCTCTAATTTATTTTACCACTGATGTTGAATGTTTTTGCAGGTTTCTTGTCTCATTTCAAACTCATCACTGCAGAGGGGCTGAGCTGATGTGATATTTTTGTCACTGCATATCAAAGCAGCGATGCCTCTTCATTGGAGGGATTCATTGTTCAGACACCACACTGGGGTGTGGAGCTCTTGGATGATGTGAGCTCTGGCGGAGAATCTGCCTGGAGTTTTTATTGGCACCTATTTGCATGCAGGTGATTAATAAACATAAAACAATTATTCTCTGGTTGGATCCAGGTTGGAGTGGAACATATGTTTTGCCCAAGGGCAGGGCCCAGGATCTGAATCCCCCATGGGAGAGAAGATCCAAGGGGTTGCATCCGAAGCCGATGGAGCGGCAACCTTGAGGAATGAATAAATACAGCCCTTGATTCCAAACCAGGAACAAAGGAACTGGCCCACGATGAGATTGGACTATAGCCTCTAACAAAGCAGATTTTTGGAGGACTTTCCAAGAATTTCTACTTTTGCTGTATAACTTAAGTTTTAAAATGTCTACAGTGCTGATAATTCAGAAACCAGTTTTCATTTTTGACAGTAGTACATGGAATCTGTTTGAAAAATCAATATTTAAGTTAATGAAAGAGTAGAAAACTTCTTACCTGCTTCAAGTTTAGCCCTAAAGCTTTTGAAAACCATATTTTGCCTAGAATCCAGGAATCCCTTTAAGAAATAATTCACCTCTCTATTTGTATTTGTCATGACAGGCCTCTCTTTCATAAGAAATCTCTGAAAGAATTGAGCACGGCAAGAAAATACTGTTTTGTGCTAATTTTTGTGGTTGATATTATGAGAAATGAATGTGGTAGTGAAGGTACCGTGTTCCTGGGGCACTGTGGCCACGGTGAGCTGCTCTGCCTTGCCTTGGCTGGTAATTCTGACCATATGTTTTACCCTCAAAGCCTCAGGGCCCAAAGAGTTAACAAGGCCCTTTTTCTCGTGTTAGGTTTCCTGTTTAAGGATGGTCTTTTCCTGGGGAGTAGATCATCACCAGCTCATCTCTCCAGAGTTTGGAGTTAGCTCCAAGATCAGTTTACAGATTTTCTGTGCCTTAGGCCACATTGGGTTGGGGGTGCTTTGCTGGAAGAGGAATGTGAGCATAGGTGCAGCGCTCACAGGGCTTTTTCTTGGTGTTAATTACACCTTTCCATGGAAGAAAATCTGTGTTTTGGGATAGACCGCCCTGTGACCAGAAGCATTGGCTCAGAGGAGCCGTCAGGGCTCAGCTCCCTTGTGGAATTGGTCTCACACAAATTTGTAATAGTGCCAGGACAGTTCTGCAGCCTAAAAGTGACTCCATGACTCAAAAGTTGTCTTGAGTGAAGTGACAGCCAAGCAGGGACATCGATCAAAAACTGAAATGCCTGGAAGGTGAAACTGTCTCCCATCCTGCTGTATTCACTTTTATGGGGAGCTGCTGGTGAGGGAGAGCCCCCCAGGCTGATTCACCAACATTTCTCCAGGATTTCTTCAAGAAGTCCGTTGCCCAGCTCTGTAAACCAAGATGTGCTCCAGCCCCGGGCAGGTGAACGGCCTCAAGCAGGGACTGGGTTTCAGTGCAAACCTGAGTGTCCTTGGTAGAAATTAGTGAGACTGCCCAGTAATAATAATAATAATAGTAACCAAAAATATAGAAATAAAGCACGTTTGTTAAATCCTACAGCATATTCTAGGCAGTCCCTGAGTTTGACTTCTGTTCGTGGTGATCAGTTGCTGGCAGAAACTTTGTCACCAAATGGAGCTGTCACTTCTCGGAGTCAAGATGCGGGAGCAGAGGGGAGAGATCAGGCTGAGCTCTCCCAAGGATGTGTTTTCCTTTGCTCTTGTCTCTAGTTTTGACAGTAGGTTCCTCCAAGAGGCATAAGGCCATGCCAGGCCTGACATTAGGGATTATGCTCATAGAATTTGGTTGAGTCCATTTTCCCATATGAAGCAAGAGAGACTATTCCTTTTGTATTAAATAACCTGGCATTTAAGGAAGAAAAAAACCCTAACTTGGCTACCTGTGAAGCGCTGGATGTATTTAAGGAAAAACGAATTTATCCTACTTGTAAAAAGTTTATCCTTCAAGCCGTTTTTAATTCTTTAAAGGTTTAGCCTTACATAGAGTTTCCATGTGTTGTTATCAGCCATCAACAGTAATTTAGTGCAGGAAATTTTCACTGATCAAGCTAAACAGACATCAGTTGTTTTAACAGATTAAAAAAAAAAAAAAGGCAGCAAAATGTAAATGGTGGAGTCAATATACACAACTTGCCTATTTTCCATGCCCTTGACTATGTTGGTTTAGATCTCTGACTGGCTGAGGACTATGTTAAAATATAAGTTAGTTGTCTTGAAAATGTGAAGTGACAGTTTAAGTGTTTTGTTTCTGTGCTAATGTGCAATTAGGTCGTTATCCAATAAGCTGATTCATGTAGTTTAACTCAAGACAGCTGTGGAAGGCAGAGAAAACCCTTCGCTGTTGGGGCATGGGGAGAGGGTGTCTAAAAGGATCTGTTTCAGAACTGCCAGGATGATCTTTTTTCCCTGTGTAATACAGTAAAGTTAATAAGATTTGTGAAAAACTGAATTCTGCTGATCAAATCTCTAGAGAGAAAATCAATATATGGGTCTATCTGCATGCCAGCAAGTGTAGTATAATTTTTGATCTATAAATCAACTCTTAAGACAGCCCTGCAAGGTGGGGCCAACCTAATCACTGAATCCTCTGAAGTGATTTCTTGGTTGGGTGTGTTTTGATTTGGGTAAACTACCTTTTGCTTACTAGAGGTTTACTTGATGTTGTTAAATATTTCTCATGTTTATGCACAAACAGGAAAATTGTGGATCTCCTTGAGTTAATTTACAGCAGAGAAAGGAAATTCAATCATTTTTTGTGTCTAATCCCAATATTTTGGGGATTATTGATAATATCCTGCTACAGTACCACCAAAACACCCGTGGGCTTCAGTGGTACTTGATCTCCTCTTGCTAAATGTTGCACTGGGCATGCAGCAGATGCCATTCCCTGCTCCCAGAGCTTTTGGTTTGTGGGGAACACCTGTGTGTCTCCCCATCTCTGGATTCAGCAGAGGGCAGTGATCTCGCACGCTGCCGCCTTCTCCCCAACTGGTTTGTCCTCTTCCTGCCTTGCAGATCATCTGGTGGTCACAGAACTCATGGAGAGAGGACCAGAGCCTTGTACAGCAGTGGCAGGTGGGATGTACAAGGTTGTTTCTTCCCTTGGAAGATGCATGTTTTATTTTTCACAAATATTGAACAGCTGTGCCATGAAACAGGTAATTATCCTTCCTTTCCACGAAGGAGGATAGCCAGTGACTTGCCAAAAACCCAAAAAGAGCAGCTGGAATCCATCCTCTCCTAGTTCATCCAAGCCCTGACAAGCAGGGATGTGAAGTTAAGGTAAATCTTCAGGTTTTTTAGGATAATATAGTTCTCCCTTGCAATGCTGCTCTGGATGTTCACTGCTGTGTGCTCGAAGTGAGGATGCTCACAGGATATTATCAGCAGCTGTGCCGGGGAGGAAGAGCTCCAGCACCATGTGGTACTGTTTTCAAAGAACTTTCTGTGATCCCACAGCAAAATTTGCTGAAGGAAAAAAAAATCAGAAAAAGTCTGCAAGGACTGGTTTGGAATGTGGGATATCACAACCCATTCATTTGCTCCCTCCCAACAAGCCTGCAGTGTGCCGAGGCTGTGGCTCAAGGGTGGCATTATGGGCCTGGCTGGAGCAGAAAATGCACTTGTCTGTGTAATTAAAATGGCCCCAATTGGATTATATGGGAATCAGAAACTTTCGAGTACATAGCCAGAGTCTGACATGGGAATTAGGAAAACATTTCCAAAGCTGTCAGCTCATTTGGTGGTTTTCCTTTTTTTGAACAGTGGTTTCTTGTGTCTTTGAAACTTTTGTTACTGGGCAAGGCTGAGTTTGGGATATGAAAGGATTTCCAGGGTTTACTTGTTCCTTATTTTCTCTGATTTAAAATCATACGGTTCAAATCTGTTTCTCTGTTCTTTTTTTTTTTTTTGTAATCATCCTTAAATTCACATAGTTCTTAGTGAGCACCTTCAAGAAGAAAACAAAACAAGGTTTTAATTTAATTTGTCTTACAGTGTTCACTCAATGCACATGAGAAACCTGCCCAAAGCATCACGCCAGGGGCTTTGCTTGGGCACATCTGATATTCCAAGGTTTTTGTGTTGGTTTTTGCCTCGGGATTGATGGTCTGTGCTGTGATGAACCAGGGGAAGGCTGTTTGTGTGAGCTCCATGTCCCATGTTTACATAAGCCAGGAAAGGATTTGAGATTGACCCCTCCTGATGTGTTTAGGAGCTGTGAAGCCACATGGTTACAGTTTTGGTTTTGGTTTCCATGTTGGCTCCAAAATTTACTGGGTACTAAAGCAAAAGGTTCTTTATGTTCAAAAGCTGTGAAAAAGCTTATTAACACATGGAATTAATAGAAAACATTTTTGCCCCAAGCCGAGCTGAACGGAGCTATTTTTCCTCACAGGATTTGCTGAATTACTCTTTGGCTCAGCAGGTTCAAAGGCACTGACAACTTTTTTCAGGAATACTTTAAAACAGGAACATTCCTTAATTTTTTTAGCATTTCATCTAAGTTTTCTACTTTACCAGGTAAGATCTTTGTATTCTCTAAATGATCCATATACCAAATGTTCTGAAGGATGCTCCGTAGGGTTTTCCTGTCTCTTGGGCCTTGCTCACTTTCCTGAGGAGAGCTGGATGCTTCAGTTTGTGTGAAACCTTCCCTTTGCCCAGTGGCCTGGCAAGGCAGGGATGGACTGTGGATGCCCTGTGCCTGTTTTAGTTCTGGAGAACTCTGCAGAAGATCTTTTGGAGAAGTTGGGTGCCAAACCCTGTCTTCCTCACAAAGAGAACCTGAGCAGGGCCAAGTCAGGGTTGTCTGTGCTACAGGACTGCTCTCATCTCTCATGGTGATTACTGTGTGCTCCTGGAGGATCCCTGTGATGACCAAATTAGCAGGAAACTCCAAAAGCCATAATCTGTAATATATAATATATAATGTGCTGCTGCCATATGACAGGGCTGGGAGAGGAAATGAAATGAAAATGGGTCAGGAGTGGGAGGCCTGGGCTGAAACACTTCCCTGTGGTGCCAGGGTCCATTTAAGAGGCAAAACAGCAGCACATTACCAAGAGGGTGTAGGAAAGGTTGTTTTCATGGTCTGAACTGAGCAAACTGGCCTTTCCACCAGCCTCCTCCTCCTCAGCAGTGCCTGCATCCGATGTGTCCTGCCTCCCTGCTGGAATGCTTTTGCAGGCAGTGAAGTAGAAGAGGGATTCTTAAAGAACAGACTTTTTTATCTTTGAAAATAAAACAATAAACTTTTAGATTATATCTTTACAACAGATGAAATTAATTTGGGGTTTTTCTGTAATTGTGGTGCTGGAGTTGATTTATCTGGGTTTGAATCCCAACTGTTTCCTGAACTCCCCAAGTCCCTTCAGCTCTTTATGTCGTGTCTGTTTTCAGTGAGGTGAAGGTAACTCTTTCCTTTGTAAACTTATCTATTGAAATAGAAATTTGCAGGTAATATGTTTCAGCACAGGGTCTTATACAAGGAGGATTTGGTGTTTGATGGCACAATGAGGTACTGTGGGAGCATAAACTTAACCCTCCTGAAACACAGACAGATATTTGGACTGGACGAAATATTTTCATAGGAAATGCTCCTTTTTTGAAAATATTTGCTGCATGCTGAGGAAAAAAAAATATCTCTGGAAAAGCAACACCCCTGGAAGATCCAATCTGCACAGGAATCTGGTTAGAATTCCACATAGCTGCCAATGAGATCTTCAACACATGATGAAACTCTCTTGAATGAAAGCACTCAGCATTTCAGCCACTGATGTTCTGAATCTCATCCAGTAAAAGAATCCACGGAGCCACTTTGCCACTTTGATCAGGTCTGTGACAGAGGAGAAATTTGACTGGAAGACCTTGAGTGTCCAATGGGAAGAATGTGATTTGCTTATAGCACATGTTTAAGGATAAAGAAATCCAATATGCCATTGCAGAATTAGCTGAAACTTCTCTGTTCTGTGAGATAATAAATAGAATCACAGAGAACACGTGGAATTTTGGGACAGAGGAAGATGATGGACTGGTTGTTGTTTTTCACTGGGTGCAAATCATTCAGTCACACCAAGAAAACGCTGCCTCTTTACTGAATTTAAGGCTCTGTACAGTGGAAAAACTCAAGAGGAATCCAAGGTACTTCTGCACAGCAGAGCCAGGTGTCAGGTGGGAAGTTGCAGCATCCAGACACATCTTGAGGTGCTGCAGAACTTCTTGGCTTGGAGCAGTAAATTGAGCTTTCTCTGAACTCATTTCGCACCCCAAAAAAAGGTGAATTGTCTCCATTTAACATTTTCTTTGGCTATAACCTTTCCTACTGAAACAAAACTATCCTGATGAGAAATCCTTCCAGAACTCAGGGATTTTAGCCTCTTCTCTGCTGAAAATAATCAAATTAGAAGCATCTGAAGGTGTCAGGATAAAAACATACAAAGGAACCATCCAGAACTTCACTGCCATCATTTTTCCTGCCTGGGAAAGGTTCTGGGATGCTTCAGCACCACAATCATGAGAACAAAGCTTGGGTGGTTGTTCAGTGTCTGGAATTACTATTGCTATTTATGGTATCCTATTGGAAATGCTCAGGTGGCCACAGTGAGAATTCTTTTCCATATAAAGGGGGTGAGGCAGGAAGACCAAAGTGATACTTTGTGGCTAAGCATGGCCACATTCTGGGTGATGCCTGGGTCAGACTCTCTCTGCCAGTCCTGTTTGCATAATGAAGGCTCCACATCCTGCACCTGGACAGGGAGTGCAGGGTCTGCATCAATAATCTCGGGAGCATTGTGTCACCCTCACAAATAACATTTTATTTTACTGCCTGACTTGAAAACGTTTCCAGTGTTGGTGTTTTGATTCAGTTGCACCACCAGGAAAAGCTTCCCTTGCTCACAGGCCGTGTGGCTCCTTGGATCCCGCATGTAAAGTTGGGAATTTAATGGACTGTCCTATAGGAAGGAATGCATTAACTACAGGTCAGCAAACTCTGGTTATTGGGTTGTTTCACACCGAGAGCTGTTATTACCCTGTTGCTTTTAAGGTGCCTGTTTAAGGGTAATTATTTAGTCTGTCCAAAGCCATGTGGAATTCCAACACAGCCTCTGCTCCCTGGCGTTAATGATGCAGCACAGTCACAGCTCCATGTTCCCCTTGGTTTGCCCTTGGGACAGCTGACTCTTAGGGATTGAAGAGTTTTTCTTAATGTTCTTTTTCACTTGTCAAGGATTGGCGTTTGGTTTCCCTGGATTTGTCATTCATTCAAAATTAATTCAAAAAAGATTTTTTTTTGTTTCATTTCCCCTTTAGGATTGAAATTCCAGCGTGTTCTGTAACAAGCGTAGAAACCCTGAGCCTGGATCTATTTTTACTCTTTGACACAATCTTATGTAGTTTCCCACGATGAGATTTGTAATCAGTGTGGGAATTTATACCAGGGTTGAGCCCGGAATTGTGTAAAATGTTTTTTTTTCTCTTAGGATGGAAAGGGAGAGGACACATCAGGGGATAGCTTTGTTTTACAGTGAGCTGGGAGGGGACTCCAGTACAGACAAGAATTGGCCTGGCATGACCCCTGACTCTTCTGGAGTGTCTCTGTGGGCCTGCAGGAATGAGGGTGTCCAAAAGTTTGGGAAGTCTTGATGCTTTGAGAAAGTTGCTCCTATGTGACGTGTCCATTGCTCATCTTGAGCATCTGTGGTGGAATCAACAAGTGAATCCAAATCATGCAACTTCCTCCCACTCACAGGTCATTGGAGGTGTCCTGGCCTTTCGGGCACCAGACTGTTCCTCATAAAACATTCCAAAGACTTGCAGGTACCCAAAAAGGAAAATGAGGAGGGAGGTATTTTCCACCCCATGGATGTGGTGTGTAATTACTGGAGGCAGATCCTGATTCTCTGTCTGCGTTGCTCATCTGTGCTGTGTCTAAGAATTCCTTGATATTCAAAGTGCCCCAACCAAGCCAGGTTTGCATAATGTGATTAAATTAGGAAATGATATTTCATGCCTGGATATTACAGTGTGTGCACACACACACTTTCATCCTGTGTCGGAGCGTCGCTTGCTCTGCTCTGATACCATACACCAGAGGATGTTTGCAAATGGAATTATTTCAGGATAGTTATCCTAAATAACCCCATGTAGGGAAACCTGTATTGTAGCACAAAAGCACCTTACTGTCCTTTATCATAATCCATTTAAATGTGGATTATGCTGATGCAGAACAGGGCGCTCCTACTTTGGAATAATTTTAAATAGGAATAGTTTTTGTGCTTTTGGCTCACACCCTGCATTATCCAAAGTGGCTTTGAAGTGTAAACAAGCCTCTGATGTGTCTGTAGTATTTCCATTCTGCTGCCTGACTCCTCCTTGTTTCTTGGCTCTTCATTTGGGAAGGTCCAGAGCAAAACCAGACCTGCAGAGCCCGTCATTTAGGTCTTTGCTTTCACAAACCTCATACCGAGGGACGTTTCCAATCCGATTCCCAATTTAAATGCCTTCCTAAGCTTTGAAGGGAATATTTAGATGCAAGTTTCTGACGCTGAGCCATCCCCACAGATTATATTAGGACATTAAATATTTCCTTTCACACTTTCCTGAAGCGGAGGTTTGTGTTTCAAACCTCCTGTGGTCTCTTTTGGGACTGGTTGGGGTTTTCCCTCTATTACTATTGGCCTGTTCTGCACCTCCAGAGAAACCTGTGGGGTGCAATTCTGAGAAGGGTCCAATGTGGGGAGTGCTGCCATGGCTCCATCCCATTCCAGCTGCTCAGCCTCTGGCTGTGAGGAGCAATGGATGTGTAGGGAATACAGCAAGGAGGCTCCCTAAAATCACCCTCTTCCATTGTGTCAAAAGCCATTCTTACATCTGTTCCCATGAAAAGTCGCAGCTTCTTACCTGAGACAGGTCAGACTTACTTAAACCTGCTTCCTGACCGTTTCATGGCTGTCCTGTCTCTTGTTTTGGTGTCATCTTTCCCTGTTTATGTTCTTTTATCCCATAGTTTTCCACATGTCTGTCACATAGTACTCATGTGCTTCCTCCTGCAGCTCCAGCCCTTGGTCCTGCCTCACAGGGCAGTTGCTCCCACCTGAGTTCCCCATGGATTTACCAGCTGGACTGGCCAGATCTGTAGGTGCCATTCAGGACAGAGCAATACAGGGCATGCACACGGATGTCATGCAGCATAATCTGTTTTTTGCTTTGTAATCCTTTTTCTAACCATTCCCACCGTGTTTATTTCTAAGCTCTGGGAGTACGAGCTGCTGGTGCAGAGTTCTGCTTGTGGTGACGCCACGAACGCAACTAATTTGGAGCTTCATTGCCTGGAGATCAGTGGGGCTGTTTTATCTTCTGTTTTATCACTGATACCATGAGGTCCTTCTGCAGCTCTTCACAGACAGGTTTAGATTTGACTACCCTGAGTAGTTCTGAAACATCAGCAAACTCATTCATCTCCACTGGCGCCAGCTGGCTTGGCACGAGGGCTGGGGACACCAGGCAGGAACACCAGCTCCTGTCACCCCCTGAGCTCTGCTTGTGGCATCACTCAACCCCCCAGCCATGAAACTGGAGAATTCTTTCTTAAATCTATGCAATTTTATATACTTTCCATATAATTAATCTATATAATCTGGTTTAAGATACAACCACAGAGGCGAAGGATCCTTCTCACAAAGACGATGGAGGTGCTTTCTTCAAATAAAAAGAGGTTTATTAAGAGAAAGAGAATGAGAATGACATTGTGGTGTGGGTGTTGTACATCTATTGCAGCATTAAGAGAAACAACAGCAAGTACAAAATCCTGCAGAACTTCTAGAGTCATCATCATCACAGCCTAGCTTGTCCATGCTACAGTTTGGTGGATCCAAAACTTCATTCCCATTTCTAATGGCAGAAAATCCAAAGATTTTCATCTTTCAAAGGAAAAAACCCAACCCAAACCAAACAAACAAACAAACAAACAAAAAAGGCAAAACAAAAAACCCAACTCAATTTGATATAAATAACTTGCACTGGACATTTTAAAACTTTCAGATTTTAATTACACATAAATAAATATATACAGATTTAGAACAGTTCAGTTTGGCCTGGTTCAAGTTCTGCTCCTTGTGCTTTATTTATTATTATTACTAATTTTAGAAACTTGTGTGCCATTATCTGTAGGTTGTGGAGTTTTATGTAGTCCTGGGTTTAACTTCACCTGCCTTATCCCCAGCCAGGAGGGCAGCAGTCAGGGGGGCTCCCCTCGATCCTGCCCTGGGACCCATCGGCTGTGGTTGTTCCTCCCTCGTGCTGTGGCTTGGGGCTCCTCAGCCCACAGGAAAATCCACAGTGAGTCTCAGTTTGAAGCTGTAAACAAAGCCTGGACCTGCTTTAAATCCACAGCAGTTCTGCCAGCAGTTTTTCTTGGCCTGGCATCAGGACTGGGCTGTGGGTGGGGAAAGGGGAAGGTTTCCTGTGTGTTTGCCTCAAAACCAGTGGATAAATCCAGGTAGAGCCAGCACTCCATCCCCCTGCCCTCAGCTGCTCCTGCTCTGCGTCTTGCACTGATGAGGCTTTTGCTCTTTCCTCTCAGTTTTTCAGTTGGAACAAATTCCTGGAGCACGTCAGGATTTCACTATGGGTTTTTAAAAAAGCAAAATAAAATCAAATTGCACATGACTTGGCTTCCTGCATCCACGTTACAAAAAAACAAAAGGCAAAACCCCAAAGCCATCAGCCTGGCTTCTCTCAATCTCACTACGTTCATTAGCACTGTTTTCTTCTTAAATTCTTTAAATCTTCTTTTTTTCTGTCTTTTCTTTGTTTGCTTTATGAGTTTCCTCACACGTTCAAACTCAGCAGTTCAAAAAACAGTGCACTGGGTCATCTTTCCCCCTGGAGCCATCGCTGGTGCCCGGGGGAAGCTCCCACCGGGGGAGGCAGCGCTGTTATTTCCGATGCTTCACCTCTTTGTCTGATGCTTTGGAGTCCCCGGTCGTGTGCCCGTTCCCTGTGCTGTTCATGAATATTTTATCCAGCCCCTTGAGGGACTCCACCAGGTAGTTCTGGAAGGCGGTGAGGGCGGCGCAGATGGCCGGGCCCCCGAAGCCGTGGGTTATCAGGCTGAAATGAGTCAAACAGCTCTGGACTCCGGGCTCGAGGATGAGCGAGGGGCGGCTGTTCCCCAGTGGAGAGCGGTCCTGGGCTATCAGGTCTGCAAACTCCTTGCAAATTTGCCTGAAAGAGAGAGGTTTGGTCACTAATAATGCACATGGAGAGCTGCAAGGCACAGAGTCATAGAGTCATAGAACAGTTGGGGTTGGAAGGGACCTAAAAGATCATCCAGTTCCAACCCCTCTGGCATGGACACCTTGCTAGGTCAAGATGCTCAGAGCTTCATCCAACCGGGCATTTGACACTTTTAGGGATGGGGCATCCACAACTTCTCTGGGTGTGTTTGGAGGTTATTTTCCTGCTCCCTGCCCTAACAGCCACCTCCCCACTGGGAGTTTTTGGCTCCAGCCTGGAGAAAGCCCCTGGGTGCCAAATTGGAGCCACTGCTGCTGCTCCTGCTTTGAAGGGGCACATGAGGCAGTACCAAAATGCTCCCCGGGGCTGGGTTACCCTCTCCCATGCAGGAGCCAACCTTTCAATCCATGCAGGCCATTCCCCTTGCTGGACATCTTCCTGCAGCATGAGCCCATCCCTTCCCCATGGAAGAATAAACTTTAGAGATTAACGCTGCCCTCCCAGGCTGGCGATACCGAACATGCTAGCGGCTCGTTGCCTTCTGTACTCACTTGGTAGCCAGAAGCATGTTTTTCCTGGTGTGGAGCTCTGTGGGGTCAGAGTGCTGCCGGCACAGGTACTCTGCCGCCGCCTTGGCTGGGAACTCCGTTTCACAGACGTACCCGAAGTCCCGAGCCAGGTGGATGGCTTCACCTGCGAGCAGGACAGAGGAACGTCAGCACCGTGCCAACACCGGTGTGAAAGGGAATGGGGAACTGGGAACTTCTGTAGCAGCTTCAGCCATCTCACTATTGGGGCTCGGTTCTGGTAGGACTGGGGCCCTTCCCTGTCTCAGTGGCCACCCAAGAGCTCTCCCCACCTTCATCTCTAGCTGCAGAAACACCACTGAGTTTCTTATTCTCATCTGTAATGCAATTAGTCTCTGTGGGCCAAATGAGCCAGTGCCAGCTCTAAAGAGCAGATGGGTCCTTCTTTTACTGCCTTTTACAAGAGCATGAACACAGTGCTGGCCTTGGAGCAGGTGAGGCTCTGGACACCTGCTCCAAAAGGAAGAATAGCAGAGGCATTTCTTACTTGGGAACATCCCCTGCTGCACCTTTCCCTACTTCTTCCCAAATTTCCTGCTTGGCCTCTCCAAATTGAGAAGAGATGGAAAGGGAGACTGGAGGGTCATAGAGTGACCTCAGCCCCGTGACTGCAGGACAAGGCAGGGCAGGAGGAAGGGGCAGGAGGAAGGGGGTTACATCCCCCACAGTGCCCGGGGGCCCTCGGGCTGGACGTGCAGGCTGCGTATCCATCACCCCGTGGAAATACCCACCCATTGATGGAATTGATCCATCTCCAGGCGTCCCCGTGGAAATAATCAGAGCTGATGGCAATTGATCATGCCCAACACCCGAAATCCCGGTCAGGCAGGCAGAGCTAATTTGCCTTGCCCCCCTGCTGCTCACATGTATTAGACCATCCATCCTAATAGCATTAACCCAGATCCCATCCCAGCCTGCCCAGCTCCCGGAGCTCGTTCTGTGGAGCCCTGTTACAAGGAAGTGTCTTTGCTTCCCACATAACAACAGTAGTTTCCACTTCATCTCCTCCTCCAAAGAAAGAGCAAATAAGGTAAACCTAAAGAATCAGAACTGCAGATGTTCGTGTGTTAAAAAAACAGTCAGAAAGGAACAACTGCTGGAAAATTGTTACTGAGATAATAAAAAAGAGCTGAGTGACCTCATGGTCAGAGCCAGGGCTGGAGCCAGGATTTATTTCCTCCATGAGTGTGTGAGTGGCTGTACATTTTAATGTTTTTTTAAAGGCAATTTGGATGCTGGATTAGAGAGGTGTCAGGGGGGACAGGGCACTCTGGCTTTGGTGTTAAAGCCACATTGAGCCAGATCCTGAGGAGGAGAGGCTGCAGGAGAGTGCACAGAGGGCCATGGTGGGCAGGAGGGCAGCAAGAGCCTGGCTGAGGGCTCACCTCCTTTCAAGAGCTTAGGGATGTTTCTGGAGTGGAAATACAGCCCTGCTGCTCCCCTGGGTCCAGGCTGGAGCTGCTCACGTGGAGCAGCTGCCCAAGAGAGGGTAAGTGCTTGGTGTATGTGGTGAGGACTCCCAAGGGAGCTGTTTCTACCTGGTGCTCCCTGGGTTCTCCAGGAACATCCTCCCCATCTGTATGAGTGGCTGTGGGTCAGTGTAAGAAAAGATATTCCATTAGCACTCAAAACCCCATCCACTGGGTCTTTTGAATAATTAGACCTCAGAAAGGCAGAGGGGAGAAAACAAATTAAGCCAAGACAGCAAATGTTCAGGAAAGAGTGTGTTTGGGGTAGAGAGGCACAAGCCAGTCTTTGTGTGCTGGGTGATGGCAGTGCAGAAGCACCTTCCTCTGGGTGGGATGGAACCTTCCCCCGGTTCCATCACACTTACATGCAGGAGGAAATTATAGCCATCAAACACACATGGCACCTCTCCTATTTACTATGAGCTGGGAAGCAGGAACCAAAACATCAGCAGCCACTTGAAATCAAACTGTACATTTCTTCCTTCCTTTCTTTCCTTCATTCTTTTCTTTCTTTTCTTTTCATGGAAATCAGCCTTTCATTCAGCAGGAACCAACTGCCCTTGGTAACAACCTCCGCCTAATGAAGCGGGTCATTTAATTTGCTGGTGACAATGGAGATGATTTTCTATTCAGGATCCGAAGGCAGCTGCCTGCACCGCGACGGGCACGGACACAAAGGATTCCTGAGCTCAGAGGGAGGCAGAGCTGTCATTCCATTTGTTTGCATCCCCGTGTGCTTTTCTCCCAGGACGCAGAGGCAACATCATCATTTCCATGGTGGAGAGAAGTAGGAGAGGAGGAAGTAACCGAGTCAGGCAGGGGCACCTCACAAGTCCGGGCAGGGCTCTGCCTGCCAGGGCAGCACCTTTTCCATAGCTCTGAGGGCGGCTGCTACAAACCTGAGCTCCGCCTGCAAAACCTCGGAGCAGTTTGACATCTCCTTGGTGTCTCACTCATTTCCTGGAGGAGGGAAGGAGTTGGATATGGGACATTTCCTTCTTACAAGGCAACAAGACACGGACCTGAGCTTGGGATGCTGCCTGAGGGAGGCATGGTCAGAAGCACCCGAGCTGTGTCCTAGGTGGGCACATGGGGCTGCAGAGCAGCTGTGAAATTCTTGGCAGCTTTATTCAGGCTTTTTTTGTGTTTGGTCTCTGTGACCCAACTATTAGAACCAGCTCATAGAAATGAGGGATACCCTGAGCTCCAGCCAGCAGGATGCTCACAGTCCCACTCAGCATCCATGGGGAAGCCTTTTCCGTGGGCTGCGTCTGATCCAACCGAAATGGCCAAGTTTTGGAAAACAGACACAGAATCATGGAATTCTAGAATGGCTTGGGTTGGAAGAGACCTTAAAGATCACGCAGTTCCCCCTTCCTACCACAGACAGGGCCACCGTGCTTGGACATTTTCTTGGACTTCTGCTGTCTTGGTTTCATTTGTGTTCTGCCCCCTGCCTTCCCAAGGGTATGTTCATTTAAAAGGACACATTCTTGAATCAGTGTGAAGACTCACACAGGGACATTCCCATGCTCATTTAGTGGTGACCACTCCATACTTTAAGAGTGCTGGCTTGTGGAAAGCTGGAAATGAAGGGGATGAAGGTTTTGGCACTCCACCCTCCACAGGAGCAGGGAGAGACTCTTACCTTCCACGAGGGATGTCAGCAGGGTGACGTTGGCAGCTTTGCGCCTTCCTGCAGGTAGATTTAGTCCAATTTTCTCTAACCTTTCCCTTAAACACCGACCCCCATTTTTTGATTTGGCTCTGAAAACAGGAAACAAAGAGGGGAAATAAATTTCCATGTAATTCATGTTAAAATAACCACAATCCTAGTTTAAGCTTTGAGGTTTGGAAGGAAAGAAGAAAAAGCAATAAAAATACTGTTCCTTAATGTACCACACAGCAGAATTTCTCATCTCTTTTTATCTGAGAGGTAAGAGCTGGTGCTGAACACAGATCTTGGGGCTCTTGGGGCAGCTTACCTGCGGAGGACCCCGCCAAGGAGAGAGGCGTTGAGACACTCGGGGGGCGAGAGCCTCCTCTGCACCTCCCCGACCGTGACCTTGTACTTGGAGGTGGAGCTGAGAAGAGAGAGGCGGCCGGGCACGGAGCAGAAAACCTCGTTGGGATTTGTGACCCCTCCGATCAGGCCGTCTTTGTTCATGGACAGGGTGGAGATGGTGGTGCCGTTGGCCTTCGAGGGAATGGGCACTGGAGACAAGGAAGAGGGAGAAAAGAGGAGACTGTGGCTGAGAGACCCAGACTCTCCAGGCAGCTCTCCAGCCCCCCCCAGACAGCAGCACAGGATGTCTCATTAGTTCCTTATTTTTCTCAATGACAGAGGCGAGGTGGGGTGATGAAACTAAACTAAATAAAGGTTAAAGGAAAGGAAGAAGCCTGGACGCTGCCCTCGCCTGCGTTCCCACACCTCCCAGCCCAGCTGTAATTAAAGCCAAGGTTTGGGCTGCTCTTCTGGGAGGCTGAGGGTTGTCCACAGCGTCGCTGGCTGGACCTGTGACCAGCTGCCCTCCCTGTCCCCTCTGGGTGCTCCATGGAGGTGGGTGGCCAGGCAAAACGTGGCTGGTCCCGCTGGCCAGGATGCCAATGCCCTCCCTGGATTGCAGCTGCAGCCCAGCTCTGTGCCAGCACACACTGCATCCCACCAGGCAGGATCAACCACCTGAGCCTCCATTCCCTGCCCCAAACCTGGGAGCTGCTGGGCTGGCCAAGAGCTGTGCTTCCACTATGTGCCCACAGGAACCAGGGGAAAGAGTTTCTTTGCCTTCAGCTCTGGGATTAGCTCCACAACAAGCCACAGCCCTAAACTTTCATCATCCCGGGTTTAAAGGAAGCTTGAGAAGATCAAACCCAATTAATCCAGCACAAACTTCCCTTTGCTTAATGGGCAAAAGTCAATTAACACAAGGTTAGGCAGGCACTGATGACTGCAGCGTCACATTGGGCCTACGGCATCACACCGGGGCAAAGGGGCTCGGTTTTCCCATTTGTCATTCCATAAGAAACGTTCTTAGACGCAATAAAGAGTTATAAGTTAAAACTGTGGCTGAGATTTGTGCCAAATCTCTTTGGCTTTTATGCTCTGAAATTAATAACCAATTTAACTCAGGGGAAAAAAAGCAGGTTTTGAAAGAATCCAAAGATCATTTCAGCTCTGGCATTCTTTGTGGTTCCTCAGGAATGACTGTTCCACAGTCAGATGGTTCCTGCAAGCAACACAGCAGCAAATGCCATGGTTTATGAAGGAAATACACGTGCCCAAAATGAAACAGAAGCCCCAGGATTAATCAGGGAGGGTACATGGAGTGGACCTACGAGGGGGCGCTTACAATCGGCATATTGTAAATCCAGCTCAACAACTTGCTGGCATGGCAATAAAAATCAGCACATGCTATATAAAAATGACTCATGTTTTAAGACTAAGGGATGAATGGAAAGGAGCTGAAGGACATGGAGTTTCTTCCCAGCACAAAACTTGCACAAAGTCAGGGAGCAAAGGGTGGGATGCACTAGTGCCCTGCTGGAGCCAGCAGCTGCAGTCGGTGTTTGCCATGACTGAGGTTGGTTCAGGGCAGAACAAACACAGGAACATCCCCATGAGATGTAGGAAACCAGAACTATTTCCAGGAAGGAGCAACTTCAAAGCTTTCTTCCACAGTCCCAGAACAGGTTAGGTTGGTCTCTAGGGGATCCCTTAAAATCAAAAGTCAGAGCGTGGTTTGCAAATATCCGTGCAGTGCTGCTGAGGCGTGCGGCCCTGCAGGGTCCCAGCGACGGGGTTCTGCTGCAGAAAGGCCAGCCCCAAACCAGACCCCCCTGGGGAGCAGGTGTTGCTTGTAGTATCGTGTGAAGAGCTGTGCATAATTGATACACTCTGTAATCTGGATTATATTTGGATATATCTGTGCATGCCTGCGATCATGCCGTGGCTGCGTTCAAGCCTCATGCGTGGCCGGGCACCTGCGCACACCCGAGGGACAGCAGAGCCATGCAGGGAGAGGGATCGTGCCTCACCACACATCCATGGGACACGGTGTCTGGGGAGGAGGCAAACCCAGCTGGCACCAGTGTGACTTAACACCAGAGCCTATGGAAAACTGGGCTGGAGAAGGGTTGGATACAGCTCTGTATTTGCCAGCTGCCCCACAGGCAGTGACAGGGAGGCAGGGATGATGTCGATGTGCAGCATGGAGACACGACACTTGGGAAACACGTACTGGTGGTTTTAGGAATGATGCTACTGTCAGAAACAAAGCCCTGGAAAGCTGTGCCCCGGAGCAAACTGCTGTGAAGGGTAAAGCCTGGCACAGTTGGGTCAGCCCAGCTCTGTGCCACAAGCAAACCAGGCAGGCACTGGCACTGAGCGTGGATATTGGCATTGCTCTTCTGCCTCAAGGCCTCAGCCAAGGCCACAGCCCCATCACTTTGGGCACGTGCAGGTGTAGGACAGGGCGCCTGTGTCACACAGAGCTTGGTGCCCTCACGGGACACACGGGGTGCAAGGGAGGGATGGAGCAGGTGGCAGCGCTGGGAACTGAGCCCCGAGTCCTGCAGCAGTGCTTCATCCGTTAGACAGCGTTGCCTCAATACAACAAGAATAAACAAAGCCACATTCGCCATTAATCATGAATTATTGTTATTGAGCCTCACCTGCTGCTGTTTGCCTGGTCTGATCTGCAGCTTGTTTGCCCATAAACATGCTGCAGGAGGGAGACAAGCTACCATTAAAGCCTGACAGCTTTGTTTCCTTGGCTTTTGGGGAACCAAAATTGTCTCTTGTCATCTGAGTAAACCAAAAGTCCCCCTCGATCTTCAGTTGCTGCTTTCCTGTTCCCGCAAGCAGCAGGTGATCGGAGCACCTGAGCCAGCCTGCAGACAAGAAGGAAGCATGAGAGCGGTGCGGGCGCCCAGCACGCGGCCGACAGCCCAACGCCCCGTCGCCGACCCCCTGCGCCCTTCGGAGCCCGGCCGGGAAGCGCTCGGTGCCGCTCCCACAGCCTTGTGCCGAGGGCTCATCCCAGCTACGGCGCAGAGAAACGACCCTCTGGAGCGGAGACGGGGTCTGCACGTCGAGGTTTGAGGCACTGAAGAGCCCCAGCGTGAGCGGGGGGCCTGCGGTGTCACTGTGCCCGAGCGAAGGAGTAGCCGGGCACAACAAGGACCTGAGACCCATGTGGCGCTTTGCAGCTGGGGATAGAGATGTCACCTCATGTCACTGCACTCGTCACCCCTTCTGAGCTCCTCCAGGATCAGCCATAGGAGACACCCGCTTGTGGCGTGGGAGTAGGACATCACCTTTCCCACAGCGACCCGGCTCTTCCCCTGCTCATCCCCCTGGCAGGGGCTTGGGCAGGCTCAGGTCCCACTCCTGACCATGGAGGAGGGGCTTCTCAGCAGAAACACATCCCAGAGATGCTCATGCACGCAGTGACAGACCAACACGCTACAAAGGCTGATGAGGGAAGGGCTGGATGCTGGTGCCCAACCAAGTGCCCCTCCAGCCCTGCCTGATGAGTGGGACGGGGTACCCCGGGTCACCCCAGCCCATCCCAGGAAGCTATAAATGGCAGGGCACAAGTGGGAGTTTGCACTTTGGATTGATTCAGCCAAAGAAAGGGGGAGAAGGAGACCTCAGACCTTTAGCAACTGCTCAGAGCACTCCTGGGGAGTGCAAGGTCCTCTTCTCTTCGTTATCTGTTCTTATTATTTATCAATTATTATTTATTGAGGTTTGGTTGCTTCACTCTGTCCCCCTAAAGTTTTTTCGCTCTTTTCTTAAACTGCCTGGCATTCCTGAGAGGGTTTTTCCCATGGAAATGTTGTTTATTCAGATTAATCCTGCTACTTCTAAATCAGCAAATCCAGGTGAGCTTGGCTGCAGATTTCATGAACTTAAACCCCTGTGAAGCATTTTGACCTGCTCTGGGGATGCTGCAGGTGGGCTGGACAGAGGTAAGCAGTGGCACAGGTCAGAGGGGTCAGATCTGAAAGGGAAAACAGATTTTGGAATAAGGTTATGCTGGCAGACCTCAGAGGGCTTCACGCGTTGCTGATCCTCAGCCCGGTGCTGGTACAGCACCAGCCACCATTAACTCACTCCTGACTCAAGCCAGCTCCTCAGTGCAGCTGGGAAAAATTGAGGCACAGAGCAAGTTAAATGATTTACCAAAGCTCGGGTACATGGGCATGATCTGTGTGTGTGCAATTCCAGTCTGTGGGAATGCCTTTCTGAGCAATCCAGGCTTCAGCTATTGCCCAAGTGTTGGGAAGTGCTGTGCTGCCGGCTGATTATGTACGGCCTCTGTTTTCATAGCTCTGGATTTTCTGTAGGAAGCTGTGAAATTGAGCTGTTTGTCCCCACATCGTCTTGGCTCCTGGTGCTGTGGTAGAATGGCAGCGTGGCAGTAACAGGCGTACGGCAGCAGCTTGCCGAGTGTGGGAAGGGAAATTATCCTCATTTCTTCTGTACACCTCACAGGAAGTGTTTCCATCAGACTCAGCCTCTCACTGCTGCCTTGAACCTCACCTCGAGGGCATTTTGATTGCCCCTTGCAATCCATTGTATTCCAGATGTGTGAGCAGCAGTGGAGAGATCCAAATTCCCATGCAAGTCATTTGCCCCCGTGCTTGCAGCAGGTACGCTCGGCTTCATCGTTGCTGTGAGCCACGAGGTTTGTGATGTCCCATCAGAGATGCCTTTTTGCGTTGAGTCAGCTCTGGTTTGTCTTTTAAACGGACCCTGGTGTAACTGTCAGATGGTGAACTCACACAACTCCATTTGGTGTGGCTTAAAAAATCCTGATGCAGAGAGAGAGTGATTTCAAACAAGTCCTGGTGGCCAAAAACACCAAAGGCTTCGTGCCTTGACTTCCCTGAGCTGGAGAACACCCTGCCTGCCTGCGGTTATCTCCTTGTGTCTGGCACAGCCAGCATGGAATTGTGTTATGACACAGGACAAGTCACTATCCCAGTTTGGGCTTGACTGTCTCCAGCAACAAATTGCAGATAATAATATAATAATGTCTACCTGGGAGGGATGCTGTGATACCCAATTAAAACTTGCCAAGTAATCTCTGGTGAGAGATTTCTCCAGGTGAGAAGTCCTTGGGTGTTGAATGTAGCCAGGAGGAGTTGGTCCAGCGCCTGAGCACAGGATGTGATGATGCCCCTTGGAGCAGACAGGCAATGGAAAGGCAATTCCCATGAACAGGAGGTCCTGATACCTCCAGCGATGCTGCAGGTGGGATGGGATGTCACAGCCTTGTCTGCCTGAGGGTTTTTCAGGGGACAGCCAGGAGAAAGATAAAAACACGGCTGAATGGACTGCTTGGCTGTGAATCCTGTGAATGGAGTGAGGAGCCTCAGGCCTTCTAACTGTCCCAAAAGAAAGCACAAAGTTTCTGCAACTTCTGTTCTGGCTTGCAGAGGTGCATCCGTTGGCTTTTAAGGTCGAGGTAAAAAGAAGGAGCAAAACAAACCCATTTTTCAAAGGCTTTTACCTAGAAAACTTTGGAGAATTTCCTGCTTTTCCCCAGTGAAATCGAGCACGAGCCAATCCGCAGCCCTGTGCCTTTGCTTCCTCATCCTCCCTCTCCCGCATGGTCCGGGCTGAGGATGCTCCATCCCTTAGCTCCTGCATTCCTTCTCCTTCCTCATCTTTGTTCACCAAGACTGTGGCTGAAATTACCATTGTGATTCCTGGAAATGGACACTTTGATATGTAAATATTCGGTGAAAAAGGTGCATCTGCAGTCCGGCTCAGTCTTCGGTGCGGGGATTGCCGAGACCTGCGGGAGCCGGTGTCCGTGCTCGGGGGCTGGCAGCAAACCATCGACTTTTGGGTCTAAAGGAAAAGAAACTTTGCCTACAAAAACAGAAAAATAAGAAGTACCGACTCATTTCCATGGGAGAAGTGTGCTGCCTGCTTGCAAAATTATTTGTAAGCAGGAAAATTTGCGGTACTTGGGAATTGAGTTCCTTATCGTGGTGTTATTTGTTCTGTTCCATTTCCAGCTGGAGCTCGGGCTGCTGTGAGGGGAAAAACAAGTCCAGAGGGAACATGCAAATCGCTGCCCGTCTTACAAGTCTGTTTTCTTCTCTCTCCAGATACATTACAGGTAAATTCTCTTCCTCGGTAAGGCGGAATCCCTGGATATCGGAGCTTTTATTGCGACATCCCCTTCAAAAGTGGGAGTGTGCTACTGTTGAGTTGCATTTTAAAGAGGTACCAGTGAATCGCCTTAGGAGACAACCTGGGACAAAGCAATCGCTCATCTTCAGGCACAACAGCGCTGTCTCCAGCCCCCCGCAAAGCCTCTCAGCCCCCGTCCCTCTCCAGGGCCGTGCCCCGGTCAGCTCTGCTGCCTCGGGCATCGCTGCGGGGCAGAGACCTGAGCCGTGCTGCCCGGCAAGGGGACACCTGCCCCCTCCAAACCCGCCGCAGGTGCCCAGGTTCTGCTTCCATGACTCTGCAGGTGCAGCGCTGACAGCCCCGAGCCCCCCGGTTCGTTCCCTACACGGGGGTCCTGCTGCTCTGCCCCGCTCCGGGCCGGCAGCGGTGGGAAGCTCGGGCTGATGGATGTTTGTGTGCAGCCCCCGATGAAAGTGCTGCAGAGAGATGAGGGATTGCTGTTGTCTTCCAGGAAGAGCTGTCAGTGAGCTCATCTAACCTCAGTTTGAATGTCTCTGATGTAAATTATAAGATGGAGATACATATATAAAAATATATCTGGATGTGGGTGTGAGCCAGGGCCAGCTGCTCCCGCCGTGTCTTTAAAAGCCCTTTTTCAGGGCGGAGGTGCTGCAGAGTTCAGCTGCTCCAATTTCCTGGTGTTTCAGCAGAGAGGTATTTATTGATGGTCCAGGGAAGGAGGTCAGAGCCATCAGCTGTATTTCAAACGCTCACTCTGTAATTATCCTCTGTTCCCAGAGGGGATTATACAGGTATTCTCTTTATCTCGAATGCACAACCTGAACCAAGTCCCCGTGTCAAAGAGCCTCTCTAGGAACCACCACCATCGGCCTTTTCAAATGGAAGGATGGAAAGAATCCCGGTTTTATCTTCAGTTTTCGAGATTGCTGAGTCCTGATAGGGACATGAATCTCGGACCCTCAGAGGAGAGCAGGGATACAACTTCAAACTATTCCCATGAGAAAGCTAATCAGGAGAGGTCCCATGCCTATGCAAAGCTCCCATATTTAACATTTTGTTTCCCATGCAAATCCATTCATCAGGTTGGGAAAGAAATATGAAGTTGCCATGCGATATTAATTCCATTTTTCATTCTATGCCTCTATTTGACCCAGTGAAGTCCTGACCATGCATCACTGCAGGTGTCTCCTGAGGAGCTTTGGGATGGCTCAATGGGACAGGAAGGTTCACACTCCCCCAAATCAGTGGGTACAATGGCTTGGTTATGGATGGTCCCTGCTGAGTACATTGTGCTTTGATAGGAATGGCCAGCTGATATATATTAAAATTTACTCAGCCCCCTGTGTTCCTGCAGGACTTGGGGAGGGAATTAGTAAGTGCTTTGCAGTTGATAATTTCAGATAATGCATTTTCCTGCTTTACCATTTAGGAATGACTCGGCCTCAAATATGCTGCTGTTCAGAAAAGTTTGTCAGTTTTTTGGAAACTGCTCACAATTAATTTGTGGTGAGTTCTCACATGTTTCCTTTCCATGCTTCATTTCATGGAGTGGACTCTGCTGTCTGCGGAACCCTGATGTCACAGCCTGAGCAGTAACTGCAGGAACACCTCACTGGAAGGCACGAAATATCAGTGATTAAAATGTCCCCTTAAATAGTAAAACTCAGATGTCTGAACCTTTGAAGGGAATGAATGAAAATTATTTGGGTTCTGCTTTTGAGTGACAAAGTGCTTGGAGCTATTTCCTGTGCTGTTGGTTGGAAGCTGCCCCGATGCAGGGACTTCATTGGAGAAAGTCAGTTTAGTCTGGTAATTCACATTATTTCCCTCCCCCTGATTCTAAATTTTTCTGAATCTGCAGCTATGCCCTTTCATATCTATGTTAGAAAATTAACTATTTAAATTTCACTTCAATTAATGAATAATTATTTAAAATTCAGTTCAAATTCTGCCCGTATAGAATTCATGTTTCACAGCACAAACCAAGCAGGTTTAGAAACGGGAGGCTGGAGGGCCCGAGGATTTAAGCTGGAGGAATTGGGAACCCACATCACTCCATGCTGACACCAAGGGAAGTTTCCCTTCTAATGTCACCCCTGCCTGTGCTGCAGCGAGTGCTCCCGGCCTCGCACGCTGCATCGCTCTGCCTGTAGCATCAACCACCCCAAGTTTATTCTTTTAGAAGCACAAACACTTTGGCACCCTGGCAAATGGGATCTTTACGTGTTTAAACAGTTTAATCCATTTTACAACAACGTGCTTGAGAGATTTTCCCTGTATTCCCTGTAGATGCACCTGAATTTGTGTGGCTGGAATGTCCATAAGCTAAAAGGGGAGAACAAAGCTGCGACGTGGCGGTGAGCGGCGGCCGATCCTGTGGAAGCCACTGCGATGCTCCTGTCAATTTGTTAAATGTATTCAGGTTATGGAAGGGCAAAAGACCCTTCAGCAAAGATTAGACATGAATAATAATAGAAAAAATTCTTCCCTTCATACTGAGCTTGCTGCCAGCCCGCCGAGCTGGCGGGGTTTCAGTCTGGGTCTGACCTCAGCAATGTGAATCTCTCGGTTCAGCGGCTCCTCCGGAGCTGCCGGCTTGTCCAGGGATTGCTCTGGGGACAGGCGCTGCTCACCCACTCTTCCTTTTCCTTGCTCAGATGCCCTGGGTTGCTGACACCAATGTATTGGTGGGACAAACCCTCTGGAGATGTTTTTTCAATGGCTGCCCTGCCTTTTGCTAACTGGGATCTTGTGCTTGAAACCTCCCTGAGCACCCTCGGCCAGATCCTCTGCTCGCACCTCTCCAGCCCTGGGATGGTGGCTCCGCTTTCTCCCATGCATGTGGCCACTTTGGGGCTCCCAGGGAGCCCTGGGGACACCACTTGCTCCCTGGGACCTGTCTGACCAGTCCAGAGGGAACAGGGCCTGACCCGATCCCTCGCTCCCTGGCGCCTCGGCACTCTGGTGACTGATGCCAGATAAATGCCTGAGATAGAGGGTGGGGAGGCTCAGCCCGGCTGGAATCCCAAGCACGCACGGCAGATGCTGTGATGGATTTTTTAGCAGCGAAGGTGAACCTGCTCCCAGCTCCCCTCGTCCTGCTCCCAGCTCCCCTCGTCCTGCTCCAAGCCCCGAGCTCCTGCCATGCTGTGTTTTGGGGTTGTTTAATTGCATTGGGTACCTTGGGCTCGTTTCTAGCAATTCCCTCTCGCTCCCATGTGCTTCTCTGCCCTTTCCCACCAAACCACAACACTTCTCACCAAAGGGAAGGCAATACCCGGGCACGGCGGAGCTGGGCTGGGGACAGGGCAGGGAAACGAGAGCTGAGCATGCAGCAGCTCCAAGCATCACATCCACATTTGCTAATTAGTTCCTCCATTAAGAATTAAAATAAACAAACAAATGGAAGGACAGCAAGAGTGAGTAATTCCCTGGATCACACAGGAAAGGGTGGGATGGTTTAGTGGTTAGAGTGCTAGTCTAGGACTTCAGAGAACCTCATTTAGGCTCTTCAAATAATTAAGAGAGATTGCAAACATTTTTTTTTCTGAGATCATGTATCTTGGAATATTATTAAACTGGGAGGAATAGTCAGTGTTTGCCTCTGCTCTGCTGCAGGTTTGATGTGACCCTGGGCTGGAGGGACATCTGCGGGTCCCTGTGGGTCTTGCCTGTGTCTATGCTGCCATTGGTGGGTGTCCTGTGGGACCCCAGTGAGGCAGGTACCTGTGCTGTGGCACAAATTAAGATCTTGGCACCTCTTCCTTTGCAGGGACAAACACCACAGGTGTCACCTGGCCAAGGCTGCCCCACTGCCAGTCCACCCACGGATGACGTAGCCCCTGTGGGAGCCAGGGTGGTGATGTGACAGTGGCCACTGAACTGCAAAAATACCTCACAACACCCAAATTGGAGGGAAAAGTGCACCAGAGCCAGCCCAGAATGTCCGTGGTGCTCGCTCAGTGCTGTCCATGGAGAAGCCTCACCTGGGGTCCATCTCCCAGAGCAGAGGTGCTGCTGCTTGGGCTCAAGCCACATGCCAAAAAACAACCCAGGCTGGCTTTTCTGAACCTATCCTTTAAGAGTTGCTCTTTATTTCTAACAAAGAAAAAAATTCATTTAAAAACATCTAATTAAACAGTAAGTCATGACAAGGTACATGAAACTTGGAGATAACACATGCCTGGGAGGCACTGGGGAGGTTGAGACAAAGCCCAGCGTCTTCACCAGTACCCGCGTGTGTTATCTCACATGAACACACACCTGGGCTTATCCTGGTGCAATTATAGGACATTAAAAATATAATTTTAATGGAGGAATGGTGATCTGGATGCAGTTCAGAGTAAAAACTTTCTTTTAAGTTTCTCTGTTTGATTAGTAGGTGTTCCTGCCGCGCACCGTGTGCGCGCGAGGGGGAAGCGCCGGGATCAGGAGGTGTGACTGTGTTTTGAGGAACGCTGCTCTATCTCCCGGTGTGTGCGAGGGCTTGTCAAAACTTTAAAGCATTCATGAGCAGCGCTAAGGCAGCAAAACTTCCAGTCAAGACCCAGCTTGTCCCGAGTGAGCCCCTTTTCCTACTCAGGCAAACTACCGCCGCGGATGAAGCCGCAGAGAGCTGGGAGGGCTCCCCGGCAAGCCCAGCACCCCTGCAGCTGACTGGAAGCCAAGTACCTCCACCCATGGCCCTGGACAGTCCTATAAAAGCTGTGTCTTCGCAGCCCCAGGTGTTTTACAGGATGACCTCATTTATTACCTTGCTCGTCACAGGAAATGATGTTTATCTAATCTACCATTCTTTCAGGATTTTTTTTTCCTGCCACATCTGGCTTCTTACATTTCTTACAGGTCAAGTCCTCCTTGCACCAAAACAAAGGAGAAATGGCACTGCTGCCACCATGCCAGTGCCCCAGTCCCACCAGTCCCACCAGCTTGAGAAGAACACAGGGAGACTCGGCTTCAAAACCTGGAGCTTGCGTGCGGTGGCGAGTGGATCTAAGGATCTCGGTCTTAATCTCCCTCCTCTGCCGCATTCCTTAGTAGTGACAGCTACTTCTTGCAATATTCCTGACTGTGGGCTCTGAGGCACAGCTTTCCATCTGTCTGTCCAGTATCCAGCCAAACAGGTCCACATTCCTAAGCAGAAACGCTAGCACTGCCACTCGGAGCGGCTCGAAAGCCTCGGATGGAAATTGGAACAAGTCACAAACATGAGGGAGGGTGGCAGCAGCCAGATCCACAAACACGAGGGGCAGTGGCAGCACCAAATCCACAAACACAAGGGACAGTGGCAAGAGCCACATCCACAAATACAAGGGACAGTGGCAAGAGCCACATCCACAAACACAAGGGACAGTGGCAGGACCAGGTCCCGGTGCCTCACCGCAGAGCCCGGGGACGTGCGCTGTGCGTGCCTGGGTGCCAGTGTGAGCCCACGCTGCTCACACCCTGCTCTGTCTCTACTCCAGGTTGTAAAATGCCACAGCCAAAACTTGTGCCCGCGAGCGGGTGCACCAGCCTTTGTGGCTCACCCTGCTCCCGCTGCCACAGGGCCCTAGCTCACCCCAGCCCAGCGCCGGCAGGACCCTGGGCTGCTCCCGCACCCCAGCGTGTCCCCAGGTGCCAGGGAAAGAGATTTGTATTTTTCTTTGTAATAAAAAGGCTCTCTCAGAAGCTTTCTGCTGATCCCAAAAGGATGTGAAAGCAATAAAACCCCTCCTTATTTTACAACCAAGCTGCAGGATTTTTTGCTACTGAGCACAACGACCTAATGCTTGATTTCATAACCAGAAGGTCGCACCCTGCACCAGGAGCTCGGGGCTTGCTGAGTCCCCAGTTCTGTGTCTGGAGGGGGTCTCACAGCACGACCTCGGTAGCTGACCTGGGCATCTAAACAGCAGGGCAGCAGGTGAATGGAGCAGAAAATGCCTGAGCTGCTGTAGACTAAAGCAGCCAGAGCCCCAGCTAAACTTTTTCAGAGCTAATTTTAATGTTTCCCAGTCTAATGTTTTCCTGGTCTTACATAAATGCTTGGAAGGAAAAGTAAAATTAATAATAATAATAATAATCCAAATCACAAACAAAACAACAACAAAAGAAAGACACAGAAAAGAATTTCTGAAATACTTTCGGAAAAAAGGGATAATGAACAAACGAGGGTACAAGATATTCATAAATGCTCTGCTGCCCTATCCAAGATTTTATCCATTTAATTCCTGCACCAAATCTATCGCCCCTTTTGTCACAACAGCACGGGGGGAAAAACCCATCCTCCGTTTTTCAGAGCTATCACACCTCTCCCTGCTCCAAGTGAAATCCCAGCTCACACACTGCACCCCGCAACCAAACCGGATCCCCTCACCGGGGATCTCCCGGTACCCCGCATCACCCGGCGCCTCCAGCCCTAGGGATCACCACGGGGATAACGAACCGGCACCAGTCCCGAGGGCAGACGGTGGAAACGGATATTTGAACGCCTGTTTCCAGCCGGGATCTGCCTCCCTGGGCTGCACCCGCCGCCGGGACCCGGCTCCCCCCGCCGCGATGCGAGCACGGCGCAGCCACAGCCGGGACTGCGGGATGGGAGTCCTGGGGCGGTTCCCCGAACACTTTCTGGGGCGAATCCCCCCTTTTCCTTTCCACTTGCTAAATTCGGGGTTACCTGCAGCCAAGGGGCCGGTGCGCTGCGGGCTCGAGAGAACACTCCGCGGGGAGAGGGAGTCAGTGCACCGCGTCTCAGAGAACCCCACAAAATCCCCGGAATTATATTAACGGCTGGAACCATGGAAGTTTATTTAAGAAGGAAAAGGAGGGAAAACACACGCAGCCAGGGATGCTCCCACATAGCGCTCCGAGGCTCCGGGCAGCATCTTCCCCGCGCCGGGCAGCGCAGCCCCGAGCCCGCGGCTGGGCCTGTCCGTGGGGGGGACATCGGCAGTGACCCCCCTGCCGTGGGGACGACCCCGAAACCCCGGGATACGGGAGGGGACAGGCTGCGGGGACAGCGCGGGGCTGCGGGCTCTTCCCTCCCGTTCCGGGCTCTTCCTGACCGGGGACAAAATGCGACTCCAAGGATGGGAGTTAAAAGGGAGATCTGGGGATTTGGGGCAGGTGATTAATATTTTGTTGAACCAGGACAACAGTATCTCGGCAACTAATTAGGCGGGATATATCTGTTTTCACACGCACAGATTTCTATCAGGTTTCTGTCCGACGGCCATTCCGTCAGGGATTCCAGGATTAATCGGTATTTGGGATCTCGGTGCAATTTAGAACAAAACTGCGCTTTTTAGGGTTTACCCTCCCTCCCTTCAGAGAGGGGGTCCTCGAGCCCTGCTGCCCAGCCGCCCCCTCCGGCACTTTCTGCCCGGGACCCGCCGGGAGCTGCCTCAGATGGTTTAAATTTAATTTTATTTTTCCTGGGGTGTCATTCGCCCGCGGGGGCCCGGGCTCGGCTCTGGCCCCGCTGAGGCTCCAGAACACAGCTCAAAGCTGACAGAGCCAGCGAAGTGAGAACGACCACATTTTATATATTCTAAAAACTTAAATAAAGCCGAATGCAAAGGAATTTATTCCCCGGGCCGAGTGGAGGGGCAGAGGCGTTTGATCCGGGATTCCCGGCTGCAGCTTCCATAATTCCTCGGATTTCTTTTGAGCTGAACTCGCCCGTTTGGGAACTTCCAAGGGCAGGGAAAGGGGAGCGTGGCCATCGGCTCCGGTCCCGGTTCTCCCGAGCCCCGACAGCGGGGTGGGATGACGGAGCGGTGCCAGGACAGAGCCCCCGCTGCTGCCGCCGCTTCAAGGACCCCCCGGCGGCTCCGTCCCGCCGCTTCCAGTGTGGCTGCCCAATTCCTCCCACAAACACGCTCCTGGCTTTGGATTTATCGATTTCTCCAGCAAACTCGGAGCTTCGAGCTCCAAACACAGGAATAATAATAGAAAAAAATTAAAATAATAAAAAAGAAGGCAAAAAAGGTAAGGAAAAATATATTAATATTTAAAAATTTAAAAAACAAACGAGAACGGGCGTGGGAAGAGCAAGTGTCCGTGGGCACAGGGGCTGCGGTCGACCTCTTTGCACCATTCCCGCCTTCAGCCAGAGATATTTTAATTTTACTTTTCCTTTCTTTTTTTCTTTCTTTTTTTTTTTTTTTTCTTTTCAAGACTAGGGGACTAGAGAATGTCCAGGCAAAACCCAGACACTAAACAACGACAAATCCTTCCGATAGAAGACGACAAATTCTAACTAATGGCGCGTTTGGAAAAAGGAGGGGGAAAACCTCAACGAACCACTATAACTCCAACTGAACTTCCAGACAAACATTCCCACTGCGGGGTGTTTCCCGAGGGTTCCGGGGTGCTCCTGCCCAGCCCAAGCCGCGGAGGTACGGCCGGTGCCGGCCCACGCACCCCTCAGCTTCCTGCAACCATTCCTCACGCCCGAGTGTCTAATGAAACGCCTCTCCAGCATTCTGATTAAAGCTCAATTAATGCGGGTCATTAATGTCCCGCTGGCAGCCGCGTGCTCCTAGAACAGCCATTTCTAGGGAGCACCGGGAGCGCCGCTCCCCCCGTGAAACGACCGGCGGCAGCTGGGGGAGAACCGCACAATCGGGAGATTTTTCGTGCAGTTACCGGGGATCGGCTACGGCCGGGACCAGCACCGGGACCGCGGGGCTGTGGCATCTACCGGGCCACGTTACCGACCCGCACCGGTGGCTGCGGTTCATTCACACCGGGGGTCGGATCTTTAATGCGTCCTTCCCATCCACATATTTGTGTAAAAAATCGCGGGGAGAAGCCAAGAGCAGTGCTGGAATATTCCATAGTAGGGGTCGCTCCGAGCGCCGCACCGAATGCTCCCGGGGCCCCCTTCTCGCTCTCGCAACGCCCCGGCGGAAGGTTTAGTACAGAAATATTTTAGGGAGTTGAGCTGTTCTATCCACCGGTTCACTGGGATGTGGGGGGGCCGGTCAGTCTGGGGGCAGAACCGGACGGGGGAGACCCCGGGGGCCGTGCGGGACCTCTGCCCGCAGCCCTGTTCCCCGCGCCGGCCCCGGAGGGGAAGGCTGTTCCTCCCCTCCGGTCCCGGAGCGAAGCCCCGTTTCTGGAGCGGCAGAGGGGGGTCTCCGCAGACCCGGGTTTTGCCGAGGTGGGGGGCGAGCAGCCCGGAGGGCCGCGGGACGCTCCCGGCTGCAAGGACGGGCAGCACCGGCCCCAAAGCCGCGCCACCTCTTCGTCTCCGTTAAAAGCGTCCTTCCCCTCGGTACCAGTCCCGCCGAACGGGCCCGATCCGCCGCGGCCCGGGGCGGTGTGAAGCGGTTCGTGGCCCGCGCTGCCTCCCCCGCCGCCGGGCGCGGGGCTCCGACCAGGGACGGCGGGACCGGGAGCACCGGGAGCTGCCGCCGAGCGCCGCCGGGGCATCCCCGGGCTTTCCACGCAAACCATACGCGGCCGCCGGCGGGGTGGGTCCCGGGGGGCCCCGACCACGGGGGTCACCNCGGGGTTCACCCTTCCGGGCCCTTCGGTACCGGGAAGGAGCGGCGGCCGCGGTACCGCCCGAGGGAGAGCAGCAGGCCGGGGGCGGGTGGGCGCGCTGGCCCACCGGGACCCGCCGCTTTCGTTTTAGTCTCGACGGGGACAGCAGCGAACCCTTCCCGACGGGCGGGGGGCGGCCCCGCGGGAGGGCGGACGCAGGGGAGCCCGACGCTGGGGAGCCCCGAGGGTAGGAGTGGGGCCCGGTCCGGTGCCGCTTCCCGGCTGAGCCGCCGCGCTCTTACCTTTCTTGATCACGGACTGATCGAGCAGGTTCATCCCGCCGTCGTCCACGGCCTGAAAGCACCGAGGAAAGAGCCGTCAGCCGGCTCCCGGCACCGGCTGCTCGCGGCGCGGGGACAGCGCTGTCGCGGCCCGATCCACCCGCTGCCCCCGGCCAGAAGGAATTCTGAGGGCACGAGAGAGCCCCAGTAACGGGAATCCCCTGCCCGGTGTTTCTGCCTGCCGGGGGGTACGGACGCCACGGGGCCCGACTCTTCCCGGCCGGGAGTCCCCGGTCGCACAGGCAGCGGGATCTGTCCCCGTCGCCGCGCAACCAACCCACCCGGGGTACCCTCCCGGTGCTCCCGCCGTCCCCCCGTACCTGGATGTCCTCGAGGCCGTGATGGCCGAGGCCGTGGAGGCCCAGCGGGCCGTCGGCGAGGCC
>VZRS01011878.1:135212-173557 GCA_013398055.1 Ifrita kowaldi
GTGAAGTTTTCCTCCCGTGTATGTTCCTGCTCTGCTGCGGACGGTTGAGTGCAATTCCTCAAGGTGTAACCAGCTCGGAGTGCTTGAGGAACGCTGGTGGATCTGGCTGTAACATCATTGCCTGTAACAGCATTCCCTTTGGATTCTTCAGGACCGGCAAATTTAATGCTGTTTAGTGCCTAATGATGCTTCATTGCTCCCTTAAAATAGATACTATTTATTACCTGTGAAATAATTAATGTTTTCCTACCGCATCACCTAGAGATAATTTACATTTAATTAGCATATGAAGCTATTAAATGGCCTTTGGCGTTAGAAAGGCAGAGAAGTTTGGTGATCCCTGCCCTGTGGAGCAAAACAAGAAGCAAACCAGGGCGTTAGCTCCCAGTTTCCCAGCGTTGCTGTGCTCTCGTTTCTCTGTTTCTGGCTGGCACCAGCCAGCACGGACGTGCCTGCGATGACATCGCCGGGCAGATGTGCAGGGGTTGTCAGTGCCTGTGTCATCCTCGCGCTGCTGCCTGGGTGTCCAGTCCTCAGGCATACTTGAAACTGAAATTTCCCAAATGCCTGTTTGGAATCCAGTGGACAACCACTGTGATATCTGATGAAAAATGGGGTCTGGAGGAGAAAACCACAAGGGACAGGTCCTCTCCACTCAGCACTGGGAGCCGTGCCACTACAGATTTCATTTTGGTATCAGAGATTGATAGTTCCTTAGCAACAGCTGGACTAATCACAGCAGATAAGCCATTCCTTTTCCTCCACAAGTGCTCTGTTCACTTAGCACTCTCACTGGATCTGTGCAGGAACATTTCAATTGCCATGGGATATTTTGTGTTTCATACCCTACGTGTTTCTAGAACCCTGCTGCTGCCCACAAAGGCCATGGAGAAGAGGTTGGAAGCCAAGTCCAGCATCAGCACCCAGTTCCTGTCACGATACTGCCTGGGAAAAGCTGCGAGGGAGCTGGGAATTCTACAGCTGTTCTACCTGTGCACTTGTCTGTGTGCCTTGTGCTCCTCTGCAGGTGACTCTTGTGTTCTCTCTGGGACTGTGTGTATGGTTTTTTATGGTATTTATCCCTCTTACTTGTTTAAAATACTCTGAGAGAAAAGTGAAGTGATTTGCTGGTATACATTGTAGGGTTGTTTTTTCATTGGTTTCCTTTTTAATTGATTTTTTTAAACTAACAAACCAAAGCCCATTGTTTTTTTTAAACTAAACAAAACACCACCCTTAGCAGTTACTAAATGAGCTCTTGAAAGCTTATGTCTCAGAGAGAGCTTTTTCTGACCTTAATTCTTGACAAAATGAACAAGTGATAATCTGGAAAATAATTTAATTTAAGGAAAGCAACTTGGAAAGGCAGGAATGTTTTTTACCCCTCAGATGTTAAACACTCTCCCCAAGAGCAGTGTGTCAGAAGTCTTTATTTGCCTACAGGCAATGGTTATGTTTGTTTTTTGTATTTCCTGTTCAAACTTGAGTAACCAACCTCCTGCTCAAGTAAATAACCAAGTAAGTGGCTTGGATGGAAGTTTTCCTCTAATGGATTGTGTGGTGTTTGGTTTGGGAAGGGGCTGGTTTGCTTTGTTTCCAAGTTATGTGGACGTGTTCTTCAGGCAGCTGCAGCGTCCCTGTTGTGTTACTGGACCTTCCTAGACAGTTACAAGTGGCAAATTTGATTAAGCTAATGAGCTGTGTGACCTTAATCAGCTAATTTAGACCCTGGAAAGACATGCTTGTATTCCTTGTCCTAGCAAAGGGTTGCATGTTTGAATGGTGCGTTTCCTTGTCAACTGGGCTTCCTGTGTGCGTTTCCTGGCTTTAATAATTTCTTGGAAGTTTAGAGTTACAGCTCCTATGAGACTCCTAGAGGGTGTTCTAGACAGTGTTGGTTGTTTAAGGGCTGCTCTGCTTGAAAGAGTTAAAGCCAGGAATCATAGAGTCATTAAGGTTGGAATGGTGCAAGTCTGAGATCATTAAGTCTAACCATTAAATGAGTGAAAATTCTGTTAAATTAAGGTTGTTGCGTGTGCAGAAATAGATATAATTATATGGACATAGTTACCCTGATGTAGACACTTTTTCCATTGCAGAGTTTTTGTTATTTTGGGCTTGTTTGTGTCACTCAGGCAGCGGAGTTTGTGAAGCTGAGGAGGAGTTATGGCTGCCTAGAAATGAGCATGGTCATGTGGAGTTACGCAAGGGGGACTGTGTTGACATAACTGACTGACGTGTGGCAGGTTTAAAAAGTCCACAGAGTCAAGTCTTTAATCATTAATCTGCTATCAGGCAGGATTAACTGCCTGGGCAAGTCTGTGAACCTGAGGTTATTAATAGAAGCTGTTCCTGTGTGTTCCATTCCCCTGCTGCTCAGCAAAGCTGTGAGCTGCATCCCTGGGACAGGAACTCCTGAGTTCCTGGGAAGAGCAGTTTTCTCCACTGATGTGACAAAAACAATATGGAAAAGTGACTAAGCACACCCACTGTGCAGGTGTCTTGTGACTTGTGTGGTGCTGAGCTTAGGAGGGAGCTCATCCTCAGGAATGTTCCTGCTTTCCACAGATGAAATACAAGTGTAGACTCTTTTCTCCCGGGGCACTTAGAGCTGTCTGAATGTTTGATGCCCACCAAAGGCCATGGAACTTGAAACTGAAAAGTGAAAATCAGTATGTCTCTGTGGAAAATTCACATCTGGAATGCTAGGCTGGCGTGCTGGGAGTTGCCTGTTCACTTCTGTCATTCCTGAGAATTACCTGAGTTTTAAGCTGTCCGTGTACAGCAATTCAGAGAAACATACTGGCTAATTTCAAGTAAACATGTCCCGGGTGGGCATTAGCAGAGTTCTAGAAATGAAATGTGGCCAAAATGTTATTCAATTCTTGTTTTAGCAGTGCGTTAAAAGAGAAGCAGAATGCTCTCAGCATGGTAGTATTGTGTCATCTGGGCTAAGTCATGGCTCTGATATGCTGAGGAGATGCTTCTGGGAAGTCAGGCTTTACATTTGAGATGAATAAATATAATATTTGTGTTATGAAGTGATTTGTCACAAGGGATATGTTCCCTGGGAAGATTTTTCTCTTAAATGTCCCCCATTCTGTGTGTGCCCCAGTTCTAAGCCTGGTACTAGAAAGTGCTGCTGAATTTCACTGCTTCTATATCAAGCCTTAATTTGAGTGGTATGTGTGAGCCAGGGCTGACATATGAGGAGAGATGGATTAGCAGTGGTTGAGGAGGAGGAGGAGGCAGGATTTTAGGAATGTAGGAAGCAGCACATTTCCCTCATCCACAGGATATATTAGGCACAGTGATTCACCTTTAACTGAAAGGGAGTTTTGTAGGTAAAACGTTAAGTCTGAGTGGATAAGATCCTGTTGAAATTCACAGCAATGGTGTAATTCTTCCATTTGTTCTTGTTTTTCCAAGTCTGGAGAGATTGTGTGTGCATACACGTGGGTATGGTGTGTACACACGTTCCATACTCTGTTCTAATTCCAGACCCATCAGATTGGTGCCAGGTGCTTGTCCCGGCCTGTGACTGTGACAGTGGTGTCAGGGACTGGCTGCCCAGGCATTTCAGATGTGATGAGGTCAGCTGTTGCCCTGGGCACACGATTCCCTGTCTGCTCTCTCTCCAAGGAAGTGCTGTGTGTTGATGAGGTGTGACAAGGGTGCTGAGGATTTTAAAGGTGCTGATGTCAACTTCTCTTGCTGTTGAACATTTGCAGAGTTTCTTTTACACTTTTCGTTGCTCGAATGAAGAGCTTCTCCCCTTCTGCACAGTGGTGGGTTCAGACATCCACAGGGAGCTCTGTTCCCCATGACTTGGTCACCAATCTCGAGTTCATTCTTGATCAGGATATTGTAATTTAAATTCAGACTTTATTTTAATGGAGAAAAATGTCTCCCATTTGTGTTGTGTTCAAGAACTCCATTCTTGACAGGGAGGGAGCCAGATCTGGAGCATATTCTCCAGCTGCACAACTCCCAGTCCAGCAGCACTGTTTGTAAAGTAATCTTCCAATGACCTATTATCACTTGGCTGCTGAACACAGCACAGTGTAACAGTCCCATAGGTCATTAGGCTATTTTTAGGAAGTCCTTAATCTGCAGAGCTCTGAATTTTGGAAGCCTTTAATCCATTGATCCCTGCAAGCACTCAAAATTTTCATGCTACGAAAAAAAGAAATCCATATGCAAAGCAGTTGCTCCTTTACTGCAGAGCTGAGACCTGAAGTGACTTGACTCTTAACAGAAATTATGTCAAATGTTTGGGGGTTTTTAATGAAAAACACTATGGCAGGGTGGGTGGCAAGGCTTTGCCTTGCAGACCCCTTTTCCAGATGCTATTAACAACTTCCCAAGTGGAGCAAATTCAGTCAGAATAAGCAACTGATGTCAAATATCAGCGTGGAGGAGTCAAAAATGCCTCTGTACTATGCACCAAGCCAGTGTCACTGTTTGCAGTGTTTTCCTTCTAGGCAGACTATGGGCAGAGAGGCAAGGCCATTCCAGGTTAGAGTAAGGAACTGCACTTGGGATTTTGGGATTCAGGTTCTGGCTCTGAACTTGCTCTGTGACCTTGGGCTCGCTGCTCAGTCTGGGCATTATGGGCTCCTCTGAAACAGGAACGTTTCTGTCTTCACTTCTGCTGCTGTAGATGGCTTTAGCTCTGTGCCTGTTGGAAAGGGTGGTGGTGGCTTAGGTGGGAGGAGCAGATCGTTCCTTAAAATCTTGTGTAAGTACTGGATACTGAGGCCAAGTAGAGATTCTGAGAAGTCAGATTTACTTTCCTATATCCTCTCTCCTGCATTACTCCTGTGCCACAAATTCATCTTGACAATAGTGATGAAATCAGTGCTTTAAAGGATTGACAACTGTCTGTTTGTCTTCCCTCCTCTTTCCCAGATGCAAACTGGAATGGATCTAAATGCGAGCTGGGGAAGATCCTGCTTGGCAGCCGTTTGAGATCGTGGGTAGGTCACCATTTGCAGCTTCTGGAAGGGTTCCATACTCTGAGCTCCTGTCAGACCACTTGCTGCCAACGGCCCACCTGTGATGCCTTTTGGTTCTTGGAAAATATGTGCATCCAGGTGAACTGCACTGTGCCTGGCACGTGTCAGGCCAACAAGACTGGCTTTTCGGATTCTGTTTTGGTGTTTTTAAAGAAATCAAAAAGCACAGAGCACTTGTTAAACTTTCATATGGAAGGTGGCATGAAGACTTGGAGTCACAAGTGGTTGGACTGGGACATCCCTGTCCAGAGGAAAAAAAGACTGCGGAGATCATTCCAGAACTGGAGGCTGGCAGGTAACAGGGTGCAGCTCCTGAGAAGGGATCTGGCAGAGAGCTCCAGAAGCAGCCAAAGCGAAGCCAAGCGCTTGAAGGATCAGGTCCTGAGGCACTTAGTGGCAGACAGAGCTGCTCCTGAGAAAGAAAATCAAAAGGAAGACTTGCTGAAAAATGGACAGAATCCAAGAGAACAGAACCCCAGAAGCCCACTCCCTCCTAAGAGCAGTAATGTGAACAGGTCACAGGATGCCGACGGTGACTTGCCCCAGGTGAGTGTTTGCTGGGGCTGCAGTTGGGCTGTCTGGGACAGCTGTCCCCCTCCTCAGTCTGGCTTTAGGTAGATTTTGACTTGGAACTGCTCACGTGACAGGATACTTTTTCAGGTTACCAGTTTGCAGCCTCCTATCAACAAGGCAAGGCCAGTGGTTTGGAGTTTTGTTTGGGTTTTGGGGTAGGTTTTCCCCTCCTTTTGTTAGCTGTGATAAACTATCTTTGAGTGGGAAGGTGAGGCAGGATGGAGTCGATGGTAATGCTTATCCTCTGTATAATCACACGGTGTGCATGCCAGGTGAGAAGGAAAGGTGGTATGTCAGTGGAAATTGTCTGGGAACTGAAAGCTGTTACCTGTAGAAGTACCTTGTTAGATCCACACAATAAAATAAACTGTTTTCATTTAAATGCTGAATCAAGGCAGTTAAATACATTATTTTATAGAGTCATGCATAGAGCTCACAGTGCACTTCGATGTCAGTCTGCTTGCTTGAGCTGGCATCTTAATGCCAAATGTTCTCTTTTTGAAGGAGTGCTCCAGTTTCTCAAATCCACCAAAGCTTACCTTGGCACTGGGTGAATGAAATCAGTTTAGACTCTACTCCAAACACATACAGTGTTAAGCCAGTAAATTTTGATGTTACAGAGAATTTGGCACATTTGAATTGTTAAGTGATGTTTGTATTTTTACATCTGCAAATAATTTTTTGAGCCTTATCTCAAAAATGCTTATGCACTCGTGATGGGGGAATACAATTCTGCTTTGCAAAACTGTTCCTGAAATAGCTTTTGCCATGTTTCAGGGATTTGGCACTGTACAGAACTGGTGCCTCTGGTTCTGGAAATGACTGAATTTTTCTCCTTCTGTATTCAAATCCTGATTGCAGGTAGGGCTGTGACTGCCCAAGCCACCACCCTGGAGCAGGATGTGGCGAGCAGCCAAGGGACGCTGCCGAGAGCTCCCAGGGCAGCCAGGGTGACGTGTGTGAAACCAGGCACTAAAACTTGACAAATGTTTGATTTTCCAGAAGCCCCCAGCATTTGGGGCTGACTCAAGCTCAGCTTTCTCTCTCCCCTGCAATGCTGCAGCATTTCCACCCTCCCTGTTCTTTCCTCCTCCTAGCAGTTGAGCTGAGCTTGGTGACCCCATTCTCTCAGCTGTCACACATGTGAGGAGATGTCTTTGCAGCCGCTCTTAAATGTCTTCTCTTGCTCTTGGGGAGCAGCTTTTACATCTCCCTGCTTGTTCCCTTTCCAGGTTATCCCGCTATTACTGTTCAGTGTGTGTCTAGTAAACTGGTTGCAAATATTGAATTACACTGATTAATCAGCTTCTGAATGTTGCTGAACATCCAGGATTTCCCATCTTTAGGAAGTGCTCCCATTGTCATTAATGTGCACTGTTGGATGTGTACTGGGGAAAGGTTTTTACTCTCCTTGATGATTTTTGCTAATAAGAAAGTCCATGACTCTTAATGAAATGCAAGTTCATCAAAATAAAAACTCCTTACTAAAATACAGTGCCGTGATGGAATTCCTGGCAGTCACATTCTTGAAGTTTAGGATGGAGTTTTTTAGAAGAAGAAAGAGTTAAAATATCCACCTGGGCTAATTCTGGAATTACTGAACCATCCAACTTTACCTGCAAAATGCAAAGCCAGCTCTGCAGCTGTTCTTGCACTTCAAATCCAAGAGCAGTTCAATGTGAGCCAAGGATCCAACCTTGGAGACTGTGTTCTTGGGACATGGCCAGACCTTCCAGGAGGGAGATATTCCAAGTTGGGTTGGTTATGGACCAAAATAAAGTTTCACACATGCTGAAATCAGTAGAGTTTCACCTGGGCTGCATTTAGCCCAATCCATGGAACACGTGGCTTGTTTAACAGAGTTCTTTAGGAAGGGTTGGAAGATGGGGACAGTATGGGATCATACTGGCTCTTCATACCTGAGAGCATCAAACACCTGAAGTAGGAAAGGACATTAGAAATCAAAGTGCTTTTTCTCCTCTGCTGCTGAGCATTGAATGTGTGGAAGGCAATATTTTCCTTTGGTCTTGCAGGCTCAGAGAGAAGGAAAGTGACAGTTTTGGGAAAACATTGCCTCTGTGGCAGTTCTCCTCTTGCAGTTCTGGTGGCTCCGTGGCCATCTGCAATGGCATTTGCTAATGTGCAGTGAGAATTAATTTCTGGTTTTACTGTATCCATGCTATGGAACCAGGATAAACCACAGTGCATCCTGCTCATCAGCCCTTAACTAAGGAAGGGAGATTAGTACTTTTCCATTAAAGTGAGTGACATTTTCCAGGCACCAATTTTTTTCTGTCTCACTGTAGAATTCCTTGTCAATTTTAAAATGTAGCAGCACATTTAATAGCCAGTCAGGAGAAGCATTTAAGTGCAGCACTGCTGATGAGCAGGGCTGCTGCAGCACTGCAGCAGCTCTGCAGGCAGACTGGGAAAGGCTGGAGCAGGAGTGTTGCAACAGAGCCAGAGAACTCATTCCTGCCCTCACATCAAGCCCACTGTTTTGCTCTTGCTGTCTCACTTCCTGCAAGTGCTGGGTGCTTTTCATCCACAAGGAACAAGGAAATGTCTCTCTTTACCACCAACACTAACTCTGTAATGGTTTGTGACATTACCCACATTTTAGTGTCTCAAGAGTCTTCACAGATGTGGCACTTAACACAGACAGCAAGGACACCATCCAAGCTGAAAAGAGCCCATTTTGTAAATTCAGACCAGGTCTATTTAAATTAAAAAATAAAAGAAAATTCCAGGACAGAGGTATTTTTCTCTCAAGTAACTTGAGCTCAGTGTGGATTCTGATGCACAGGGCTGCTGTAGTCCCTCTAACAGACATGGGACTCTCAGACAAGGACACTGGGTTATTTGTCTCAGGCCAAAGGCATTTAGGGGTCGAAATCAAAATTGTCTGAGGCTCCTGTGTTGACTCAGGCCAATATGTCACTTCTCTCTATTTTCTAAGCTAATAAGATAGGACAGCTGGCAAACTTCTAGTCTCCTTGTCATTTGTCCCCAAGAATGAAATAATCTGTTCTTTGCTTTAAAGAATTCAGAGTTATGGAGCAAAGATAAGAAATGTCTCAGCTTGCAAGCATTAGAGGCATTTTTGACTGTTATGTTGCCCCAGGCAAAGCTTATCTAATTCGAGCTCTCCACAGACATTTGGCTGTCAATTCATCCTGAAGACTTTTGGAAGGAAGAGGATCTCTCTTAACTGTAAAGTGGGGTTTTTTTGGGAATTAAAAGTGAGTCAAGAAAGCATTCAGCTCACTGGAAATATTACCAAGCAAAGTGGGGACTCTGCTGTAGCCAGCAGGTAAATGTGGATCTCCTGTGTGTTGGCAACTGTCATTCTTGTGACCCTTCTAGGCTGATTCTTGAAAAGCAACAAGTGGTTTCCCATAGTGGTAGGAAGTCATGGAAACATTCTGCTCCTGTGCCTTTCCTAAAGAGTCTGTCTCACTTGAGTTCCTGCCTGGCTGTTCCCCTCTTTGTCCTGCCAGCATTTCAAACTTTATCTCGAGAAAAAGGAGTCAATACCTTTGCAGTTGTCAGTGGGTGGAAGACGATACAGCTTGGGACATCCATGTGTCCTGAGGCCACTGATGAAGAGCAGCATGCCAGATCTTTCCTGCATGGACTCCAAAGAATCCATAGATCTATTTAAGTAAGCCCATTAGCAAGTAACCAAATAAAGGAAGACGCCTTACGTCTGTAACACTAACAAACAGTGCTTGATTCTTTGGTCCATAAAGCTCAGATATTAACCAAACAATTGTTTTACATTCTGTGAGCAAAAGGGAGCTGAGATATAGTGAGAGGAAATGATTTGCCCAAGGCTGCAACAAAAACCTTGCAGAGAAGCCTTCAGTGCCTTCACTGCTGCTGCTGGCTTGGCTGGTTGTTCAGTGTGGGCAGCCCAGCTTTATTTTTACAACCAACATGTAGTGTTTTCTAAAGCCCAGACCATTTACTGACAAGGATGTTGTCCACCGTGGTCTGGAGTGTTTTCCCAGTTCCTGTTTCCTGGACTGAATGACAACAGCGTGGTCTAAAAGCTTGAGTATATTTCCTCCAATATGAGCTTTTAATCCTTCCTCTAATGGGGAATAGTGGTGGGAAATTCAGCTCCAAAGCACTTTCTGAGTCAAAGATGGTAAATTGTTCCATTTTAAATATTTAGCAGGTGTTCTTTAAATAGAGTTAGCTAAAAAAAAAAGTGCTACACACATGGACTTTGTCGTGGAAGGTAAATTGTCAGGAGTATGGCCTGGTAGGCTAGGAACTGGAATGGGGCTGGGTAAAAGGAATTTTCTGATGAAAGAAAGGAAATTGTTCCTACCACTCTGATTATTTTCAATCAAGTGGCTCATCCTGTGTGGATGTGAGCAAACTTTGTGCCCTCCAGCTCTGCTCCCTGCCCCAGCAGCATCTCCTGGGGCAGGCATGTAGGGAGCTGTGTGTGTCAGCTCACCTTGCTTTGAAGAGTGATTCCAAAATAAATTTCCTCTTGGTGCAACAATTTAGTTATTAAATAAAAATGCCAGTGCAGTCTTCCTGCTTTGTGCTGGCCAACTGCATGGCTTCAGGAAGAGGAAATCAGAGCCGGAGTAAACGAACCCCAGTTTGTTGTCCCTGTTTTGGCGTCTTTCTCCCACTTTTCTGTTCTTTTAGCTCCATTCACTGCAGTTTTGAACCTGGTTCTTCTCTTACATTTGCCACATCAACAGCCTTGGTACTTAAATGCTGTAGCTAAATCTGGTGTTAGCTGGTGTTCAGCTGGGGTAGAAATGGCCTGGCTGCTGTGAAGGAAAAACATGGAGAAACACTGCAGAAGAGAGAAGAGGAAGCAGAAAAAATCCTGCTTCTGGGAAAACAAACCAGGAATTTTTCAGCCTCCCTAACTGGAGAAGAACAACTTAAAACTGACATTTCAGTGTTCGGATCAAACTCAGACAACTTTTTCCTTTACAGATCCACACAGGAACATCTGCACCAGAAGCATCAGTGCTGGCTACGTTCTCCAGTCCTGTGGCACAGGGCTTGACAGCTCCAGGGAAGACTGAGAAGCCTGGGCTGCCTGATGATGCCCATCCTTACTCCTCCAAGGCGTTGCCCACAGCCAGCCCTGTGCCAGTGAAAAGCACAGTGAAGGCACAGGTGGCGACTTCAGTGCCCAGTGGAGTTCCCACAAATGGCAGTGTTCCTACAGCCCAGACCAGCACTGCTGCAGCCCCAAGCACTGCTGCCACCACGCCAGGTGAGGACATGCAGGGCTCCAGCAAATGTCATCTGTTCAGGTTTTTCAAGCCATGCAGTGTGGAAAAATAGGAGATTATTGTGGTACCTTGGAGAAAACGGTGAGGTTTCTGTGTCAGCACACGTGCTGTCGGACCCTAGTGACTCCTGAGGTCTTGGGAATGGGACTTGGGCATCATAAATCTGCATGTGACTGTTGCATCTGAGGACAGCTGGAAAGTAATGGGGATATCTTAATTCCCAAAGTGAAGACAGACGTGATGTGGGGCAGAGTCCCAGGAAGCATTTTTCCAGTAGCCTTGGCACACTGCTATCTATCAAATTGAGCAGAAATCTTAATGTCTGCTCAAAAGAGGGTGTAACTGATTATTTTTTGTCCCTGAAGTGTCACTACACAGTTCAGCCGTGGAGAACAGTGTACTTGGCTGTTAGCCCATGCTTTGCTTTGCAGCATGGTGATGTTTCTGTTCACACTGGTATTTCCTAAAACAGACTGTTGAAAATGCATAAAGGCCAAAATGCCCTTTGGCAGCTCTGTTCCCTCACCCAGGCTGTCAGCTCTCCCTGCAGGGATGGCTACGCACAGGGAATGGTGTGTACTGCTCCTGTAGTGTCTCAGAATTCAGTTAATCCAGTGTGCTGAAGTATTCGCAGCTGAATTTCTTTTGAATTTAGGGTTCCTTTCCCTTACAAGGGAACAAATGGAAAGTGTAAGGGAAGCACTGCATCCAGAGATGTTTTTGGCAGCAAGCTCATTGGCTGCTTGTGCTGACAAGTTAATGTGTTGGGTTTTTTTTAAGGGCTTACCCCAGCTAAAACTGGAAAATATACTTTAAACATCTTTGTTGGCTTGTCTGAGAAGACTAACATAGCCAGGGCCTCCTGGTTTTTCTAACCAATGCAAAGATGATGTAAAGTGTAGTTTTTCCAAGCTACCAAGTTTTTTCAAGGTTTTTTTTCTGTTTGTCTGGGTTTTGTTTTTATTATTTTCTAATGAGATCTGATTACTTTTTGCCTTGGAACTTTTTGCAGGCTGATGGAGTATTTGAAAGGGGGAAAAAACTGGTTAATTCCAGTAGCTATTAAAATTGGAAGATAGATAAATAATGTATAATAAAGGTGGAAAAATAGCTAAGTGTTTAAGGTCCTTTTTTCCCATCTTTTTTAACTTGGATTTTTTGTGCATACCTCTGAAACATTGTCTTTGACAGGGTCAAACTAAAGAAAGCATATTTTCTATGCATAATTCCCAAGTCCAATAATAAAAAGACAAACATAAAGTAAATGGGAAGGGAAGATGGAGACGAGGAGGCTGAGAGGTGTTCTTAAGAAATGTGTTCAACTTTCTGGTTATCTTAATGCTAATAAAAAGCAGAAAAAAATGTGTCCCTGGCCATAGTTTTCAAGGGTACCCTGCAATCTTTAAAACCTGTCAGTTTATTTGAAATGGAATGGCAAGAAAATTCTTGAGCGGGGGTGGAAAAGAAAATATAAATAAGAGGACGAGATTTGTATTTTGAGCTTCCATACCCAGTGTGGCTGCTGTGCAGGTTTAAAAAAATTCTCTTAGCCCTCAAGCAGTTTTTCAAAAAAGAAATTCTGTGGATTCTTTATATATTTGTGAAACTCTGGAATTGCAGTTTGGAAGTAGCAGTGTTTGTCTTGCGGTGCCATGAGCCTGCAGCCGAATTCTTTGCCAAAAAGCTGTCAAGTAAAACCCTTCCCATCCTGCTGGACCTGGGTGAAGAAACTCCCCTGTGCTGTGTGAAAGGGCCACGTTTCAGCACAGTATCTGCAAAGAGAGAGGTGTCTGAGTAATTCTGGGCTTGTCTAAATTTTGTAAACCCCATTAGTACTTTTGCATTAACAAGGAGAGCGAAACCTGAAACAGAAGGGCTGTTGAGGGACAAGATGTTTGCAAAATACATCATTTGTAGCAGGGGTTTATTCCATAAACTGAAACCAAGGTGGATTTATGTACATTTTTTTTTCCTGTTCCTCTTCCAATTCTGTGTTTGTCCCTTTCAGCTATGAAGGAGCTGGTGGTTTCTGCTGGAGACAGTGTCGAAGTGACCCTGCCAAAGAATGAAGTTCAGCTGAATGCGTTTGTGCTTCCTGAACCACCACCTCGTAAGGCTTCCCTGGGAATTCTGCTAAGGGCTTGGGATGTGAAAAGGCAAACAGTCATTATGTATGGCATGAAATAAGGGCAGTCTTGAAAATGTCTTTTGTCAGAGAGCACTTTCCTGTGGAAATTTTTCATACTCAGCTATTGCCTCGTGCTGCCTCTTAGAGAAAATAGTGAGACACAAAAAAATGGAAAGTGCCACAAAGCCAGTGGATTTGGGAGATGGCACATTCTCAGGGCAGTGTGTGAGGAAGAAGTGGATTTTCAGCATCTATTCTTGATATTTGCTGATAGGGACTGAGCTGTATTAGCAAGTGATCGAAATCTGAATTGGGGTATTTGCCTGCTGAGGAACAGATTCTATACACTCCTCATTTCATCATGCAAATTGTTGGCAGGTATTTTTAAAGTTCTTATCTTAACTCTGTCCACTGTGGCAGTGGGAGCTGCAGAGGCAGGTGTGTTCCATGTTGTGCAGCAGCAGGAATTGATTCATTCCTGTTCAAAAATTGGCATTCCTGTGTCTGCAGGATCTGAGGATGCGATAAGGCTTTTCTCTCTTATTATCCTGGAGCTGTGATTCTTCCAAAGCTCTTTATTGCCTTAGAGGCTGAAAGATGGGTTTTGATTTCAGAGTAAATGAGTTTAGAAGCACAGATTGTCTCTTTTCCTGGGTATATTCCCAAAAAGCCACAGCCCAAGCTGTCTCGTTTTTTCACAGTGCAGCAGAATGTGCCTTGTAAATGTTTAATACCTTTGCAGTTCTTTAGCACGGGAGAAAGACGGGCTTTGAAAACAAACATCTGGACCTTTTCTTTTTTTTTAAGGAACCACATATTCCTATGAGTGGGAATTGATTACTCATCCAAAAGACTACAGTGGAGAAATGGCAGGGAAGCACTCCCAGACCCTGACGTTGTCTAAGGTAAAGCTTTTGCTGCTTCGTATCCTGTTGTGTTAAATGCCAAGTGGAGAAGATGGGGACCCCGGCAGCTGGGAAAGACTTGTATGGGATTTCAGGATGAGTAGGAAATTGCGTGATGGGCAGGCAGCCAACATTTGACTGCAAGCCCACTTGTGAGGCTCTTAGAAAAAGGAGATTGATCTGGCACGAGGGAAAGAAGAAATTGATTTCAGGAGGTACAAGCTGCCTACAAGCAGTGTGACACAAATGGCACAATTTAAAAGTAACAAGGGGTGGGAATATTCCTGAAACAGTGTGGTGGTCTGCTTAGGTCTGAGCCTTGTACTGCCCATTGGATGAGGGACTTGCTGCTTCCATTAATGAGAGCCCTGCAGTACCTCATGGCATGTCCCTGGCTGCTGCCCTTAGACAAGCTCTAACAGGGAAAGGGTTGCCAGTTCCTGCACGTGGGGATTCTTAACAAGGAAACAACTCTAAGTACTGTGAATATACAGTTCTGTACTTGAGACATTCCTTTGAGCATTCTGGATTCTACTGTGCTCAGAAAAAAATCTACAGGCTTAAGTAAGGAGCCAAGCCTTTTGCATGGAGTGTGCAGGTCTCTGTGAGGGTTTCAGCCTTTTGGGTATCAAGATTGTTATCCAGCACCTGGTCCTTCACCCTCTCATTTTGGCTCAACAGTGAATGGTCAAGGGGTGACTGCGTGGCTCATGACACATAGAAGGAAAAGAAGAAACACTTTCACTTCTAAGAACACCCAAGAAGAGATTTTCTTCTTACATGTAGCCTTTCTCACCTCAAATGCAATCTGCTAGTACAGATTCCTGTGGCCAGACAACCTGAACTAATTTCTGTTATCTCTCTTCTGTTTGCCTTTTGGTGCTGGAAAATAAAGCTTGACTGACAATCCCGTGGCAGAGAGAAATACGAGTCTTTGGTTTCTGCATAGCCATTGTAAACTAAAATATGTATAATACCATTTTGGCCTGGAAACAAACCTTTGCCGTCTATGCAGAGGCTGAAGCACAATTGCTTGGGTGCTCCTTGGGTGCCAAAGAATAGGAACTTGACCTTCCAACAGGTCCTGACAAGGTGCCACCAACGTGTAGGCAAATAATCCTTTGTGTTTGTTTCCAGCTTACTGTTGGCCTGTACGAGTTCAAAGTCATCGTTGATGGGGAAAACGCACACGGAGAGGGATATGTGAATGTAACAGTGAATCCAAGTGAGTGGTGGGATTGGATCTTTCCTTGACTTCACCTGTCTCTGACAAGCCAAGGCAGCTGTACCATGGGGTTTGGTTATTTGGCTAGACCCTGGTTTAGTGTGGTGATAATTCATTGTGCTGTGAACTTGCAGTGTGTGTGTATATATATACACATATATATGTATGTATTAAATAATTTCCTGAGATAGGAAGCTATTGCTAACACACAGCTATTTTTGCTGTACTGTATCAAGCCAACCACTCAATAAAACAGCTGGGATCCTGATAGAGAAGTGCTCAGCAAACAGCTCACCCTGAAAGGCCACCGCTTCCATAAAAACTAGCTGCAGTCTGACAAAAAGCTTATAGCAGCAGGAGCAAAAATTGAAGAGAATACAGAGCTTTGAAGCTCCTTTGGAGGTTCCTTTCTTCCCTGTCCAGTAAGGAATATCATTCCCAACCACAGGCAGGTTAAGTCAAATCTCACTCCTTATTGTAAAACGTGGTTTGCAGATGAGCTGGTGGAGATGCAGCAGCTCATGCTGACTGCCTCACTTTTTAGATGGCCCATGTAAAGAGACAGCCACAGGTTTCAATAAAATCCCTTCATTCTGCAGTTTTCAGCAAGACTTCTTGTACAACCTTTGTGGGCAAAGAAGGGCTCTCGAACTCCCTAAATTAGCAAGAGTGTGGCTGGTCTTCTGGGTGCTGTGGCTGATCATTTCCTTATAAGCAGTGACTTTGCAGCTGGCAGCATGCACCAAAATCCTTCACTTTTCAGAGCAGCAGCCACACTGTGGCAAGAAGTTGTAGGTGCTGGACCCTGTAGGGGGAAACTGATGCAGTGCAGCCTTCCCAGAGCACTGGTGTGCTGGCATTTCACCTCCACACTGTCTGAACCCCCTTTTGGTAGCCTTGATTCCCCACGCTGGTGTAGAACGTGCTGCAAACAGAAATCACTGTTGCTGGTAGTTCTGCAGTTCCTTGGCCAGGGCTTTCTGTCGTGGCCTGCCTGTAGTGTCATGGTAACAGCTGGGTTGTTGTTGCAGAGCCCCGGGTGAATCAGCCTCCTGTTGCCATCGTGTCCCCACAGTTCCAGGAAATCTCCCTGCCAACCATTTCCACTCTTATCGACGGCAGCCGTAAGTACCTGCAGGTTTAAGTGCAGCATCCAGCAGGGCTGGTTTGTGTTTGGTCCTGGGCTGGCCCTTTGCATGAAGTTTAAGAGAAACAGTGGCACTGCCAAACATGATTCAGTGAAAGGAATTAGTCTCTCTGGCCAGGAGAGGGGAACACACGCAACAGCACCTCTCTGTGTTCCCTTTTGAAGGGCACTGGCCTGAGCCAATCTCCTAAAAAAGGAAAAGCTCTGGAGGTTGCTGCTTAGAATAAAAAAATAATTACTGTCAGTCAAAAATACTGGGCTCTTTGTTAAACTTCGAATGTGTAAGTTGCTGACACACCACCTTCAGTGACCCTGGCATGCACTAGAGCTTTTCAGGAGTTCCTTTAAATAAATTCAGGTTGTCTTAGCCCCAGCTAGCACTGATTTGTTACAGTTTGGGTGTCTGAGCATAAAAGAGACTCTGGTTTTGGACCAAAAATACCTTTGCCCGCTAAGCCCAGGGCAGAAGGAGGGATTGACCATCTGGAATCTGTGAAGCAGCATTTACCAACTCCTTGTATGTGTGTTTTCCCCCATTACTGAAACAGAAAGCACTGATGATGATAAAATTATCAGTTACCACTGGGAAGAGCTGAAGGGTCCCCTGCGAGAGGAGAAGGTTTCCAGTGATACTGCCATACTGACACTGACCAACCTGGTACCTGGGAATTACACATTCAGGTAGGTCACACCTGGGGGGGTCCATCAGTTCTCATCCCGTAAGAGTGAAATGTATGGTATTCCTGAAGTGTTAATCTGGTTAAAAAAAACCAACACAAAACATGGAGAGAACTCCATTTTGTAATGTTCTCTCTCTCCACTCCTACGTTTCCAAACAGTTTTGTAGCTTTGCCCTTCAGGAGAGATAAGCTGTCCAGCTGCTTCTTATTCTTGACTTGTAGCCCTGGTTAAGAGGATGGCTGAAGGGAACAAATGGTCTGTCAGTGCTACAAAATGTCTCTCCAAATGTCACATCTAAACTGTTTGGGTAAAAGCTTAGGAAGAAATGCAGTCTTCAAATCCAGCTTTTAAATGCAATGTGTTTGTCCCAGATAAGTGAATGAAGCCTAATGGTTTGATGCACAACCTGGGCAATAGGTGGTAGCTGATTTTAGTTTTGTATTTGTCCTGTGTGTTTCCTTTGGCCTGTATTTTGGTGTGATGTCCATCAGTGCATCAGCAGATCTATTTAAAGTAAAACAAACTGGAGTACCTCTAACTGAACACTCCTTTCTTGTTAAGCAGTTGGCATCTGAACTGCTCAGATCCATATTCGGATCCAGGTTTAGCAAAAAGCAGTTTTGTTTTGTGGTACCAGCCTGCTTGAGGAGATGTGCTGTGTCCAGGCCACTTGTGGGTTAGTCGTGTACTTCTGTGTTTCACCTTGGAACTGCTTGTTAGATTTCAAGTGGGAGATGGATGTGACTGTTGAATTTCTTGCATCACTTTGAGGCTGACAATTGGACATTTGGGGGAAGTTTCTATTCAGAAAAGGCTGTATTCACCTCTGACCACCATCACTCTTTGGTGCTTTCACTTCTTTTTTCCCTCTTCAGTCTAACAGTCGTGGACTCGGATGGTGCCAGCAACTCCACCACTGCCAACCTGACTGTGAACAAGGCAGTGGATTATCCTCCAGTGGCCAATGCTGGCCCAAACCAGGTGATCACCCTGCCCCAGAACTCCATCACGCTCTACGGCAACCAGAGCACGGACGACCACAGCATTGTCAGCTATGAGTGGCTGCTCAGCCCCAACAGCAAAGGGAAGGTGATGGAGATGCAGGTCAGTGCAGGTCTCCAGTGTTCCACCTGGATTGCTTGCTAGCTGGGTTTTTATCTGTAATCAAACCAGTTTTAATGGACTGTTAGCAAATGTCTCTTAGAATCCTACAGAGCAAACGTGTGATGATTAAGTATGTGCTTAAAATTAAATGTGTGTGAAGCTGGTATTGGTTTAGTGGCTGAGCAGGTGCACCAGCCTCGCCACTGGCATCCTGTTCCTTTCTTCAGCAATGCAGTTTTAAATCCTGCTGAAGAAGGGGGAGTGAGAGAGGTGGGAACTTTTGAGTTGAATCTTGGAGTCTAAATTTTGCTGCCACTGGCCAGACTCTCCTCAGTCCTAAGCAGTAAATGTTGGAACTTGTTTCTGTGTCATCATTTTTCATTTAAAGATTATTATTACTGTCAAATTTATAGAATAAGAAAGTCCATGAATCAGGTTCACTATGTGTGGGATTTGCACAGGGCTCCCCAGAAGTTTTGCTGGAGTTGGGAACTGCTGAATCCCAAAAGGTCTGCTTGTATGGCATCATTCTTGTTATGGCCCACAACAATGTCCTTGTAGTGTGCATAAATTTAGCTGTAAGAGCTTTGCATGCTGAAGTGGCACAGACTCCTGCTTCCCTAGCAGGAGTTGTTAATAACCCCCTAGAATGTGCTGGTAGTAGTTACTTTAGAATCAGAGTTTTCTAGTCCATCATCATCTGCGTGAGGATTGTTTTTAATCCATGAATATCTTTTCTCACAGGGCGTGAGGACACCAGTCTTGCAGCTCTCTGCAATGCAGGAAGGTGATTACACCTACCAGCTCATAGTGACTGATTCTGCTGGGCACCAGTCCACTGCAGAGGTCACTGTGATAGTCCAGCCAGGTAAGCTGCCTTTACCTGCTATTGCTGCTTCCCTTCCAGGGGTTGGAAGTGAGCAGCAATCTGTCAGCAACCTCTAGATCTTACGGTGACTTTCAGAAAAGCTGCTCTGATTCAGGACCATTCTGGGCTGGTATATTAGTGATAAAAGAGCAAAAGAAAGCTTGTAGGAATATTGCCTTTCTAGACCGTTCTCTTATTTTACACAATGTAACCTAATTGATGTTTTCCTACAATAAAGGCAGGATTGGATTTCCAAACATCTGTGTCTGCCCTGGGTCAGTGCTGGGTCCTGGGACAGGGGCAGGAAAAGTGGAGCAGTACTTAGAGAATGAGAGCAAAAATCAGAACTCCTGGTTTTCAGTCTCATTTTATTGCAGATGTGTGAATGAAATGCTCATTGGAATTCTTAACTGCTTTTAACCTCCCTTTATCTGAGTACAAGGTAGTGAGCAAGAGATATACTAGGGATCATGCAGAAAATCTTAATGGTGGGGGTTTCAAGCTCCACCTTTATGGCATGTGTATGCAAAGTCCTACATTCTTTTCCAGAGAACAACAAGCCCCCAAAAGCAGATGCTGGTCCAGATAAAGAATTGACTCTTCCTGTGGACAGCACCACTCTAGATGGCAGCAAGAGCTCGGATGACCAGAAGATAGTGTTCTTTCTTTGGGAGAAAACACGGTGTGTATCTCCTTCCACATTCCTGTGTATCCAAATCTTTCATTTTAAACAAGTCACACTGAACACCTCCCTTGTGTTCAGTCATGGTCACATTGAGCCTGACAAGCTTTACCAGTGACCTGAAAAAGACAAGGATTTATGTTTGATTAGAGAGAGGTGGAGTTTTGTTTGAGCATGAGAAATAGCTTTGCCTTCATCTCTAGGCCTGACTCCACTCTGAGCATGGTGTGGCTCAGCAGTGTTTCCATTCACAGCAGTGGTGCCTGCTCTTGGTCTCGGTCTCTTGGAGAGACTGACTCTTGTAATCAAACAACAGCAGGGCCTCCTAACTCGGTGCTTTTGCAGTTTGTTTAAATGAGGCAGAGTTCTCTCCCAAATCTAAATTCCCTGAAATGCTTTAGGGAATTCAGGAGAAAGCCTATGAGCAACTTGCAGTAGCTTTTTCTGTTTGCTAATGCAGAGTCTGTGCAAAGCCCTAGAAATGAAGGACTATTTTTGCTTTGCACCTTTTTTTTTACAAAATTGGCTCATTGTGCAGTTCACAAGCCAATTTCCTGAAAGAACCACTCTTTGTAAACACCACCTAAATGCTGTTATCAGTGTTCCTCTGGTTTAAAATTAACCAAAACATTAAACCGCCAGAAATTATGCTTTTTGTTCTGGATGCTGCACTTACCCTTGAGATTATCTTGGTGTAACTGGAGAACATAATTTTGCTTTTTGTCAGGGACTCTTATTTCCAGGCTCCTGCTTGGAGTGAGGCTACCTCCAGTGCTCTATGCAAAGTTTAAACTGATCAGAACCCCTGAAAAAGGTCAAAAACTGAACAAACTCCTTGTGTCTTGGTTAGGGGTCCAGATGGTGTGAAGTTGGAGAATGCCAACAGCAGCATTGCCACTGTCACAGGCCTCCAGGTTGGGACATACGAGTTCACTCTGACAGTGAAAGATGAGAGGAACCTGCAGAGCCAAAGCTCCGTCAACGTCATCGTCAAGGAAGGTACGTCCAGCCATGAGCAGAGCTGCTCAAGTCACAAGTTATCTCAGAGCAGTTCAGCAAAGCCTGTGTTCAGAGACACAATAAAAGTAAGGAACGGAGGGATACGATGTGGAGAGCACTGAAGCAGCCTTGCTGTTTGCCCTTTTCTGGAAGAACAGTATCTTCAGCTTAATCCTGCAGTATTTCCCTTCTCTTCCCTGGGGTTAGACAGGGATTTCTGGAGTACACTGGAGATCTAATGCAGTAATTTTTGATTGGCAACACAAGATCTTTCTCCAAGTGCTTCCTCTGTTTATTTAGAGATAAACAAGCCGCCCGTTGCAAAGATTGCTGGTAACGTTGTCATCACCTTGCCCACAAACACAGCGGAGTTGGACGGATCAAAGTCCTCTGATGATAAGGGGATTGTCAGCTACTTGTGGACCCGGGACGAGGGGAGCCCTGCAGCTGGGGTGAGCTTTCTTTTGTAAAGCATCACAAAAATCAGTGCAAGGTAGTGTTGACAGCTCCTGAGGAAATACAAAGCTCATTGTTGGGCTGTTACCTTGTCATATCCTGAAATATGATGATACATTGTGCTACTTGGATCCTTTGTTTCCTCATACTTACTTGGTTCTGCTTTCCAGGAAGTCTTAAATAATTCAGACCATCATCCTGTCCTCCTCCTGTCCAATCTGGTAGAAGGGACCTACACATTTCACCTCAGAGTAACAGATGCCAAAGGAGAGAGTGATGTGGAAAGGACCACGGTGGAGGTCAAACCTGGTGAGTCTGGGCTTTGTGCTGTACCACATTTGCCTACAGCCAATACAGATGCAGTATACTGGGATTAAAATGTGTCATCTAGTCCAGTTTAGAACTGTAAACGTCAAAAGTTTTGGGGGATGTGGTTGTGTTTTCCTGTGGTTTTTGAGAGCTGACTCTCACTGCTTCTGTTACCTGTGAAAGTCATACTTGCGTCCCTTCCTACAGTGCCATTCTCTGGTTCGGTGTTCAAATCAGAAACATCCTGGAGAGATACTAAAAACCTGCCTTGTACCCAGGCTGCTAAATAGAAACTCTGAAGATCTGTACTATCTACATTCTCCCTAGATCCTAGGAAAAATAACCTGGTGGAGATAATTCTGGATGTGAATGTGAGCCAGCTGACGGAGCGGCAGAAGGGGATGTTCATCCGGCAGATAGGGGTGCTGCTGGGAGTCCTCGACTCAGACATCACCGTGCAAAAGATCCAGCCATACACTGAACAAAGGTGGGATTCATCTGGGAGCGTACACGGGGGGGATTGCTTGAGGATTTGGAAAATCAAGGCCTCTTTTCTCTTGGAAAGCAGATTGGACCGTCAGAACATGTGGAGTTGTTGCTTAACTTTGATATTCCTGCTCTGATCAGAGTTGCCAAGCAGGTCTTGAGTATCTTTCCCCTCTGGAGATGGTGCATTGTCCTTGAAAACTGCTGCTGCTAATGTCTTTTCACCTCAAACCTGTAAAATAAGAACAAATCTTGGTTTGTTTTTTGAAAATTGTGGAGGCTGTCTGAAGGGATGTTCTGCAGCTGTGATTTGTAACTGGAGAAATAACGGGGCTTGGTGCAGGAGTTTGGTGAAACATGACACACCAGAGGTGGTGTGTAACAATCCTCCTCACCTGCATGCCAAATTGGTAGCTCATGGAATCACTGACTGGTTTGGGTTGGAAGGGACCTTAAGGATCAACCAGTTCCAACCACACAGCCGCAGGCAGGGACACCTTCCATTAGTTCTGCATTAGCTTTATTGCCTACACAACTGCTTCAGCTTAATGTACAAAAAATGTTGAAAGCCGATGTGATTTCTGTTTGAAGAGATAGAAAAGCTTAATTTTGACTGCTAGCTGGCTTACAGAAAACTGCATTTCTCCTAACCACATGGAAGTTGGCTGCTGAGCAGGGCTGTAGGTCAGGGTGGTGTTGCCTGCCTGGAGAGTGACAACAAGCCATGAGTGGCAATCTGTTGAAATAAGTGCAATATTGCACTTAGCTTTTATTAAAAGGGGAGAAGTTTTAAAGTACCTAAAGCACTGAAGAAGATTTAAGAGACATGCTTAAAGTCCTGCAGCAAGTCAGCAATAAATCTGCTGTTACTTTACACTTCCCTGGGTGCTGTGATGTATCGATCCCTTCAGGTCCATGTGGCCTGCTGTAGCAGGAAAATCAGAATTCATTGTCCATGCAAACCTGGAGAGCTGAGAACAGAGGAGCCAGCACTTTCTGTTGTAACATTAGCTCTCTGTCTCTGCCATGAGCAAGCCAGTCACCCCTGAGTAAGGCAAGTAAGGGATTCTTGTCATTAATGCTTCATCTGTTTATATGTTCAAGCAGACAAAAGAGTGGGAAGTGTTACAAAGGAGCAGAGATTGTTTCCTGACAGATGGCTTTAAGATCCCATTTTTGCCTCTGCTATCAAAGTAACTTGTGCTGTTTAAAAAAGATTTTTCCTCTGCCTGCTGGTTTGTTCTTTTTCACATACTCTGAGGGTTTCACTAACATCCTATTGACTCATAAATTCACTAGTGATAATAAATCCCAAACTTTCATGCATCCTCTTGTGAGTCTAAAGGATCCACAGGGTGGATCACAAGGTGAGCAAGCCATGAGGAACAAGTTCTTCTATTGTAAAGTTAATGCAGTAAAAGCTGCAGAATACAGAATCCTTCACACCTGGGCTGTTTTCTGGCTGTAGCACTTGGTGCATTCCATCTAAACTCTGCAAAAGACTGTAAACTTCCACTGTCTGATGCAGGAGCTCTGTGCTGAGCAGGTAAATGGACCCCCAAGTTCCAGGTGTAGTAAAGTCTGAGGATTGTACAGGAAAGAAGGGAGGAGAATATGAAAACAGCAGGACCTTAAAGTTTGGGGATTTGATGCTTAGCATGAACATGCAAAGATCTGCTTGATGTGCAAACCCAAGAACAGTGCAGCCCTAGCTTGGAAAACATGAATGGATCAGATATCCCGAAGGGTTTTGTGCTGTAGGGCCAGATCTGCCCTACAGCAGAAATTTTTTTGCTTCCAAACAAAGCCAGAAGTCTGTTCTTCAAATAAATTTGGGTTTCTGAGTAAGTCCCTCTAATGACAGACTGGAGAGTGTGGGTCTCTATCTGATGTTTGGAGAAGCAGCAGACAATAATTCTTGTCTCTCTTCCAGCACGAAGATGGTGTTCTTTGTCCAGAGCCAGCCTCCCCATCAGATATTCAAAGGACGAGAGGTGGCCTGGACGCTGAAGAACGAACTGCGGAAACAGCAGTCAGACTTCCTCATCTTCCGGGCACTGGAGATTAACACAGTCAGTAAGTGAGAGTCTCTTGGGACAGACTTAACATCTTTTCCCTTCTTTTCAGCTGCCTGATAGAATAAGGGTACTAAAAACACCCACGTGCCCACACACTTACACTCACTGCAGGAGCTTTCATGTTAATAAATGGGAAACAGAGAATTAAGTCTTTTAGACCGTTCACTAATCACTTATTTACCAATTCATTCTGTCTATTCACTATTTAACTTCTTATAAATAATTACTTGCAGTGTTGCTGTGAAGAGTTCACAAAACTAAGAGCAGATTGATACTTATGAAACTAAAATACAGTGTTAATGGACTACAGCCACTGAAATGAGTGTCATCCTGAAAACAATAAACTGCACGTCTTGGTAGCTGTGAACCTACTTGTTTCCTGTGCAGCACAAACATCAGTCTGCAGGAAATGTTTCTGTTCTATCATTATTTTACAACTTTGCATTAGCACTGTTTTTCTTTTATGAGATCCATCCTTTGAGGATCATTTGCTGATCAGTTAGAGATTTGAAACTAGAATAGTGTAAAGTAATTATTTTCATTACTTCCTGATCTTCCCATTTTGTGGCCTTCAGAAGCCATTTTTCAGTTCTGTTTGGTCCCTCCAAAGGATCTGTTTGTTTCTTGTCTGTCTCACAGGCAGGGTTTGAATTGGAAAATCAAAACTTTGTTTGGAAACATTTACTTGACAAATATACAAATTCCATAACTTGTAGATCAAAATGAGGATTTATTAGGCAAAATGTATGTTGCTGGTGAAGTGGGATGTTTCAGTTTGGCATGAGGCCCAGGTGCTTACGTTTGCACTTCTCACCTCTTGTGATTACAGCTGAGCTATGAATGAGCTACAGAGGGGCCACATTCAGGTCAGAGCCTGCAGGAGGGGTTGGCTGTATTGAACTATTTTGTCCCATTTTTGCCTCACCTGTGAGTCATTTAGTTCACCTTGCTGGTTTTGGCCCCCAGCCTGTCAGCTGAACTGCTCTGAGCACGGGCGCTGTGACTCCTTCACCAAGCGCTGTGTGTGTGACCCGTTCTGGATGGAGAACTTCCTCAGGGTCCAGATGGGGGACGGCGAAAGCAACTGCGGTACGTGAACCCCTCTGGGGTGGGCACTTTTGCAGAGTAACCCATGTTTGAAACCCAGGGTGGGCACAGTGCCAGCACCTGCTGTGTCCCCGTTGCTCTGATGAGATGCTGACACAAGGACACAGTCCCTTGTCTCACCTTCTGGGCAGGTGATGTTTGATAGGGGAGCGACTCCCCTTCAGACCCTCCCAGTGAACACTCATTACAAGTTGAGTCCATTCTGGGTGTATAAATCACTGCTTTCTTCTGTCTTGTCCATACAGAGGCTTTCCTGCCACAGGAAAGCAAACTTTGTAAACCAACACACAGTGAAAACTGCCCAGTGAGTCCACACACACTGGATCTCGAGCTTCCCAAGGGGATCTGGTGGTGCTGCCAGTGGGGAATGCCAGCCCTAATTCTGCAAAGGGCCAGGCCTTGCCTTTTCTTTCCCAAGAACAGTCCCCTAAAACGTGCACTGTCAACTGTATGAGATGCCAAAACGTGTTTATCTCTGGGGTTCTGCTTGCAGAGTGGAGTGTGCTGTATGTGATCATCGCATCTTTCGTCATCGTGGTTGCCCTCGGGTTCTTGTCATGGATGGTCATCTGCTGCTGCAAGAGGTGGGACTGAGACCACAACCCCCACTGTATCCAGGCTTCACGGCCAAGGATCTGCAGTAGGAGGTTAAAGAGTCAAACCCATCATCCCAGCAGGTCATCTGCTGAGCCCTGGGATGTTGGGTTTTCTCACTTAAGTGCTTCAAGTGAAATGTTGAAATCACGGAACTCTGGGTTATGTTAAGAAGCAAAATTTGGATTAACCTATAAATGTGCAACTTAGCAACATTTTAATGTTTCACTTTTTAATATGAACATAATCCTAAATAGCAAGTGCTTTAGCTTTGAAGATCAGAGTTGTTTTTCTTCTGGCTCTTTTGGAAATGGACTGTCTCTTAATTCCTTTTCCTCCCCTTTAGACGGAAAGGAAAATCCAAAAGGAAAAGCAAATACAAGATTTTGGATGCAACGGATCAAGAAAGCCTGGAGTTAAAACCAAATCCTAAAGCAGGTAAAACATGAGAGGGAAGAGCTCAGCACTTCCAGAGTGCTGACTGAGGACTCTTCCTCTGTGGACTTAAAATCCCAGTGAAACAAATGTCATGTAGGGGTTGACTGAGGGGTCTCAGAAGATCTAAGAGCTTGTCTCAGATCTGTATATGGGGTATTTAGTGAAGTCATCTAAGTCTTAGGTTTGGAAATTGGGGCTGAAACCGGCCTGGTCCTGATGTCTCCACTTGGTATCACAGAAGTAGGAAGTGGGTGCATAAAGCTGTGCAGAACAGCCTGACCCAGGAAGCCCATAATTGAGTCTTGACTGTAACTTCTCCTGCTCTAAAGTTTTCCCCTGGGTTCTGGTAGTTCCTTTCTTGCCAACATACAATTCTTTTGTCACTCTCTACAGCAAAGCAGGAGTTCAGTGGCACTAAACATTACACTAAACCAACGGACACCTGAAAATAACCTGAAAATACTCATGTACTGGAGAGATTGAGGTTTCTTTCTGCTCTGCTACTCACCCACCACAAACGACTGGTTCATCAACTTATTTATTCTTGCTCTTGTGAGCATCAGGCTGTGAAGAATTCACATTTACCTCATCCCCTAGTTTTCCAGTAAGCAGGTACATTTAGGAGGGAGATCCATGAATTCCTAAGCGCTCCATGTGGCTACAGGTCCGTTGGCCCATTCGAGAAAGGCAGGATTTGTCTTCAGTGTTCTTAGCCAGCATTTTCCTGCCCACATTGCCCTCCTGAGAGTTCTTGTCAGGTCCTTTGTGAAGATCAGGGAGTTATTTCAGGCTGGAATGTTTTTATCTGATACCTGAACCAAGCTGTGGTCACCTGCTGACTAACCAGGAAAAGAGGGAAGTGTTGGAAAGGATGTGCCAAATACAACTCTGCTAAATGCCAGGGAGCTCTGCAGCTGCCGAAGTGTGTGTTCCATATCAGAGTTCTGGTTTTGTGTAGAGAAGGGGATGTGCTAACTGTGCGTGGAAAAGAGTCCCTGATCCTTGTTTGCTAGCAGAAAATAACTGCTCATCCCAGTGTTATCCCATTTAATGGTGTTCCAGCAAAGTGAGCAGTGCCCAAGAGCAGCATGGAGGGCATTGCAGTGACAGACTGATCAGCTGTTCCTCCGAGGAGCAGGCTGTCCCAACTGCTCAAACACGGATACCCTTGAAGGAAACCCGGGTGTGTTTCCCTCCCTCAGCACCCAACTCTGCTTTAATCTGACCATCTGTCACCTCCGAGCCCACTGTGCAATAGCTGTACTAAATGTGCCTCACCATTTGCTCTCTGGTAACTAAACTCATCTTGCTGCTTCCAAGGCTGGCTGCTGACTAAAGTCTTTTTCCCTGCTAGCTATGTCCAGGGAGCTTTCTGCTAACAGAGGAAATGTTGCATTTCTCCATTAAGGAAAAGCTAAATTTAAATATTTCCTCTGCTGACAATATCAGTAAATGTCTCTCTCCTGTCCTTGTGCGTTAATCTAAATTCATCCTGCTAATTTATCTCTCTCCCCTTGCAGGCAGGAGCAGCAGAGAGGAGAGTAGAGAGAGGGTAGTGAGATGGCAGAGATCTTCCCTCACACACCTGCACACTCTCTTGCTCCAGTCGTGAGCCCTCGGAGCATTTTCTAGGCAATGCCCCGAGCAAGGTCAGGGAGACACAGCTCCCACGTGTACTCACAGCCCCTTCTGGTCACATCATTGCCTTCCTGCCTGCTTGTTGTGCTTTGTGCTGTCTTGGAGTGTTGTTGTGACCTCTGACATGCCAGAGTGTCTGAGACAGGATCACTTTAGCTTCAGCATCGGAGGGAATAAGAAACACACAGAGGAAAGTCAGATTCTGCTGCCTCTTAGACGTGATCAGAAAAGGAGACTTAGAGGGGATGGAGTAAGGTGAGGTGGTTCACTGGTGCTGAAAGCATTTCTAACCTGGGAATGTTTCTCCTTCAAGGTGGCAGACAGAAAGCCCAGGTCCTCAACACGAGCCTGATGCACTCGGAGTCTGAGCTGGACAGTGATGAAGCCATCTTCACATGGCCTGACCGGGAAAAAGGGAAACTGCTCCGCAGCCAGAACGGCTCCTTGCGCAACGGACAAGTGACACTCAAACCCAAGAACCAGAGGGAGGAAATCCTATAGCTCCCCTTGGGCAGCCTTGACTGGAGCTCAGCGGGGAAGGCCACTCCCGTCCCTGTCCTGCCAGGGCCTTTGGAGGCCACTTTGACTAGGACAACGCTGCTAACTAGTTTCACAGAAAATAACTTCGGTTTTGTGGGTTTCTTTTCATTCGGTTAAAACTGGTTGTACTTGAATTTGAACTTCAAGGGAAATCAAAGGGAGGAGAAGGCAACTGTGAACCCCAGGAGAAGAGTCGGGAAAGGACAGAGCTGGCATCTGGAGAGGGCAGGACAGAACCACTTGGAGCCACTGTGAATGTGCAGGACCCTCCTAAGCCACCTCAGACTGCAGTGGAGGGAGCACCTGTGGACTGCCAGCTCACTTGCCTTGGAGCTCCTTGGAGAAAGAAGGTCAAGTCCTTGAGCTGTGCTCTGAGCTCCCTTCAGGCTCCTGTAGCCTACCACAGGCTACTTGTGCTGTCCAACAACTTTCTTCTCCTTTACTCCCACCTTCCCTAATGGTTTAAGCACTATTTTAATGTAGACTTGTCCTTTCACATGCACTTGGCTGCTGTTGGAGTGTAGAGGAGGGGGAATGTAAACACTCTGGTCACACTCCCAGTTTGCAGGTAGGAGAGGGGTTTGTGGCTGTTCTAAATCGCTGTGAGGCCGCTCTCATGGGGAGTATTGGGGACTTGGTGCCTGTTCACATGTGAAAAGCTGACCTCTGGTTACTGCCCAGGCTGGAAGGCCCCCTCCTGCAGCAAAGTCCTGCTGGGTACCAGAGCTGGGGGGACACACACCCACCTTTGGTACCTGTGTCCAACGTCTGGCTTCATTCCAAAGCTGTGACATGTTCTGTGGCCCCAGCACCTTCTGTTGGTCACCAGGCCGTCCGTGAGGCTGGACGTTAACCATATCTCAGTTATGGAACACTATGTACTGTGGTTTTTTGGTTTGGGTTTTTTCCCCCTTAAAATTTGCACATCCCAGGCGATGGGGATCGGTCTCTGCAGTCCCCAGCTGGCTGCTCCCTCGGGCTGGCAGCTCACTGGCCTTGTGCTGTTGTGGCTGCAGAGCCCTGTGTGCTCCTGTTGCAGTGTGAAGAGCACACGTGGTGTCCTTTCGTGGTGGAAAAGGGAACTCTGGGTACCCGAGGGCAGTGGGCAGTGCCAGCAGCACGTGGCACAGCGTGTCACTGTCCCTGCTGCCTGAGCCCAAGGGCAGGCACAGGGGTCCTTTCCCATTCCCACTCCCTTATCTCACCGTGCTGCTGTCATGAGTTGCACCCTGTCCTCCGGCAGAATTCAGCCACATGCTGGCATGAAGGATGCCACTGCTCCTCTGGGGATGGGTGGGCAGTTCATTGCCTTTCTTTGTGTTTAATTTAAAAACTGGAAACTTGTTTCATTGGCTTTTTTTTTCTTCTTCTTCTTTTTGAGCTATGAAAGCCAAAAGGCTTTGAGTTCCTCAGTTGTATTTATATTGCTGCACTACTGATTTGTGTTGAGCTAGATGAAGATTAAACACTATTGAAAGTGAGGGGACATTCCCTCACTGAATGTAGTCCTGGCTGCTGCTGAGTTTATTTTTTGGGCAATCAGCTGTTCCTCAGGCCCAGCACTGGAGCCTGCAGCTCTCCCAGTGTTGAGGCCACAGCATTTGCTGGCATCACAGCATGGGCCACCCTCTGCCTGGGCTGTCTGGCACACAGCTGGGGCTTGGCTCAGGCTTCCCATTCCTGGAGGCTCCTGCACCCGGTCTCCCCATGGCTCCTTCCCTCCAAACCCGCCCAGGACCACACACGGGGAGGGCTGACCCCGGGATGCTCCTCAGAGGGCACAGCCGAGCGCTGGCTGTCCCATGGCCACACACTTAACTCTTGGGTGACACCACCCTCTGCGTGTCCCTTCATTTGGATGCAAGTGAACAAAATCTGGTACTAGGAGGGTTTGGAGCTGCAGGGATTGACCAGATGTGGTCCTGGGGCTGCACCTGGGAGCACTTCATGCTGGGAGAGGGAAGCTGTGGGGCTCTCCCTGGTTCTGGTCCTTGGGGCTTGTGCTTTTTGACCCCTTCACTCCTGCACAGGGAGGGCCCCCAGCAGCAGATGGGGGCTCAGCCATTGGGCATTGGTTGCTGCAGGGGTCAGTGCCCTTCTCAGCAGACACAGGGTGGGCTTTCCAGCAAGCCTGGCTGCTTATTACAGGAGAGGGAATTAAAATCCATGCAGCTGCTACCTCCAACATCTTTGTTCGGCTGTGGTTGTTTCCTTCATCCCTGTGTTTCACTGTGGTGTATTGAGGGGCTGCACCCCAACCCAAGGCTGGGCTTTGAGGAGGTCTGTGGCCTTCCCTCCCTGCCCTGCAGCTCATAGTCCCTCGCTGTCGCTGAGTGCAGGTTTGTGACAGCACAGCACAAGCTCCCGTTAGATTCCTAGCTCCCGTTAGTATTCCCTGGCTGTGCAGCCTCTTCCCCTCCACGTGTTAACCCTCAGGGCCACCAAGGCTTCAGGAATGGGGACAGACAGCTCTGCACCCCAGCTTTGGGGGGCACAAGGACGTGTGGGGCTGATGGAGGTGAGGACACCCCCAAGGCTGAAGGTGGGAACTTCTGGCCCAAGGTAGGAGCAGGGTGGACTGTCTGCTGTAGTGCCCCAGGAGCACAGCCCTCCCCAGGTGTGTGCACAGAGCCTCCCTGGGATTCTGGAATCCCTTTCCCCACTCTCCTCCTCCCCCAGCATCACTAATTTCACTGTCGGTTTGTTACCCGAGCACCACCGTGAGCGTGACCTTGCTCAGGAAGGTTTCTGCATTGCTATGCTTTATGATTTCACAATTAGAGACACTGGCTACAAGTTGCCCACGTGTGGAAGTTAAAGGCTGGGACATCTGTCAGATGAACCAGCACCTTCACTCAGTTTTGTTTTCTTTAACGTATTCAAGTGCTGGTGAAGATGTTTGAGGCAAATTCTACTTTTGAAATAGTTTGCTCTTGAATCTTTTCCTCATCCTGCTGCATAGCTGGGGCTGCCCAAGCTGTCTGCACTTTGGTTAATGATGTCTGATGATTCCAGTGTTACTTGGGTCAAGACTAAAAGTCATTTTTTCAAAAACAAACTGTTTCTTTCAAATAAACAGGGAAGATGTTTTGTTGCTGCCCAATTTCTTCTTTCTCCAGTTTCAGCTGTGGGACAATTCTCACCAAAGACTTGATTTCACAGGAAAGCAAAATAGCAGCAGTGTCAGGGCTCGAGCTGCCCCACACCTGGATAGCAGCACCTCCTCGTGCAGCAGCAGAACATGTATTAATTAGTGGAGTCCTTGAAGGAGATGACTGTGGCCACGGAGCTCTTGCTGGTTGTGTAGGGAACACGCTTTAGCACCATGGCAGCCAGGAAGGACCCGATGGCACTTTGAGACACAGATTTTTTGGAGAGGGGAGGAGATTCACCTTCAGAGCTGCCCTTCTGTCCATGAACAGCTCACGTGGTGGGTGGGGAGAACTTGCTGGAGCCCTCTGAGTTCACTTCCCTCAATGTCACCTAAGGACAGAGGAAGCCAAATCCGCTGAGCTCCCGAGCTGCGGGCTCGGCTTGGTGGGTGGGGAGAACTTGCACCAGCCCCGGGGCAGCACCGGAAGAGGAGATGAGGGTTTCTGACTGCCCTGAGAGCAAAGACCTGCTCCTGCCTCCAGTAACTTTTGGTCTGTGTCACATCCCCGGCGGGGATCAGGGCCTGGGCTGGAGCCCCAGAGCAGCCCCAGGCTCGCAGTCTGTGAAATGGGTTTTATTGCTGGAATTTCACAGCTCAAGAAACTGAGGCGGCTGTGACGGCGGCCAAGGCAGCAGCTCGAGGACCCTGCCCACCACGGCTGTCCCGGTGTTTTGGTGGTTCAGCAGCCCGGGGAAGCCCCGCGGTCCCTGGGGGAAACGGGTGCAGGGATTTGGCCGCAGGCACCGCGGCCGAGGCCAAGACCAGGCGCCTGTCGGACCGTGACGGAGCCGGGGAGATCGGGGTTGGAGTCGCAGCTACACCACTTGTGCCTCCCTAAGCAGCACCCGGGGCTAGGAGGAGTTAAGAAAACAAAAGGCTCTTTCTGGAGCCAGGGGAGCACGGTTTTTCCTCTCTTTGTACTCATCCTGCTGCATGTGCTGTCCTTGCTCCGACCGTGTGGATTTGGCGCTGCTCCCCAGCGCCTTCCTGTCATTAGGATTCCCTGGATTGCTGCTGCTTTCCTTCTTCCAGCCGGGCTCTCCCTGTCCGCGGCAGTGACAGGAGCTCCCGCACCTCGCCCGGGTCCCCCGTAGCCGCGGGGGGACACGGTTACGGTAACGATGTGCTCCTTGAATCATCCCTGCGCCGAGGGTGTGGGCACACTGCAGGCGTGCTGGTGGCTCCTTGCGAGCTGGGCACACACTGTGGCACCGCTGGCATCCTGCAGTGCCCCCGGCTGCGGGAGCTGCCCCTGGGGCTGTTCCAGAGCCGGGCAGGAGCGTTGGTCGCTGCCCTGAGAGAGGCCGGGATTTGCAGGGGGCTCAGCTGGAGGACTGACCCTGTGCTGGCCATGTCCCAGTGGGAACTGGTCACGCCACCACAGCCCACCTGCTCCCCGCCACCAGCAGCCCTCACGACCCTCCTGACCGGGCACAGACCCAGCGTCACTTCCCGGGTCGCTGCTGGCCCGGTGGGCGTTGTTACAGACACTTTGGGGTGAGCGTGGCTGGCTCGGGACAGGAGTTTGCGGAGCATCCCTGCTCCTGCCTCCCTTCTCCGCCGCTCCTCCTGCTGAGGCAGAGCCCCGAGGGGCATCGGGGGCGATGTGGGTGCTTCGGTGGAGGCCCGCGGGCGCCGTCACCCTCCGTCCATCCCTCCGTCCGCCCGTCGGTCCACGCGGGGCCCCATGCACCGAGTGAGTCCGTCTTTCCATTGTTCAAACAATCTCTTTTCCACATGCGGTGCCAAAGGCTCCCCGCTCGCTCCCGCACGCGCCAGTATATTTAGCTGCCTCTAAGCCTCTACCTTTCCTTATATAGGAGAGGCCAAACGAATTTCTCACTCTCATTATTAATAGCCTGAGAGGAGCTCTTAGGAGGCTGCCAAAAATAGCAGGCAAACAGAGCGCACCCGGGGTGGGCAGGGTGTCGTGACAGGCAGGGAGCCGCCAGGACCGCCGCGGGAGGGATGCCACGCTGCTGGTCCTGGCTTTTCCCTTTGGGAACCACACTAAGGTGTCTCCCAGCATCCTGCCCCGGGCAGAGGGTCCCCCACGCCCCGCCAGCTCTCCGCAGGTAGGACCGGCGGGGCTCCGGGTGGGCAGAGCAGCCCTGTACCCCCAGACTTGGCGGCTGGGGATGCTGGAACAACCGCCCCGTGGGTGTTCGGGACACCCCAAGCGGGTGGCCTGGGGCAACCCAGGGATCCCCATCCCCACGGGGTCCCCCTGGCCATGGGGATCTCCTGCGGCTGAAGTGGTGACAGGTTTTACCCTTCTGTACACTCCATGAGCTCCGCTTTGCCCTCGAGCTGCCCTGGGCTGCTGCTGGGCCCGGCGGTGTGTGCCGGCTCCCCGCACGACACGGCTCTGGGACCCCCGCCGGGCACCTGGGGGACGTGGGGCAGGTGGCAGAGCTGACCGGCTGTCTGCGTGCTGGTGGCAGCCCTGGCTGCCTCTGTCCGGGAGGGAGAGGGTTTCTCAGCAGAGATCACCCACACAGCATCCCCAGAATCGGGCACATGTGCCGGGACACCGAGCCCGGGATGGGGCGAGCGAGGAGGGAGCTTCAGGGTGCCCAGAGAGCGAGGGGTCTTCAACTGCACCCGGAGATGTTGCATCCCAGGGTCTGCCTTAAATCCCTCCCTCCTCCCTCCCTGGCGAGGAACTTCTCCCGCTGAACCGGAGGATGCTGCAAGCTCCTGCGGACGAGCCGGAGGAGTCCTGTGGCAAAGTCAAGGCGAGCGGGGAAGCAGCGTGCTCGTGCCGGGTGTCAGCGCAGCTCGCTGCCGCCAGCCCAGCCTGCTGCGGCGGGTGTCACCTCCAGGACCGTGAGTGGCCTTGCGGGCGGGAGGTGCGGGGTCTACGGGGGGCAGAGGGGCTTTCCCCGCCGCCCGCGTTTAACCTTCAGCGAGCCCGGCCGGTGCTGAGCCCGCCGGGGCCGGGGATGCTGCTGCTGCTGGGCTCCGGCAGCGGCTCGGCGTGGGCAGGGAGGGGACACCCTGGGGTGGGGGTCACCGCAGCCCCCCCTGTTTGGGGCCAGCCCGGGTGGAGACGGAGGAATGGGGGGCAGCAGCAACTCTCTGTGTGGCTGGGGGGGCAATGGGCCCCCCCGGCAGGTCCCGGCGGCAGAGGGGTCCTGGGTGGTGGGTGCCCGGCTCTGCGGGCAGCACCCGGCCCTTCTGCCTGCGGGTGTCCCCCTGCACCGGGGCCGGTCACCCCCTCTCCGGGGAGCCGAGGTGCCCTCGGCCACGCAAAGTGAGGACACCCCATGCCTGTGGGATGGGGTGGGAAGGGAAATCCAACTCCTGGGCACCTCGGTATCGCATTTTGGACTCGCACGGAGGGAAGTGCTGATCACCATGGCCGGGTGCACCAGGGCCATGTGCCCACAGCCCCGACACAGGCAATGCCGCGGGGGAAGGGGCTGCAGAACGGGAGCCGGGGTGCTCCCCCAGGCATCCTGTGCCAGCGCTCCCCTTGCACCCTCCTCCCTCCTCCTTGCTGGGCCTCTTGGTATTTTATAAGCCACTCAGCAGCTGCTGCAGTGGGTTTGCCGGGGATGGATGAGCCGGGGGAAGCCGGCTGGGGGGCAGCGCTGGATGGAAAACTTGGAAAGGCCCCTGCGGGGCAGCGGCTGCAGAGCTCGGCCGGGGACGCGGCGCTGGCGGAGCCGGGAAGAAAAAGACTCTTCCTTTTATAGCCAGGCTGGGGTTGTTGGGTGCCTGTGGGCGCGTGGGTGCCACTACGGCCAGCCCCGGCAGTCCCCCGGCTCCTCCGCCTCCCCCTGCAAAGGCGTCTGCCCCTGGTGCCCACAAACGACCCTGCTCGGGAAGGGAGCTGTTCTCGGGGCAGGTGGAGAACACAGGGGGCTGCCCTGGCCGGGGACTCACAGCCGGTCTGCGGGCACGGAGAATTCGTGGAAGAGGGGCTGCCCCAGGCCACAGCTCCCTGGTGGGTTTCGGCTCGGGGTCTGCAGCTGCCAAAGGCAGCGCTGGGGCTGGGGAGGGCTCAGGGATGCCTGCGGTGGTGGGGGCACGCCCAGGCCTGCAGAGGGGTTAGTGGTGATGACTGGGAATGTCTGGGCTCAGAGACGGCGGTGGAGTAGAGCCGGTCTGTGAAACAGGGCAGGGGCAAGGAGCGGTGGCGGGAAGAGGCAGGGGTGGCCTGGGCTGGAGTTGGGGGACACGAGGTGCCCCGGATGCAGCGAGCATCCCGTGGAGCTGGGTGCAGCCCTCCAAGGTCACTGGGAGAGCCCGACCGAGGGCTGTGGGAACCGAGCCATGAGATGGGGCTGTATGGGCCCCTCGGGCTGTGGTATCTCTAATATCCAGTTCTGGGAGGCTGCCCAAGGTCAGCCGAGGTGACTGGAGATGAACTCGACTGCGATGTGAGAGCCCGGACGCTGTGCCCTGGCTTTGTGGTTTCAGGGTGGGTGCAGCCACAAGCTTTTGGCTCCCACTGGACCCTGCCAGCCCTGCCAGACCCTGGGACACCGGCAGTGCTACAGCAAATCCTCATGGCAGCATCACACTGCACTGCAGGGCCGGCACAGCCCCAGGGCTTAAGTGGGTGCATCTCTGCAGTGTCTGGCCTCAGGACACCCACTCAGTTTGATTTGGGGTGGGACAGGGGTGCTGCTCCAGCCGGACACGCTCTGCCCCACCACTGCTGCTGTGCTGGAGACTTGTCTCGGGTCCTGGGAGCCGTGTCTGGGATCCTCAGGGCCACATCATCGGGACCAGCCATGTGGGAGCTCCTGTGGTGCTGGCAGAGCATTCTGGGGGGACCATGGCTGTGTCATGCTGCTCCCCATGGAAAGGTTTGGTGTCTCAGGGGCCAACCGAGCAGCAACCCTGCTGCCTGTGGGTGCTGTGAGCAGGGCTCGTGACGTGAGTCTGTACTTGGCACCCAGTGGCTCCTTGCAGGGAGCTGCTGTGTGTGTGGCCACGGCTCCCGGCGCTGAGTCACGGCCACACCGCATCCGGCCAGCCCCGCATCCCTCCTGCCCATGGCCAGGCCCCCTGCACACCCCTCACTCCCCTGTCCAGGGAGGGAGCAGCGCTGGGAACCCAGGGACATTCCCTGTACCTGCCATTGTCCTGCTCCAGCTGCAGATTTAGGGGTGGGAATGTCGCTGGGGTCAAGGCACGTTTGGGTGGTGGTGACACTCATCCCCTCTGTCACCCTGCTATGGCCCAGCTGTGCTGGGGTCGGGGAGCCCCTCACAGCCCCGTTTGGGTCTCAAGCCCCTGAGCTCTCAGCTGAACCACTCCTCCCATGGGCAAAGGCATCTCCAGCCTTGCCTGTTCCCAGCTGCTGTGTGGGGAGGGGGTGGGAATAGCCCAGACCCCCGTGTCCTTCTCCTGCAAAAGAGGTGAGCAGGGGCATGGGGGTGTGGGAGGTGAGTGCCCTCTAAGCTGGCCCAGCTGCATTGATTGGGAACCACTGCTCAGGCACACGGACAGGGGGATTTGGGGTGTGGAATGTCCTGGAGGTTGCAGGGTGGCAGGGGAGCGAGTTGGTGCATCCTGACCCAGTGCAGCAGCAGCAGCAGCAGCAGCAGCGGGGGGGACCCCTGCCAAGCCAAGAGCCAGGGCAGAGGGAGATTCGCCCTGTGGAAGTGGCTCCAAGCACAGGTGCCCACCTCTGCCATCCATCTGTGCCGGCCCCTGTGGGCTCACAGGACTCGGCTCTTGGCTCTGCCCCCATCTCCTCACAGGTGCAGCCCCCCAGGTGCCCCCACAGCCCAAACCGCTGAGCCTCAGCTGCATCCTGGAGCATCCCATCACCCACAAAGGGCAGCCAACCCCCAAATACCAGCCTGAGCACTCTCCAGCCGCCTAGGGACTCTGGGTCCAGGGCACACAGGCTGGCCATGGCTCTGTCTTGTCCTTCAAACACGGAGATCTCCGTGCTCCAGGGTGGCCGCGGGCACAGGGGGCCAAATGGGCAGTGCCTCTGTCTGCGCTGCACCGGGCAGAGGCCGAAGACGGGACTGGGGTTGGGCAAAGGATGCTCCCCACAGCCCCTGCCCCATCTCGGGGTTTCACCATGGCCACTGGCTCCTTCAGGATCTCACTGGAGCTGGAGGACACGGTCGGGAGAGGGACAGGCCCGTGCCCCGCGCCCCCAGCCCCGCGCCGCCCGCCTCTCCCTCCCAACCCTACATACTTCTTCATATGCCCATATGGAGCCGGCCGGCCTTATGGAATGTTAAGAAGTATGTATTTTTGGGCTGGGACCCCCACGCCGGGAGCCCCCATCACCAGCGCGGTCCAGACGGCGCCTCCGGAGAGACGATGCGTCCCTGGGGCTGGTAAAAAGGAACCAGATCAACTTGCAACTGGATTTGGTCCCCTTCAACCAGCTGCAGTGGCGCATGAGCTACAGCACCCGCTGCCCCTCACCGCCCCGGCCCAGGGCGCTGCCACCGTCCTGCCCTGAGCGGGCTCGGGGTGAAGAGTGGGTGCAGGGAGCGGGAGAAAGGGGGGGTGCAGAGTGGGACTTTGGCTGGTTTTTTGAGGCTGCCCGGTGGAGAGGAGGCAGGCGGAGCGGCTTCAGCTACGATTTCCAGACTTGCCCGAGGGCGTCGTCAAAACCGCAGAGTTTCAGCAGTCGGGAAACGCCCCGGGAAGCCACAGGAGCTCCGGCACAGGAGTGAGGAGCCCCCAACCCGGAGCATCCTTCCCCCGCAGCCCCCGCACCTCCCGTCCGAGGCGGTCGGGGCAAAAGGACTCCCTGCGGGGACACCCCCAGGGTCCGACCCCCGAAGACGGGGGAGCTCCAGCCCCGCTCGAGCAGAGGCAGCAACATCAAGAGGTAATGAGAAAGTGAAACTCGGCAAGCGGTTTTCGAAAAGTCTCGAAAATTCACTGTCCCGACTCACCCTGCCTCGATCTTTCCGGCAGCACTTTTCTCCTCAGAGCCCAGCCCACACA
>VZRS01011879.1:0-46091 GCA_013398055.1 Ifrita kowaldi
TCGGCCTTGATGGAGAGGCTGCACTGGGGCTGGTGCCAACAAACATGCATGGTCACTCCCCGTGCCTGAATCCTAATCCCTGGATTGGCATTCTTCATCCGAGCCTCTGCTGCTCCAAACCTCAGCCATCCCCTGAACCCCCAGTTATGGGTCCCCTCTTCTGCCTCCTATCTGTTTTCTCAAAATCACAGAATCCCGGAATAGCTGGGGTTGGAAGGGCCCTCTGGAAATCATCCAGTCCAACCCCTCTGCCAAGGCAAGATCACCTGGAAGAGGTGACACAGGAACACATCTTGGTGGTTTTGGAATGTCCCCAGAGTGAGAGAGTCCCCTGGGCAGCTGTTCCGGTGCTCTGCCAACCTCCATCGAACGAAGTTTTTTCTTGTCTTGAAGTAGAACTTCTTGAGTTTATGGCCATTGCTCCTTGTCCTGTTGCTGGGCACCACTGAAAAGAGTCTGACACCGTCCTCTGACCCACCCTGGAGATATTTATATGGATTTATGTGATCCCCTCTCAGTGTTCTCTTCTCCAGACTAACCAGGCCCAGCTCCAGCAATCTCTCCTCATCAGGGAGATGCTCCAATGCCTAATCTTTATGGCACTGGACCCTCTCCAGTAACTCCTGTCTTTCTGGAACCTGGAGACCAGAACTGAACACAGATGTGGCCTCCCAAGGGCAGAGCAGAGGGTAAGGATCACCTCCCTGACCTGCTGATCACAATCTTCCTGATGCCCCCCAGAATCCCGTTGTCCCTCCTGGCCCCAGGGCACACTGCTGGCTTATGATCAACTCATGGACCCCCCGGTCCTTCTCTGCAGAGCTGCTCTCCAGTAGGTCACCCCCAGCCTGTGCTGGCACCTGGGGTTGTCCCTCCCCAGGTGCAGGACCTGCACTTGCCCCTGTTGAACCTCATTAGGTTTCTCTCCATCCAACCCTGCAGCCTGTCCAGGTCCCTTTGAATGGCAGCTCAGCCTTCAGGTGGATCAGCCACTCCCCCAGTTCTGCATCATCACCAAACCTGCTCTGGGTCCATTCTATCCCTTCGTCCAGGTTGTTGATAAACACGTTGGATAAGACTGGACCCAGCACTGATCCCTGGGGAATGCCACAGACTACAGGCCTCCAGCTGGATTCTGCTCTGCTCATAATCCTCTGAGCTCTGCCATCGAGCCAGTTCTTGATCCATCTCACTGTCCATTCATCCAACCCCCATTTCCTGAGCTTATCTATGGGAATATTATGGGAGACAGTGTCAAAAACCTCGCTGAAGTCAAGGCAGACACCACCCACTGCTCTCCCCTCACCAACCCATCCTGCTGTGCCATCACAGAAGGCATCAGATTGGTCAAGCAGGATTTCCTCTTGGTGAATCCATGCTGACCACTCCCAATGACCTTCTTTACTTTTAGGTGCTTGGTGATGACCCCCAGAATGAGCTGTTCCATCACATTTCCAGGGATGGAGGTGAGGCTGACTGGCCAGGAGTTTCCCAGATCCTCCTTCTTGCCCTTTCTGAAGACAGGAGTTAACATTGGCTTTTCTCCAATCACTGGACACTTCTCTCGTTCTCCAGGATTTTTAAAGATGATGGAGAGTGGCTGAGCAACAACCTCTGCCAGCTCCCTCAGCACCTGTGGGTGCATCCCACCATGGATTCATGGGTGTTAAGTCTGCCTGGCTGATCTCTCAACTCTCTGTGACCAAGGGGAAGTTTTCCTTTCTCCATTTTTCATCTCTTACCTCCAAGGTCTGGGATTCCTGAGGGCTGCCCTCAAGACTGAGGCAAAGAAGGCATTCAGTAATTTCACCTTCTCTGTGTCTTCCATGCCCAGGACACCCACAGGATTCAGCAGCAGCCCCGCTTTTTCCCTACTTTTCCTTTTCCTGCTGAAAGAGAAGCCCTTGGAGAAGCCCTTCTTGTTGCTCTTGATATCCCTTTCCAGACTCAATTCCAAGCGGACCCTGGCCTTCCTTGTTGCATCCCTGCATACCCCACAGATGTTCCTCACACCTCTCATGTGCCTGTCCCTTTTCCCATATCCCATAACTTTCTTTCTTCCATTTGAGAATTGCTAGAACCTCCCTGCTCTTCCATGCAGGTCTCTTGCCCCCTTTGCTTGATTTCTTGATCATGGGGATACACTGGTCTTGAATGTTGATCAACTTTCTTGGGCCCACTTCCCTTCTAGAGCCCTATTCCATGGGATTCCTCTAAGTAGGTCTTTGGAGAGGTTGAATTGGCTCTCTGGAAAAACAGGATTCTAGTTCTGCTACTGCTTTGCTTCCCCACGCAGGATCCTGAGTTTCACCATGACATGGGTCACTACAGCCAAGGCTTTTCCCAACCTTCCCATCTTCAACCAGTCCCTCCTGGTTTNTGTCTTCCACGCCTCAAAGTTTGGCTGAAATCAACTGAATTGTGAAGGAAAGATGGAGATTGTTACTGGGAAGAAAAGAAAGGAGGGACAGGCAGAGCTGCTGCATCAATTTTGTTCAGAGAACCAGGCTAAAACCCACAGAACATTCCCCAAAGTGCTCCTTTTTCACAAACTGTTTCTTAGGACATTTTTCTAACAAAAGTGTTCTGACTTTTCATTTAAAATTACACTTCCCTTAGAAAAAGTGCCCTAAGAAAGGTTAAATAACCCCTCACCAGCTGACATGCAACATGAAAATAAAAATCAGGAAAAGGGAAAAGGGTCATTAACACTTGTATTTAATTGCAAAAAGTAAAAACTTTTTTATTCTTCTTACATACAAATCTCATTTATTTACACACTTTACAGGCTTTTCCCAAGTATTTACAAAGTTTGCAATATATTAAATTAGGACCATCCATAAAATTCTGCATTAAGTGCATATTTACATTCTTTTTTTTTTTTTNGGAAGTACAAGGTCCAGCAACATCCTTCTCCTCCTTGGCTCCTCCACCACTTGTATCAAAAAATTATTTTCAATGATCTGAAGGAGCTTCCTGGACTGTCTGTGCTGGGCTGTGTTGTCTCTCCAACAAATACCAGGGCAATTGAAGACCCCCAGGAGAACCAGGCCTGTGACCATGAGGCTACATCCAGCTGCCCATAGGAAACCTCATCCACTTCTTCCTCCTCACAGGTGTCCTGTAGTAAATACCCACCACAGTGGCCCCCATATTTTCCCACAATTTGTGAAAATAATCCCGCAGCAACCAGCAAAGCCCTGTTTTCACACAGGTCCTCCTCTATCTCTGGAATGCAGCTGAAACAAAGGCAGCAAGATGCAATTGCTGAGAGCAGTTTGCAGCACAGGAACTCCCCAGACAGAGTCAGAGCCCTCCTCGGCCACCCCCGTGTCTGTGTTGGGGGGACAGCATTTGGCAGCTGAGGAACAGCCCCCCAGGCTCCCCCAGCCTGCTGGGAACGGGGGAAAGCAGAGGGTTGATGCCTCTTCTCTGAGCCATCAGGAGAGGGGGGAGCAGGAGAGGAAGAACAGGGTACGGAGCTGAAATTGCCCCAAACAGGGGAGCTGAGAGTCTGTGGCTGCCCTCAGGGCTGGCTGGAATAACCAGACCATCGGCTCTGCAGGGACAGGCTGTGTGCAATGCAGCTTTCCTCCTGCTCAAGGAACAGCCCATCCCCACACCCCGGGGAGCAGCAGCCTCTGCACGGGGACAGGAGCCACACAGCGACACCTGACAGGGTCTGCTCCAGGCTGCTGGCTCCAGAGAGGCCCCACTCTGAGCACAGAAGTGACCAAGCCTGGGCTTCTACTGACTCACGTCTCGAGGGTCTCCAGCGGGGCTGGCCGGTGTCTAACAAGGCTCCTGCACTGGTGTGGGAGTAACAGGATCACCCTCTTCTCCCTACTCGCCTGGATTTATGAGCTCTGGAGGAGTTTATTGTCTTCCACGCCTCAAAGTTTGGCTGAAATCAACTGAATTGTGAAGGAAAGATGGAGATTGTTACTGGGAAGAAAAGAAAGGAGGGACAGGCAGAGCTGCTGCATCAATTTTGTTCAGAGAACCAGGCTAAAACCCACAGAACATTCCCCAAAGTGCTCCTTTTTCACAAACTGTTTCTTAGGACATTTTTCTAACAAAAGTGTTCTGACTTTTCATTTAAAATTACACTTCCCTTAGAAAAAGTGCCCTAAGAAAGGTTAAATAACCCCTCACCAGCTGACATGCAACATGAAAATAAAAATCAGGAAAAGGGAAAAGGGTCATTAACACTTGTATTTAATTGCAAAAAGTAAAAACTTTTTTATTCTTCTTACATACAAATCTCATTTATTTACACACTTTACAGGCTTTTCCCAAGTATTTACAAAGTTTGCAATATATTAAATTAGGACCATCCATAAAATTCTGCATTAAGTGCATATTTACATTCTTTTTTTTTTTTTGTTTTTGAATCCACCACTGAATTTAGTGTTCAGCATTGAAACAGTCTTTATGCATATATAGCTTTACTTCCCAGCACCCCTGAGCCTTTAGAATGTGGCTCCCCTCCCCAAGACAAGGAGATAATGCTAAAAATAAATCACCTGCCATTTGTTTGAATCTCCAAAGCAAAGGGAAGTCCAGCATCTCCCTTGTCTAAGTCAGCAGGACACTAAATCTGCCCTTTACAAAGAGGAGGTTCCTGGAGAGGAGGATATCGAGTTCTACCTACAAAATTTACCAAGAGGAGAAAGTTTGGTTTGCAGGAAGCAAAAGCTTTGTGCACCCACTGAAATGGCCTCACCCCAGAAGTGTTCAGTTCTCTTGGGGGCCACGATTGGGACTGGGGTGTGTGGAAACTCTCCTCCTGGAGCAGCATCACCGAGGTGAACAAGGGGGTTTCAAGGCAGGAGGATCCCCTTTCAGGGACATTGGTGTTTACAGAGCTCACATCTCTACCATGAGGTGCTCTCCTGCTCCTCACCTCCCCCTGCTGCTGCTGGAGCCCAGGAGGCCATGAGGGAAGGGAGGTGCTTTGAGCCAGCCCAGACAAACCAGCTTCTCCTCCAGAACATTGCAAAAACAGGCCTGGTGGGAGAAGCTGAAGTCTGGAGACTCACGGGAAATCTGACTCAAAGCTCTCCAGGGCCTTGCAAAGGGACCCCTCGGGGGAATCAATGTGTGCAATAAACAGCAGGCAGGGAAAAAAAGAAAGGGAACAAAGAAAGCAAAAAAAGAATCAATAGAAACTGTCAGCGTGGCTCCCGTGGGGGCTGCTGATTTCCTGGTACTGAAGTAAATCATAATAATCCTTTCTCCTCCTTTCAGTTACCCTGAGTTCAGGACTGACTGACAGCACTGGTCAGTGACCCCTGCTTTGGGGAGCAGCTTTAAACCACGATCCTCCCGCCCAGCTGACGGGGACAGCCCGTCCTTCCAGCCTGACAAGTGCACAGGTGACCCCTCTTCACCTCTGCCTGCTGGGCTCGTGGGTAGTACCGATTTCTGGTGTGATTTCAGAGCAGCTTTGCAGCCTTTGGGATGTGGGGTGAGGAGGAATCCATCTCCCAGCTCACAGGCAACACGCTCTGAAGCACACAAAGCAATTTTAAAATGTGTTGACTGGGAACCCGTGTGAGCTGGGCAGGGTGGGAGTGGGAGATTGTCCAAAGCAGCACAGAGAGTGCCAAAGGGGAGGTGAGGGAGACCACAGTGGGACACCCCCTCCGTGGCTCATCTGACCGTGGCTGTCACTGTGATACCTCAATAGCTGCAGGAACAGCCCCATTCCCCCCAGTGCCACCTCAGCAGGCTCTCTAGGGGAGTCCTGCAGCCTTTCCAGGGACTCTGTGAAGCTGAAGCTCTGGGTGTGGAAGATGACCAGGGCTTAACTGCAGCTGAAGGTATCAAAACCTCCCTTTGGCCATCCCAGTTTTGCCACTGTGGCCTCACCTTCAGGTTTCCCACTGTGGCTCCTCATCCGCCCTGGGATGTGGAAGGTGTGAGTACCGCTCCTCTGGCAGCTGGAGACAGGAGCTGCTCTGGAAGCTGTGCTGCAGACTGGGGCTCTGCACTCCGGCCAAAATCGGCTCTTTATCAGCAGGAGAACTGCCCTCCTGTTTTAGTTTAGCAGCTAATTCCTTACAGCTTTTGGAAAAGGAAGAGAAAATATACCGGAGAGCTTAAAAACAAATGATGTAAACTCCAAAGGGAGTGAGGTTGGGACATATGCAATGTATCGCTGAGACAGAGCTGGAAACTTATGCAGAGCCCATAAAGTGCACTTGGAAGGCTGCTCTGCAAACAGGCCAGACTCACCAGCTCCTGTCCAACCAGCTGCAACTCTTTGAGGAAGGGAGAAGCACTACGTGAGAACACTTCTGCTAAACAGGCACAAACCTGCCCTTTCCTCCCCCTCCTCCCCCCAGTCCAAACAGCAACTGTAAATAGATCCATTTTCTCCGCTTCTTCCCGAAAGAGCCAGACAGCCACAATAGCTTAAGTGTGACTCTCAAAATCCAGGCATTTCACAGACACTTGGGAATTGTCTCTGCAGCTCTTTTACAAGTTACAGTCAAGGACACTTAGCAGTGACAGTGTCACCGAACCGCCGCAATCTCAGCAAGAATGGCTCCAGCAGCATCTCTGAGCAAATGCTTTACAAAAGTGGGTCAGATACAAAACCAGTAAGAGGTGAAGTAACCTTGTCAGCCTTTGAATTTGATTTGAGAAGCTGCCAAAGTGTAAATAGCAACAGTCACTAATGAGGCCCTAATTCTGCCATCACCGAACTCCCAAATTTCCATTAACTAAGACCCAGGCTTTAAGAGGAGAGAGAGGGGTGGTGAGTGTGTGTGTGTCTTGGCATGTGCAAGACTGTATGTAGTGTCATGAGTGCGAAATACACTCCAAGTAGTGAGAATACTAATGGAAGTTTTATTAGTCCAATTCCCTTTAATATTTAGTAACAAATTATATTAGTCCTTTTCTATCCTGAGAGAGCCAGACTCTCCCCCTTTGGTTCTACTAGATCTGGTGTGTGTCCAGCACCAAGGGCCATGCACAGACTGACACAGGTGCTGGGCTTGTTCTCATTGTTTTGACAGGAGAAAAACAAGGGTTATGCATAGAAATGATTGTAGTGTCAAGGCCTCAGACTAAATTCTTTGGAGCAGGAACTGTCCTCTGCCTTATCCTTGTACAAGAGCCAGACGTGGTCATCCCACTTGGCAGCTTTGTCAGCCCCTAATCAGATTAACACGATGTTTGCTCCCATTCTCCTCAAAAACAAAGGCTGGACAGACATTTTCCCAATCTGTCATTTTACACGTACCTAAAATATTTACAGAGAAAAAGGCTCTTGCTCCTGAGAACAGAGTTAACTCGCTATCAACCAAAACCCCTCCCAACTCCATATTAACAAGTGTGAGAATATGTCCTGAACTCCAGCCCTGGCCTATGAGTTCAGCCTGACACATCTGTAAGTGATCTTCAGCAGTGGGATCAGACCCAAAGGATCAGACTTGGAAGGGACCGGAGCATCCGCAGCCTGCAAACACCGAACCTGAGCCTCTCTCAGGGCACTGGAGACAGCACTGCTCCAGCAGCAGGAAACACGCAAAGGCAGCTTGGAAAGGACCCAGGAAAAACCAACGTTCATTCTGAAGACAGAGTTCCAGGTCTGGAAGGAGTCAATGCAAAAATATGCCAGGGAAGAGGGCTTTCAGGTGCTCCCAGAGGTACCATGGGCTGGGCTCCCTTGGTGTGTGAGGTGAAAGCTGGACAGAGCTGCTCTGCTCCCAGCCCCAGCTCCATCCAGAACTCCTGCACTGCCAGCACCGCTAACATGTGTGTCGGTGTTTTTGCAGGAAAGGAAGTGGAGGTGAAGAAAAGCACAATTACCATTTGACTCACTCACAACCTGCTGATAGAGAGCTGCAGAAGGGTGATCACAACACAGAGAGGCCTGAAGGGATTCTTTTGGTACAAGAAGGATGCAAGTGGGTGAGAGTTTCTGCCCTCAGGCTCAAGGCTCTCCCCAGCCCAGGAGCAGGAGCAGATTGGCTCTGCAGGGCTCACACAGCTGCGGACGTGAGGGAGAGCTGGGACACATCACCAATTCATTCCCTTTATAGAACTGGCCTGACTACACAGGCTCAAAGCTTCCTCCTCAGGAGGAATGTACACAGAAATGTCACACACCCCATCCACTCCCACACCCCCCAGGAAGTTTCAGAAGTGCCATAATCCACAAAGAACACAAGGTGAATCTCATCCTGAGAAATCCATCTGCTGCTCCTGGAAAATAAACCCTTTGCTGCAAACCCAGGGCTTACCTGAGGGGACAGGGAGGGTCATAAATAGCTTGAGCTTCTCCCAAAATACATTTGAGGAAAGGCAAAGAATTACCTCAAGGGTCAGGAAAATAGTCATTTTTAAACACTGTAAACATGCAGGGTGGCAAAGCTGCCTGCCCCAGTTGCCCCGGCTTACTCCTCTCAAGACGTTGCCTTGGCTTCAAAGCTGAAAGTCTTCTTGTCCTGGGAACAGCTCTGTTTTCCCACCCCACCATCCTTAGCTGGCAGCTCCATCACAAATCACCGCTGGCTCTGTCCCTCTGGCCATGAAGCTCATTGTCCAGTGCTCTGCACTGGCATAACCTTGGGAAGAGGCAATGGAGAGGCTCTGTTAGATGAGTCCACCCTCAATGAGTGCTCCCATTTCCCACGAAGGGATGTGGCCATGCTGGAGCTCTTTGGAAAGACACTTCTCTCAGTGGGCACTGAGTTTGTAACACCCATTGTGTACCCACACTGCCCAGCTTTGAGCATCTCCTGGTATCCCAGTGTTGGTGTTCCAGGCCACAAACTCCCAGTCCAGAAGGATCACTCCCTGTGCTGTGACAAGCAGGCACACACCAGTCTGGAGGTGACAATGGCACAAACACCATCCCAGGTGTCAGACAGAAAAGACCCAGCTGGAAGCAGTCTCCTGATTCCAAGGGCTCTCCCAGTCCCTGCACGCCCCACTCTGGTACTCACCCAAATCCCCAGCTTCCAGCTCCACCTTGAACACCTCACAGTGTCCTCTGCACGTGTCCAGAGGTGCAACAGTCAGGGTGAGCTGCCCACTTCCAACAGCAAACAGGCTGTGCAGGCTGTAGCTCTAGGATGGGAGGAGAGGATTGCAAAAGCCTGGCCAGCTTTCCTTGGCTCTGTCTGCCCAAAGCAGGGACAAGTCAGTGCCCTGCAGGCAGATGAGACAGAGCAAACAACACGTTTGCTGCTCCCCCAGTTACCAGCAGATCACAGGATCACAGCTGAGGTCAGCTGCATGCAAGGGCTCTCCTCTCCTCCAAGGCAAGGCAAGCCCTGCACATTCCCAAAACTCAGGAAAACACAGAGGAGAAGATCAGGCCAGAAGCCTGAAGTGTCTCAGAATGAGTGAGACTCACTGCCAGGAACTCCTAAAATGCAACTCTTAAATGAATTCTGCCCAACTGTGCACAAAAAGACCTCACCCAGCTATAGAGCAAGGCCAGACACGTGAATGGAGCAGGCAAGGGGTGTTGGAACGAGATGATCTTTGAAGTCCCTTTCAACCCAAACCATTCTGGGATTTATCCTCTGACTCTGTGACATCTCCAGCTGCCAAGGGAGATGGGCACCAGGTATCTCCTGCCCCAAACCAGACACAACTGCTGGGAGGCACAGCCACCTGGAGATGCCACTTTACATAGGGATGGGCAGAACTGATACAACCCCAAATGCTCCCTTTCAGGACTGTATTAGCTAAAAATACCCTGCAAATCCCACAAAAACTCAGAGCTGCTGGGAGACAGCTCATAGACAGGAAAAGAAGGTCGCTGGAATGAATTTCTCACCTTATTTCCCAAATCTGGATGGCGGATGAGGAAGCAGCTCTCCAGGGACACTGTCTTGGGGAAGGACAGCAAAGAGGAAGGGGGGAAAAATTCCTGCAGAATCCGAGATTTATTCACAGGCTTGTTCCTAAACAAACCAACCCATATTAAAGAATTACCATACAATGGTAATGTTTGCATTTAAAAGCTACTTTCCAGATAAAATTCTTCCCAAACATTCATGTTTGATAAACAGCATGACAGACTAGCCCTGGGAGGCAGGAGCAAAATTCAACCTCAGCCTCTAAACGTGTGCTCCTTCCCACTGGGCTCCTGCACCAGGACCATGTAAGGAGGGAACGAACACATCTTGATGGATACCTAAACTTCATTTCCCTCCCCTTTTCTCTTAAAATGATCCAAGTCATTGACCAGATCCATTAATTACAAAAGGTGCAGAGAGGTGGCATTGTACACGACCATAACTGAAACCACATGGTGAGGCAGGGGGATCCAAGGCTATTCTCCAGACCAGGAAATGTAAGGTGGAAAAGGCCAGGTGGGGCTTGTTATTTTTACCTCCCTGTCTAGAGGCCTGACATAATTAATTCTTCTGTACCCTGACCATCCCTCTACCAGTGAGACCTTAGAGAGCTCTGAGTTGTTCACGTCTTATTCACACTAAAGGCTTTGGCAAAGAGTTTTTGGTTAACAGGGGCAGGATTAGTGCAGGCCATATTTTCTGCACAAGACCAAACACCAATTGCAGGATTCTTTGACTTCCTATTACTTCTCAGTGTCTGCAGAAGTCATGGCATCTCTTCTCAGTCAGCACCAGTGGTGGAGGATTTCCACTGAGCAGAGAGAGGTGATAGAAATGTGAACGAGTTACCTCAGGTGATCAAATCACAGCCCAGATGATTTACAGCCTGAACAACAGGACCAGGCAGTCACTGGGATAATTTTATCTTGTAAGGGGAGCAATACCTGGAGATCAAGCCACAACTCTCCATTTTTAGTGCAGAAGTCTTGTCCTCAGAACAAATCAGTGCCAACAAGCAGAAGCAGCCTGTAACCCACTCCTGTTCTCCTTCCCTCCAGTTAAAGTGCAACTTGCAGGCACTGGTGGTTCACACAGGCAGAGCCCGAGCACCCCTGCAGAAAGGATATGTCCATCCATCACATGTTTTGTCTGACTCACCAGGGAAAGAAAAATGGGCAGCTCCACAATTCAGCTGAATTTTCTTCTATTATAACCTCTGCCAGTTCTGGATCCTGGGACTGAAAATGCTTCAGTTCTTCATAGGAGAGATGCTGCCCTGTCTTAAAGAACATGAAACAAAGATAAAAGCTGTGCCCCCAGGGTTGCTCCCTGCTCCCGTTTCCCTCCCACTAGAAAACATCCAAGATTAACAGCCACACGGATTGCTAAATGTCCAAATGCAAAGATTATTAGTCAGAGGAACAAGGCAGGGAGCTCTCTCCTCCCACATCTTCACACTGGGGTGAAATGTCCTCTCAGACACACGTCCTGAATGAGCAGTTTGAGTTCACGGGTGAAAATGCTGGGCAGGGGTTTTGGGCTTGTGCTGTCCAAGCATTTGGACTCATCACCCAGCTTCACAAATCCCTGCATTACCTTGATTAGAAAAGGCTGATGCCTCTGGAGCTTTTCTGAGAGTTCTCTGAAGTCTGTCACTATCTGAAGGCTTTTCACAGCAGAACAGACTGTGCAGTTTGCGGGAAGGGCGGAAGCGTTCTGTCTGCAACCTGCTGCCCACCAGTCCTGGCATTCTGGGGAAGAAACAAGGGAAACCTGCTTAGTACAACCAAAAATGGAATGGAAAGGAGACAAACTCGGTGATAAACTCATTATCCCTAATGTGAAACACTGAGATTTCTTATAGTTTCTGATGGCTGTAATTCAAAAAGAAGCAGCTTCACCAGGCAGAGAACTGGAGAGGATGTTTCCAGCACATTTTTGAGATGGAGCTGAAGGTTGTGAGAAATGGGAGAGCTTATGGAAATTCCACTTCTCTGTACATGAGGCACATAGGCTCAGCTACCCTTCCATGAGCAACAGAAGGATGGCAACCATCATATGTAGTGTAATTAAACTGAAACATGTCCATAAGCAAAAGAGCAACCCAAAAGTGTTATCAAGGAGATAACACCCAGTAAACCAAAAAAGATCCAGGTTGGAAAGAGTAACTCCCACAAGGTCAGCACTGGTGTCATGAACCCTGCTAGGACATACCTGAAATCACCACCCTCCCCTTCACCACTGTGTTAATTTAGAAATACTTTGTCCCAGTCAATGGTTGCCCAGTCTCTGATGTGCAAAAGATGCTGGGGAATTCGGGATTTCACCAAGGCATGCTGCTGCTGTTTCCATTCATCCCATGCATTAACTTGAAGATGAAATGGGGAGAGAAGTCCCAGCATGAGCAACCCCTGGACCCCAGCTACATTCATTTTAAATTCCAAAAATCGTTGTTACACCACAATCAGCTGAACTGGCCTACAATGAACACTGCATATGTTTACATCTTGAAAAATTCAATTTTTACATGAAAGCACAACTTGATGCCTATATCCGGCCTCCCTCCTCCAACTTAACAACTCTCTGAAAAAAACAAAGAAACATTAAGAGAAGGGAGGGAGTGAGCAGCAGGGAATGAGCAGGACAGTGCTGAACACCCCATGTATTTCTATGCTAAAGGATGTGCAGAGCAGCCACCACACTGAAAGGGTGTGGCTCTGACTTACAGAATCACAGAACCACACAAAGATCAAATTCCAACTCCTGGCCCTGCACAGAGACATCCCAAACTCCCACCCTGTGCCTGAGAGCGCTGTCCAAATGCTCCTGGAGCTCTGGCAGCCTCGGGGCCATGCCCATTCCTTGGGGAGCCTGGGCAGTGCCCAGCACCCTCTAGGGGAAGAACCCTTCCCTGATACCCAACCTAAATGCCCCCAACACAAATGTTATATTTGGAGATACAGCAGGAAGTTGTGAGAAACAGGAGAGCTTCATCGAAATTCCACTTCAAACACATTTTGTGGCAGTGACAGCCCTGGTTCTGCAGCCTTAATCCAATGGAAGAGGCTTAACTCAGGCAGTGGCAGCAAACCCATCCCAGGCCTGATCTGTCAGGGTGGGTCAGGAAAAACCCAAGGCCTGGGACACATCTCACATGAAACATCCAGGCATCTGTCCTCAGGCCAGGCCCACCCTGCCAGCACACGTCAAAACAGCTCCAAAGTCTCCCGGACACTGCCACAGGCAAACTCGGGAAATGGAGGGGATGGCAAAGGGGAGAAAGAAGAGTGAATTCTAGCTGAAAAACCTAGTTGGGAAACAAGGATGCACAGCAGCTTTTCAGAGGGAAAAAGACCTTGCACAACCTGCCTGTCCCTGCCACCACAACTTCCAGCCATGCTCATGCTCCTGCACAAGGGTAAGGAGGGATGAACAGCACTTCATACGAGAGCTCTTGTTTTATTTTCCCCTCTGACATCTGCAACAGGCAAAACGAGGAATGTTACAGAGGGTTTACGTTCACTGGGATCCAACAACAAGGAGCAGACTGGGATTCATTTTGCTTCTTTCTTGCTGAGTATTTCCAACTCCCAAATGCTGCATTTCCCACCCTACTGCTGGGATATGGACTGAAAGGGATCGGGATATAATTCCTAGTCTTTCTGGAAGGCACATCTACACTGCTTTCAGGGAAAGGGGAAAAAAGGCAAAACAAAGTGTAAAATCCTTCTTGCAAGCAGAAGTTCCACTCCCATGAGAAACTGCCCCGACGTACTTTCCCTCCCTGCTCACAAGAGAAAAAAGAAAATCTTTGTTCCACTGCCTGTAGAAAGCTTCAATTTTACAACAACAAAAAAACTCAACTCACAAAAAACAGCTGGTCAGTGACAGGAAACAAAAGGCTGAAAGATCTCACCAGAGAAAGGGCAGTCGCCACGAAGAGAACAAGAAAACATCTCTATGGTCTGTCATCAGACGGGGCGTAGCAAGACTGTAATTTCTCTCTGGGCAAAACTCAGAAACCTCATCCCTAAGCATTAAGCACAGTTGTCCCCAAATTTTTCCTCTGGGCTCAGGGCAGTACCCCACGGAACAGGATGCTAATCAGCTTGACAGTACAGAGCTTGATTCCTCTTTTGAGCCAGGCAGCGATATTTGCATTCTCAATTGCTCGATTCAGGAGGTGATTTCTTTTCCCCATGAATAACCAGAGCAGAGCACTGGTTGAGACGCATTTCAAATGCTGCAAGTGGGGTTGTGGGATTTTTTTTTTCCTAGTAATTAATCTTTTAGATTTATTGTAGAGGGTGTTAGTCTGTGCACCAGCATGCGTGTGACTGGCATGACAAGTACGGGCAGCGCCTGCCCTTCCCAGGGAGGGCGGGAGGAGAGATGGTGCACTGAGGAGCCAACTGCCACTGGGGACCAGGGCAGGATTTTACCCAGGATGCTGATTTTCTCTGCTTACCCTCCCTGCATTCCTTTTACATTATCACCCTGCCTGCCAGACACCCCGGGGATTGTTCCGGTGGAAGTCGAGCGCGCTGTCTGTGCGCACACACGGCTGCTCAGGGATGCAAATGGAAGATGCTCTTTTCATCCCAGCACAACCCTCACACCATGGTCCCATGCACTCCCATCCAAACGCTGAAGTGCTGGGCGTGGGCAATTATCCCTGTGGAGCTGGAGTGCGGGAGAGCAGCTGTAGCAGTGACACATCCAGCTATCCATTACACGACAGAAGTGTGGCCAACTTCTCTGCGCTTTCTCACCCCTTTTCGAGGGGCAACCTTCAGTCTGTTTAACAGAACTTCAGTTCCCCATCGGCCATAACCACCTAATATTTCCTTTTATGTGTTATTGTTTCTCCAGAACAAGAGTTGTCTTCTCCACTGTGCCAGGAGAGCTCCTAGCAGAGCCAGGGCTGGGACTTCCAGCTGCTAACACAGCACAGACCAAGAGATAACGACCTTCCCTTAAAACACTTAAAAATCCCCTATGATTAATGCTACAAGGAGTTTATGACTCTACTTTCCACTATGCAGAAAAATAATTTTCAAGTCACCACCAATTTAAAATGAGTACCCCGCCCTTCTTGGCTGTTTTCACAGAGGATCTCCCAAATTTTTGGCTGCCCCCAGCACTAGAGAGGGGTGTGTGTGCACAGCCCCAGAGATGCTGGGTGTGGATGATCAGATTGGAAACTCAGAGGTTCCTGAGAAGACCTGGCCCTGCTTCTGCCCATTGCAGCAAAGCAAATTAACTTATGGAAACTTGCCCACATGGATCTGAGAGCAGGATCTCAGCAAGCCCTGCTCTCTTTAGGGACCATATGGAGGGCGCAGGATCAATCTGCCAGTGCAGCAGGTTCAAAGGGAAGCCTCTAGCAGGGGGAACTTTTGTTCCTGCAGGATACAGAGCCAAGGGCTGCTCCTGACCCTAACAAAGTGTTGAAAACACAAAACCTCCTGCTTGTAGCACTGCAGGTGCAGAGGCAGTTTGTTGGCTCCCCACCAAGCTGCTTTGCTCCCCAGCACTCAGGACTGCAAGGCTGAAGCAATCTCCAGCAGGCAAGTGCCAGCCAGGTCTGCACAGGGAAGTCTGGTCCCAGGGAAGACCCCCCAGGACTTCCCAGCCCCCCCAGGTGCTGTGTTCATAGGGGCTGTTGCTGCTATCACCCACAGTAACTGGAAGGAAGCTCCCCAGAGGACTGGCCAATGAACTGAGCAGCTCCACAGCCTGCAAAGGCTGGTTCCAAATCCCAGATTCCTCTTTCTGAGGATGAGACTATTCCCCAGACCCCCCACATACTTCACCAGGGCCAGTCCAGGAATATTCAAGCAACTTCAGCAAGCCTCAGATGAACTCAGGGCTCCCAGGAATGGCTGTGCACTGAATATTCCCCAAACATTTCTTTGTCCTTTCTTGTAGGTCCATTGTACAAACCTCAGTGTTCCATTGAAAGGGGATTTTGCCCCTCTGCCCCGCTTAGGTGAGACCCCACTGTAGAGCTGCCTCCACTCTGGGACCCCAACACAAGAAGGACGTGGAGCTGCTGGAGTGAGTCCCAAGGCAGCCACAGACATGCTCCAAGGGCTGGAGCCCCTCTGCTCTGGAGCCAGGCTGGGAGAGCTGGGCTTGTTCATCTGGAGAGGAAAAGGTTTCAGGGAGACCTGAAGAGTCCCTTCCAGTGCCTAAAGGAGATCCAAGAGAGCTGGAGAGGGGTTTGGGACAAGGGATGGAGTGCCAGGATGAGGGGGAATGGCTTCCACTGCCAGAGGGCAGGCTTCGATGGGATATTGGGGAGAAATTCTTCCCTGTGAGGGGGGGGAGGCCCTGGCACAGGGTGCCCAGAGAAGCTGTGGCTGCCCCAGCCCTGGAAGTGCCCAAGGCCAGGCTGCATGGAGCTTGGAGCACCCTGGGATAGTGGAAGATGTCCCTGCCCATGGCAGGGAGTAAAGCAAGATGAATTTTAAGGTCCCTTTCAACCCAACCCATTCCATGATTCCATGATGAAGATCCCCCACTGCTCTGATGTCAATCACTACCAACCCACAGAAGGATTAGGGCTGCGGCTCTCCCCACACATGGAAATACCCAGCTTCCAGATGCTGGATATTACAGAGCTGTTTTCTGTTATTTTAAGGGCAGGGATTTGCAAGGTCTAGCCCTTAACCTCAGAGTGAAGCTGCAGCTCATAACCTACAGCTATTGCTTCGACAGCCAAAGAACGTTCAGGCCAGGTTGTTCTTCCTCCTGTGACCAGCCACGTGCTGCCTTGGGACCACTGCAGACCCACAGATACTCCTTGAGTAAATAGCTTGTAACTTGTGCTATGCCACTGCAGCAGGATATACTATATGCTTATCACCACACTCCCTTTCCCGGATTTTACAGAAAGCTAAAACAGTATTTAAAAAACTCATGACCACAATCTATGACACAGGTAAATCCCATCATTCTCATTTTACAGATGTAGAAATTCCAAGCTCTGTAGTCACCAGGTGGCACAGTTTGGAAGAGGCATTTGGAGCACTTTGTTGCACAAACAATTTTTCCCAAACTCCATCTTGCTGTAATTCTTCGCTAGGCTAAAAATTAATTTGATCATTTATAATGCCATGTCAAAGTCAGGCTAAACTGATGGGTTCTTAAGTAAGTCAGGCAGGAAACATGAGGATTATTAATTACAGCCTGCAAGTCCTGATTAAGGACTGCATCACAGTGGGGTTTTAAATATATACTCCAAAGAGTGTCCCTGTTCAGCACAAGATCCTCACCCCTCCCTCATACTGAACTTTTATTGTAGCTCTGGGTATACTGAATGTATTTATGCCACGAGAAGAAAGTACCTCCCAGTTTGGTTCACAGCATTTTTAGGAACAGCTAGGAACAAAATAACAGCTACAAAAAACCCATCAAGAACCCCTTTATTGTTGTTCTGGGTAGAAGTCAACAGCTTGAAGAACTACTCGTTCATCTCACTAATGGGTAACGGCTGCTCCACCAGCCCAGGGATCATTAGTCAACCTCGAGTAAAGCACGAAAATGATTTTGATCCAACCAGACATTGTGAAATCAAGTCTGCTGAGCTGAGCCCAAGAGGAATTCACAGTCTACTGGGGAAAAAGAGCATTATTTCCAGGAGAAATCTGCACCTACCAGTCTCGAAAATGGAAGGCAGGGACCAGGCTGTCAGGAAAGCATCCAAAGTCCACTCCAGCTGCACCTCTGGTTACCTGCCCCAGCAACAGCTTGTGCTGCACGAGCAATCTGCCTCAGAGGAACAGCTTTGGAAACAAATCCCTCCCAGCTGCTGTCCCCTGCCTGATGGTGGCCTCAGCCTGTAAAAGGTTTGACACGTCTGTGTCACTAGTGCACAGAGGGCTCTGCCAGGCTGCTAAATGCCTCTGCAAGAAGCCACCCATGGCAAACGCTCTTCCCAGGGAAGAGAGTCCAAAGTAAGAATGTATTCACTCTGCAAATGAGGAAACAAGAAATTTTGGAGGCATCACAATATAGAAGAAAAAAGAAGAGTATTTCATGTTTCACAGCACCACAATGGTTTGGGGTTAGTTTACTGCCAGCAAACCCAAATAAACAGTCCACTGGCTGAACCAAGGCCAAAGTAACAGAAAGTATGAACAGCTTGGCACCACCCTGCCCTGCAAAGTCAGCCGTTTTTTTCCCCTTTGAACGAGCCAACACATGTCTGCTGGTTGCTCTCAGGTTATATCATAAAAGGGTTGTTTACACACACAAAAGATCAGATAAACTGGCAGCTGTGCAGTGATGGGAGGGAGCCCTGCACATGCTGTGGCCCACAACCACGTCCAAATGCTGCAGCCCTCAAAGCGGGTGCACAAGAACACGCACGAATACAAGAGCAAAAATCAGCTCAACTTTGCTTAGGAAAAAGAAAAGTAACATCCTTTGAGAGCAAGAGGAGAGACAACAAGTTAGAAATCAGATCCTGCCTTACCTCCCAAGCAGCCTTATTGTGCAACCCTTCATTCAGAGCAGGCCCGTGCTCCTTGGGCTTAGGAATCCCTGAGCCCCACGCGTCAGAAGCAGTGTGGGCTGCAAAGCCCATGGGGAAAGGCTGGATGAACACCTGGGTGCTCAGCCCATGGGGAAAGGCTGGATGAACACCTGGGTGCTCAGCCCATGGGGAAAGGCTGGATGAATGCCTGGGTGCTCAGCCACAGGGAAAGGCTGGATGAACACCTGGGTGCTCAGCCACAGGGAAAGGCTGGATCAATGTCTGGGTGCTCAGCCCATGGGGAAAGGCTGGATGAACACCTGGGTGCTCAGCCACAGGGAAAGGCTGGATGAATGCCTGGGTGCCCACGCTGCTCTCAAGAAGCAGCAAGTCCTCGTGCAAGGCAGGCATGCTGGATGCTCCCCTTTTGCACAGAGCTGTGCCAAGGATAAACACACTCCAAGGCTGGAGTGAGAGAAGCAGAGGGAAAAGAGTTTTGCCTGCAAAGGGTTAAGATCAGAGAGGAGACAGGAGCTGGCCAAGTGCCAAGGCAAGCCTCCAGCTAAACCCAAGGTGGGCCAGCCAAGAGGCAGAGGCTGCTGCCCTCTCCCAGTAACCAGCTGCTGTCCTCCCCCAGTAACCCAGCCTGCTGTGACCCATCCCCACAAATAGCTCTGGCACCCAGCAGGCTTTAGTAACACAGTGACAGGCCATTTACAAGGTGTTGCTAAACACTGCTCCTCCAGCTGGGCTCCTTTCTCTACAATAATTACATACAAACCCGTAAACATGATTTTAGACCTACTAGTCTAGGCAAAAAGGGGTATTTAACACTTCTTCTCCAAGCTGGGGGGTAACTTGCCCAGGATCTTTTTTCCAGCACTGAGATCCATGTGTGCTTTTGTCTGATTTGAGGTGTGCTGAGCAGTTACTGACCCAGCTGATTCTGGGCTGTGCAGAATGAGTGTGGCCAGGACCAAGTGTCATTACTACAAGCAAAGCTGGATTTTCCTTGAGGTCATTACAACCCCTACTACCAGTGTACAATGTGCAAATTGTCACATTGCTGGGCCACAGCCTGTTCCCCACTGACAGACCTGCTCTGCTGAGGTTTTTGAGCTGCAAGGACTGAACTAACCACAGGCAGACACACGAGCTAATGTGAGAGCAGCTTAATGCTCTGCTCATCACATCACTGTGTGGCTAGCAGGGAGCAGTTACCAACCAGCTTACACCAAAAATCGTTTTTAGATATTAACAAAGCTATAGGGATGACATAGTTGTGAAGGGAAGAAAAATCAGGTAGAGTGACCAGCACCGTGGTTTTAAAATTTCTGTTAAAAGAATAGGAAACCCCTTTTCATTTGGCTTTACTGCAGACTTTGAGAGCTCATATGTTACTTCCTAATGTGGGAGAGAGGGAAGAACTCGTACCCCTATTTCACACCAGAGAACTGAAACACAGAGGGAATTACTTGTCCATTCCAGCCTATGTCAGAAATGAATCCAGAATACACAGGTCCTACTTTTTCCCTGGAACAGCATTAGATAGCCTTGAGTTAACCCATGTGCCCATCAAAATACACTGTGTTCCTTACAGCAGGTAGACCCAGAGGTCTGACAGCCCACTGCCTCTCTGGGGTTATAAATGAAGGGCTGATGTGCCAAGAGCTGCAGGCCCGGAGCAGCCAACATGACCCAGCACCGGGGCTTTCACAAGCTCTGCATAAACACCAGCTCAGGAAGAGCAAATGCAAACCACATTTCCACAGACCTTTTCCTCAACCACAGGGACCTTGCCCTGGGAAAACAGCTGGAAGAGAGGCACAGACGCCAAACCCAAGGGTCTAAGAGTCAGCTATCAAGGAACAAAGGGTGGGAACATAAGGTTTAATATGGGAATTGATCCGGGGGAAAAAGTCAGCAAGCAAGAGAGCACAGAGACAGGCAAAAAGGAAATTTACTTTGGACTCAATTCTATAAACAATGCAAGAGAGTTTTGTGGATGCTGCTCCTCACCTCGGCTGCTCAAAGGTTCACCCACAGTCACTGACAGACAGGCAGCCCTTGTCACCCACAGCACAGCTCTTGGGTGGAAAGGACGAGGATGGAGGGCAGGTCACCATGAGCAGGAGGGTGAGGGGAGCACATCCTGCACCCCTGCTCCTCCCAAAGCCTCACCACCACTCTGACTGGAGCTCTTGGCTCTCGGGGGAAATCCAGCAACTGAGCTGCCCTTGTTCTGCAACACAAACCTGGCTGCTCAGCCCACACACCTCCCAGGGGACCGGGCTCCAAGCTCAACCCCGGACACAGGAAAGCTGCCCCAAAGCTCAGGAGGGACAGCACAGCCCAGGCTGCCCCTGCCTGCCCAGGCACAGAGGAAGGAGCAGGACCACCCGTGCGCCCACGCCGGGCTGGGCCGCGTCCACACCACGGCAACGTCTGCCAGCACTGCCGGTGGGCCACGGCAGCCTCCAGCTGACAACAGGTGGCTTTCAGCAGGAACAGCCCGAGCTGGCTTTGAACCGGCGCCCGAGCACAGAAAGCTCCAAGCTCCATCCTCAGCCCCCTCAAAATTTTCATCTAGCAGGACCTACGTAGGGAAAGGAAGAGGAGTCTGTACGTCGAGTCCCTTCATTAGTGGTTTTCTCTGCTGCTCAGGCACAGTGTAAACATCCCCTCTCAGAGAGGAGACTCAGAAGGGATCTCATTAATGCATATAAATATCTCCAAAGGACGCCAAGAGGATGTGCCAGACTTTTCCATGGTGCCCAGCAAGAGGACAAGGAGCAATGGCCACAAACTGAAACACAAGGAGCTCCACCTCAACATGAGGAAGAACTTCTTTCCATGGATGGTGGCAGAGCACTGGAACAGCTGCCCAGGGAGGTCATGTCTCCCCCTCTGTACACATTCCAAACCCACCTGCTCTAGGTGACCCTGCCTTGGCAGCAGGGTTGGACTGGGTGACCTACAGAGGTCCCTTCCAACCTGAACTATTCTGGGATTCTGTGATCAGAGAACAGCAGACCTGCCTGCAAGACCTCCTGGACTTACACTCTCCTCAACAAACAGGACACAAGATGCAGCTTTACCCCTTCCCTTCAGCAGACCACAAGGCCGAAATTAGGGACAAAATAATAGAACACACAAAGCAGGGCTGAAAGAGCTTAGGAGAGCACTCAGCCCCGAGCCATGGAACTCCCAGATCCCTGCTGGATGGCTTCACCAGTGTCTTCTCAGCAGCAAGCTGTGATGGTGACACCAGTGTCACTGGGACAGCGTCAGTGGCCGCAGCTGCCTGCTGGGAAGCCAGGACATGAGGGATTCCCACAGGAACCCAGCCAAGGTTCAGGCTGGGTGCTGCACTCTCCCATTCAAATAGCCAGGGTCTTGTCCAGTTCCTTTTGCTGAGGCAGGATCAAAGTCACTCCAGCCAACCCCAGTCAATCTGTTAATTGGGACATGCTGTGGCTTCCACCATAACCTAACACTGTGGAAAGAGAGCAGGAACTGCCTCCCTCCTCTCCTTGTTTCCCCAGACCTGGATTGCTGCCCACCCTATTGCTCATTGCTTCTGAAGACTTACAGGACTAAGGGAGGCATGAGGGATTTTATGTGCATTTAAATAACAACACCACATCCTTCCTCTCCATCCATCCTTCCCTTTTCCCCATCTCCTCATCGTTCGGCTGGCTTTCCCAAAGGCAGGCTAGAACTGCTCCTGCTCTTATTTATCTTCACAAGAAGATGCTCATGGTTTCAGGCAGCCCTTGTCCCACAAACCTTCTGCTGTACCAAGGAAATTTCCTGGGCTCTTCTCACCCAAAGGGACCCTCTGGTATCTGAAGGAAGAACTCATCAATTTCTGGACAAAATCTGAACAAATATGATAGAATCCCAGACTGGTTTGAGTTGGGAGGGACCTTAAAATTCATCTTGCTTTATTTACTCCCTGCCATGGGCAGGGACACCTTCCACTATCCCAGGGTGCTCCAAGCCGTGTCCAGCCTGGCCTTGGACACTTCCAGGGATGGGGCAGCCACAGCTGCTCTGGGCAACCTGTGCCAGGGCCTCCCCACCCTCACAGGGAAGAATTTCTTCCTAACATTCAACCTGCACTCCTTCAAATTTAGGCCATTCCCCTTGTCTGTCACTCCTGGCCCTTGTGAAAAGTGAAATGAGCATTAAAATTCCCATTGGATTCCATCTCAATACAGGGGCAGGGGAGTGTTCACCCGTGGAAAAGCTGGAATGAAGTAGATAAGCAGGCTCCTAGGGTCAAGTGCTTATCAGAGCCACCTCCTCACCTTTGTTTTTCACTCCCAGAGAGATCCCAATGCATAAGGAAGTAGAGGAACAATGTCCCACCCATACAAACTGGAATCAACAGAAATCCCACATCAGCATCATCGGAAAAGAGGGAGGGAGAGAATGCAGAATGGTGCTGGCATTTCAGGGAGTCCTTTTTAGCTCTGGCAGGAAGGTCAGAGCCAACACAGACAACTCCAACACAATGAGGTGCCCAAGCTAAATATAAACCTGATGAGGGCACAGTTACAGGAGTTTGTTTTTACAGTGAGCTGCCAGACCATCAACATTGTGCCACATCCCTGCTCAAAATAATTCACAGCTTTATCATCACTGACAGTCTTTGTGTTCGAGCAGAGGCAAAGCCCAGGCTTGCATCCCCCTGCCAGTCTAAGTCAGTGGAAATGATTAACCAAGAATGAGAAATAGCCAAACCTTTCCATTTCTATTATGCCATTCTAGGAAAATCTATGATGTTCCTCTCCCGTGATGGGATCACCTCACAGGGAGCCCTTATCTGACTTCCTCACACACACACTGCCCTTAATGTCACGTAAACACAACAGCACTCAATCCCCCAGGCCTTTCCCAATATGCCACTTGGCAAAAACTCATTTTCCTTAAACCAGGCCACAAGTTGAGGCTTTTACACTTTGCCCACAGTATCAAGATTTGGTTGCGGAACTGGTTTTGCTTTACTCAGAAAAAATAAGAAAAAGTGACATTTCCCCAGCAGAGCTATCTCAGTTCTGGTTCTCAGAAGTGCAAAGATTTCTAGAGGAAAGGGAACTGTTGTGGAAGAAAAACCCAAGGCGTTAAAAGCAAGGAAAAGAGAATATGCAAGAACAAAATTATCAAGTTAGAGATAAAATATGCTTCAGTCCCAGTGAAGCCAGAATTCAGGATGCTATTTTTAAGTACAGTGGTAGGAAAAGAGAAAACCATGATGCCAAGCCAACAACACATTTGTGGTGCCCTGGAGACGCTCGAGTGACTCGCGTGGCTGGTATTTAAGTTGGTATTTCTTGCTAGGCTTAATTTACAGCAGGGAAATAATTTCCTTACTCTCCAACATGTACTTCTTGGCAATGGGCAGGGACAGCAGCCGGATGTGCCCGACGAGGGAGCCCCAGGCCTGGGCTCTGGAGAGCGGCGCTTCGGGCGGCAGCGGGTTGTAGGGCTGGATCACCAGGTAAACAGTCAGCAACACCAAGCCCAGGGTGAGCAGACCCTGCGAGGGAAAACAGGCACGGAATTAATCACACTGCAGGGAACTGAGGTGGCCTCAGAGCAGGGCACACCTTCTGCTGCTATCAAAGGGCTGTGGCTGTGCACCACAACATGAACACTCTTACTTTTGCTGTGTCTCCTCGTTTGGCTGCAATGCTATTTATGTACACAGAGCTGTCACCCAGCTTTATTATTAGGGCTGTCCGAGGATGAAATTAAGCAGCCTTCAAATCCAAGCCACACAAACAACTCTGTTCCTGTATTTTAGCACTGCAAATAATCCAGCACAAGATCAATCAGGATTATCTACAGATAGTTCCTTTTCCTCCCTACCTAATCAAATAAAAGCTTGCACTCCTGCCATGCCTCTTACACAAGGAAAACCCTGTGGCTTTTGCAAACATCCGTCAAGCCTCGAAACACTTTGGCAGAGCTGGCACCAGCTCCCTCCTCCATACCAGAATCCCAAATAAGCCTTAAAGAGATGACATGACGCATTTCTCCCCCTGGCCAAAGTCAAACTGAATCAACAGCAAAAACAAGAACAGAAGCTGAAAGTTCAAATTTGCAGTTTCCTGTTCTCCTGCCTCATTTTACAGCTTTTTATAGGACATGAGGAAGAGAGCTTGAATTTTTTTCCAAATAAAACCCGTTGCAATGGATTTGTAAAGATGACACTGAAGTATTACTGAACATTATGTCAGTGGGAAGCTTTTCAGACTTGTAGCAAACATCTGGTCTAGTGGAAGGTGTCCTGCCCATGGCAGGGACTTCAAACTAGATGATCTTTAAGATCTCTTCCAACCCAAACCAGTTTGGGATTGAATGATCTCAAACCGACCTAACAATAGCATCCTTTCACCCACTTTGCAAAACTTTTTACAGAATATTTTAGTTAAGGCTTTTAAAACATTTTTCTACCCTCAAGCATGATGATAATAGGTTTATTTCATAGACCAGAAGGAGAATAAAAACAGGTATGAGTTTGTGGCAGGGTCAGAAACACAGCCATGTTCACTTCATTACTCAACTCTGGACTTCAAGAATCTTTTTCCTTCCCACATTTCCACTCAGGATGCCAACACTAGGAATCTTAGTCTGAAAAATCAATCCAAACCTCATTCTTTAATAATTTATGGGACAGGAAGGTGTTGACATGGTAAATTTACAGCACACACGAGCAATTTCAAATCTTGGTCAGCTATCTCCTGTTCTCAAAGCAGCTCATGGCATGAAGGAAGAAAGCTACACTTCGCAGCTTTTTAAATAAAGATTTTGGAAAATTCACCAAGAAAATGCAATGGGAAATAAAAAGCTCAGGTGCAAAGGAGAACCCTGACCCTCAAATGTTGTGTTCATGCACAGAAGTCATCTTACCTTGTAGAGAGCCACTAAGACTGGGTACCGCGGAGGGCCCCTCTGGGGTTCGTTTCTTTCCAAGAGTTGCTTGATGAACTTCTCAATGGCTTTCTCTGACATGCCACACTGGTGGCCAGTCTGCCTCACCAGATCAATGGTCTCAGAGAGCTTGTCATAGATGCTGAGCTCGTTGGCCGAAAGCTCCATGGCCTCTGAGGAGAAATCCCTGTGGAGAGATTGGGTGCGTTAACGGGAATCAACTGTGGCTGTACAACCCAACAGCAGCGCGTGCACAGCGATCCCAGGAACGTGGCAGTGCCTGGGAAAGAAGGAAGGCTCCTCTGGAGCAAACCTGTTCCCAGCCAACAGCACAGCACTGAGCTGCACTCCTCTAATAGTCTCTGCTGGTTCAGGATCTCCCGCCGACTCAAAGAAGCCGTGAAATTTCCTGACAAGAGCCGAACCGGCTGAGATTCGCAGCTTATGTAAATGAACAAAGCTTCCCAGAAATCAATGAAACTCCATTTATTCATCTATTCCAAATGAATCCGTCCCATAAAGCGATTGCTCACCAAATACAAAAGCCAACAATTCAAAGCTGATCATCACACGCAGCAGCCCGGCTAAGCCCTCCCGCGCTGTAATTTCAGTCGCTTATTTTAACCCAGATTTGTTTTCATTAAATCCCCCATCAGCAATAGGGACAGGACAGAGAAACAAGCAGAATGTGTGGGGCAAAGTTCAGCAGTTTACAATTTGTTTAAATTTTCGCAACCTAATGTCCAGGCCAACTGATTATTGAGTAACAGCAACGTGAGACCAGCTGCTCTGCGGGCAACAAAGCCCCCACCTTCCTCTCCAAGTTTGCCTGCAGGTCAGAGATGCCACAGAACTAAATATCCCAGCAAGAACTGCATTGTGCTGGGTGACAAAATGGCATTTGACAGCAAATTATTTCTCACTTATAAGAACACACTCATGAGAGATCAACATTAAGTTGCCAAAAAAAAAAAAAAAAAAAAAAAAAAATCCCTCTACCGCTCCCGCTTTGCCACGCAGGCCTCTCTGAGAGCAGCTGATGGGCTCAAGAAAAGATGCAATGAAATTGCTGGACAAGGTACAAGCTGCCAATGTGAGAATCACATTGTAAAAGAGATGTTGCCTGGGAAAAACACTGGCACTGCCTGGGGGAAAGAATCTGTAAAGGTTTGCTTTGCCTCTTGTTTCTGAGCTGGGTAACACTAACCTGACCAAACTGGGACAGCTGGGAGAGAGTTTAGCAGTGCTGTGCCCTGAGAGCACAGCCCAAGGACCATCACATAAAAGCACAAGAATCATGATGGATAATCAGATAATCACAGCTGAAAATGGAAATTAGGCTCCTGTCCCCATTTTGCTCTACGGTTTCCTGGCCCCAGGAATCAGCTCATGAATCCACTTCACCCAGTTCACCCCTATGCTCCACAAATTCTGTCACTGCACTGTGAGAACTGTAACTGTTCACAGGGCTCTGCACACACCTCCCAGCACAACCTGCCTGGGAAAGCACAGACCTGCTCTGCTCTCCTGAGCACACCCTGACCAGCCCTGAGTAACAAGGCACCTAAACTCAGATTTGCTCAGCTGTAATTTGTTCAGGCTGCTCCCACAGCACAAATCAGCCACAACTGTAAAGTATGGATAGAGCAAGAGACACGATAAAGTTCAGCTTTGAACTGATCTGCCTTTAAAGCACTGGCTGACAGCTCTCCCTCTAAACTACGGGCTCCTACAAGTCACAACTCAAGCAATGGCAATTTTAATATCTTCTTTTTAATGCAACACTGAGGTGTATTTTCAAAACCCCCATGTTTCACAGGACTACCAGCTTCAGCGATTGCTCCTCTCCCTGCAAGATCCTTGTTCTGCCCTTGCACACTTGTTTATGTGGTCACATGGAGCATCAGATCAGGAAAATTATCTGGCTGAAAAATAACCCCGATTTGTTTGGTCAGCAGCTGCCTAAGCATTCAACTCCAGCAGTTCATGTCAGATGTTATATTAACATTAGTGTCAAATTTCTAGCCACAACCACAGAAACACCAAAAAGGTAAAAATGCCACATTACAACCCAACCCTGAGCGTGCAACGGAGAACATGCTGCACTACATTGCCAGGTTAATTAGCTCCTGGCCCTCTTCTACCGACATTCCTTGCGTTCCATGCAAATATTTGTCCCAGATCTTGCCACCTGAGCAGCCCCCTGGGCAAGCAAAGCAGGTTGGATCAATAATATCTCATATTAACCTCTCCAAGACAAGGACTTTTTCTTCTCATCTGTAAAGCACCTGCCACGCACGTGACGATAAAAACAAGCCATTGCTTTCCTAACTCATTCATGCAATACCCTGATTCATGGAACAAGCAAGAGCCAGCACATCTGCAGGATATTAAAGGCCCTTTTTTTCCCCCCTCCAGCTTTTCTGGTTACTCTCGTTGCCTTGACACTATAACTGGTGTGCTAAGTGGTCTGAAAGATTATCTAGTGTCCTCTGGCTCCCGAGTGCCAAAGCTGTCCCCTGTGAAGCTGTCCCGTGCAGAATTCCAGCAGATTCAGCAAGCTCCTCCTGCTTGCAGGATCTGCCTGGAACCACTTATGACAAACATCCCCACAGAAATGCTGTCAAACACGGTGGTTTCCCCTTTTCCAAACAGCAGAAGAATCCTACTAAGATACAACAGCTGAGATATATCCCAGTTCCCACCCCTCTCTATTTACACTCCACTCTGAGCAAACACCTTTGTAGACAACCCCTGTAAATCACAGACACTAAAAAACCAATCCAGCTCCTTGACAAATTCAAGAGTAATTCAATCCTCCAGCTAGGAAATAAGGCATTATGCTCCCACGTTGTTAGATGAACAGACGAGGCCTTAAAAAACAAATAACAACCCATTATTTCCCTTCCTATCCCTGCAGTACAACCGACAAAACAATAACAACAGGCTACTGTACTCTCTTTGCCACCACACACACTGAGCAGGGCTCATCCCTTGCAAACCCCTTAGAGAGAGGCCTTTAAACGAGGAATCCATATGTTATTCTGGCTTTTTATGAACTCCACCACACTGTGAGGAATCAGCAGCTCTCTCCACAAACAGAATTAGTGACTGCACTTGGCCTGCAGGGTTTGCACCCAAGCGCCCAGTTCTGCCCACAGACCCCAGGGTGGTTAGTCCAAGGCTTCAGAAGGTAAATATTTACACAGAAACGCTGCTGGAGGAGTCTTTAAAAGGGAAAGCTTTCGCCTTGCTGGTGAACCTATAATGATGTACATATATAGAGATATAAAAATATATTCCCATCTGCTTTAACACCCTTGATGCCGCCTCCCTCTCCCTGCCCGGGGGTCAGGTCCCAGCCTTGCGCTGAAATCCCTCCGGAGGGACCCTCACCCGGCCACAGCCCCACGGCCTCGCCCGCGTTCCTCTGAGGCAGAGAAGCCCCAGCCTGGGGGTTATCCTTAAAAATAAATCAATAAACTGCAGCAGGACACCCTCAGCCCCCACCCCGGCTCCGGCCTCCATAAGCCGGGGATCCCCCCGATGCCGAGCCCGCGGTGAGCGGCCGCGCTCCGGGCCCCCCGCGACCCCCGCCCGCGGCCTCACCCCGCTCGCGTCCCGCCNCCGCCCGGGGCATTCGACACCCGGCCTGGCCCTGCCTGGGACCCCCCAACACCGCCCGGGACTCCCAACATCCTGCTCGGCCCGAGGCCTCAACACGCCCCGGGACCCTCCAACACCCAGCCCTCCGCTGCCCCAAACACCCCTCAGGACACCCCAACACTGCCCTGGGACCACCACCACTGTCCCGGGACCCCAACAACCCCCGGGACCCCCCAACAGCCAGGCCAGCCCCAGGGCCTCCTGGTGCCCCAAACATCCCTCAGGACTCCCAACCACCCCAGTACCTCCCAACAGACCCTCAACACCCACATCCCTCCCCACCAGCACCTCCAGTATCCCACTGAGACTCCTTGCACACCTTTCAGCCCAGAATATGGAGACCCCCTTTTCCAGCACCCATCTCAGTCCATGATTATCTTCAACCTCCCCCCAGCACCCACCTGAACCCCCAGACCAGCTTGAGCCTCCCCTGGATCATCAGATTTCCTCAGGACCCCTAAGACCCTTCCCAGCACCCATCTGAGCCCATAAACACCTTGAGACCACAGCCCAGCACCTGCCTGATCCCACATCCCTCACAGACCCCCCCCAAGAAACACCTGAGCCCCCAGGCCCCCACCAGCACCTTAAGACACCCCAAACAGCACCCACATGAACCCTCAGCACCTTCCTGAGCCCACAGCACACCCAAGACCCCCCAGAGCCCCCCAAATCTTTCACAGCCACATACCACAGCATCCATAAAACCTCCCTCCACTCCCCAGCACCCCATCAGTCCCCACTACCACCCCACACTTCCCCCCCATCCCAGACCCTCCAGCACCCCCTGGGAGACCCACACTGTGCCCCCTTGAACCCCACTTATCCCCAGCCCCATGATGCCCATTCCCACAGGTCAAGTGACAAGCACTGAGCACACAGTTAACACCCCCTAAAAAATGTGGGAAAGCCCAAAAAATTGTGGGAAAGGCTTTGAGGAGTAAAGGGCTAGGTATGGGGCAAGAGGAGATCCCTGGAGCCACCCCTGGCGTGAAAAGTTGGAGAATGCAGGAGCAAGGGGTCTCAGCCTCACCATACTCTCAGACATGAGCTTCAGTCCTTAACTGCAATTAAACATATTTTCAGTCAGCTCTTGATTGTGGGTGTGATGGGTGTTTTTGATATCTCTCTGATCCATTTTCATAGAATCCTGGAATCATTTGGGTTGGAAGGACCTTAAAGATCCTCTCATTCCACTCCCCCTGTTCCACTAGACCAGGTCCCTTTGAGCAGCCTTGTTTAAATTTCAGCCTTGTTTAAGTTCTCGGCCTCAACAACTTCCTGCAGCGCTGAGTTCTGCAGCTGAATTAAACATTGCAAGAAAAAGGACTTCCTCTTCTCAGGTTTAGATTTCCTGCCCTATCAATCCCAGCCCAGGGAGTGGGATTGTCTCCTCATCCTGATTTCCCTGCCTTTCCAGGGGAATGGGGTGAAATTCTGGGAGACACTCCTGGGCAAGGCCCAAATCCTGTGGCTGGGGCACTGAAAGCTGTGGTTGAAGATTTGTTCCAACTTGTCAGAAGCTCGTGTTGGTTCTCAGCTTCCAAGGTGGATTCATCCCAGCAGGATGGTGGTAAATGCCCGCTGACTTTGGGCTGGTATCCGAGATCTTCCCAATCTTGGCTTGGCTGAGGTAGCTCCTCTAATTCTTGTGGAGCGCCTTGAGGAATTACAAACAGCTTAAAAGGAAACCACCTGATTTAAAAAAAAAATCCTGTGGTCCAAACAAATATGCATTTCCCTCTTGCTATTAATATCCCAGGCCTTGATCCTCCTCCAAATACTCGTGCAGGCGTTTAATGGCTTGCAAAGGAGCGGCGCCTTTGATCCTGGAGTGGGAATGTTTGCTGGGATGTGAATTATTAAAGGTGAAAGATGCTTTCAAGTGCAACATGCTGCCCATGTTCTCCAATGTGATTTATTGCCTTCCCGGTGTTTCTCCCAGCCTGGCAATGAGAAATTGATTTCCAAGTTTGGCGGGGAGGTTTGGAATGGAGTAACTCATGCTTTGGGCACAAACGCCATCCTTATTTCTAGGGATGATTCCCAGGGGAATAAGACAGACATTTCTTTCTGCCTGCTGTTCTGGGAAGCCTTTTGTTTTTCGGCTCCTGCTTTGGGCCCTGATCCAGCTCCCTGGTCCTTCCCTGCAGCAGCAATATTGCAGTGGGGAGGAATTGCTGCAGCTGCTGCCATCTAATGGGAAAATTCAGCCTCCACGGCCTCAACTCTTCGTTTTGGAATCAAATAAAACCTTTTCTTGCACAATCCTGCTGCCACTCGGCCAAGCAGCATCTTCCATGTGCAATCCCAGCATATTTAGGCAAAGGGAAAAGCTGATCTGATGGGTGGCTTTGCATGGGGAAGTGTTACAGACCCAGTAAAAAGAAGGTTTTGGGTTGATCGGGCTGAAATGGTGCTTCTCTTACTATGGATCGAATTTGCAAAGTACACTTGGATTTGTATTATTTTAAAATAAAGGAAGAAATAGCAAAGAGGGTCCCAAACAATAAGAAAAAACCATAAGAAAAAGCCATAAATCCTCCCTGAGGAACTGCTCCATCACTAAAAATACCGTATAAAGAAATATGGTAAAGCGGGATGGACAGGGAATGGGAGCATTAAATATATTGCATTAAGAAAATGAAGTGTTTTAATGATGGGGCCAAAGGAAAATGAGGTAGGCTGTGGGAGATGGAGACTTAGGGTACAGAGGTACTGGAGTGATAAATTGGGGTGTGCAGGGGAAATAAATGATCCCTAAAAGACTCAGAAATTCCAGAGTCACTGTAAAGTTGGACCCTGGCTGGTGAAGCTGATAGATATAAAAATATATATAATTATATATGAAAATATATAGTGTTACTAGAAACCCAACTCCTGTTGTCACTTTATTTTTCTAAAGCACAAACTGGCTACTATTATGCTTTGCCATTAATTACGTATAAATAATAATGGCAGCAAAAAGCAAACCCAACTAGGCAGAATTATTTCCCCAAACTCTGCACATAAGCACAGTCTTTAAATACACCTGTTGAACTGCTGGGAACTTACACAGAACATATAAAATACTAAATTATAGCATTTGTATTCTTATTTATTTAGTCTGTATGTCCTTTTTTTTCTGCAAAAGTACGATTCAATCGAGTTGTAAAAAGATTTTAAAAAAACCCAACCTTGAAATTGGGACATGTGCTTATTTAGATTTTTCAAGCTGGATTTAAAACCAATTCAGTACTTCACAAAGAGCAGAAGGGCAGGATGCAGCAGCTTGTTCTTCTCTGCCCAGCCTGAGATTTGCTGCAATAGTCCAGAAATCTGCTCTGGGGACAACACAATGAAAAAAACTCTTGCAAGCATTTATCTTCTTATTATCCTGGATGTACTCTTGGGGCTTTTGAATTTATTTTGAGAAAAATATTCAGTAGTTTCTGTCAAGCCCCATCACAGCTCACTGGCAGGATAAACCAGGAAAGGGAAAAATTAGCTTTACCTTGTCTAATTGGAGAGATTTAAGTGCAGTTAGGATACATTGAATATCTCATTGTTCCTGATCAAATCCAATCAGATTCCAAAGCCAGAGCAGAAGTCCCCACAGCCCAGAGCACCAGCAGCACGAAACCCCCTTGTTCTATACACTTGGATGGCTCCAGGTTTTTGTTTCTTCTATCCCAAGGCTTGGGTTTAGTCCCTGCTGCTTCCAGTATCCTTCCAGCATCTCAGACCCAGCTGGGTTCCTTTTCTTCCTCTTTCCTTGGCCTGTTTTTGTCTCCAAAGGAAAGGGGCAAAGTTCCCCAAGAAGTATTTTGCGGGGCTGGTGTGCTCTGGGGGAATGGCAGGGAGTCCTCCACAGCAGCTTTTGCTCTCTGCATCCAAGGAAGATCAGGCAAGGAAGACAAACGGGGAGAGAGAACGTGTCCAAGGGCTATTTTTATGCTTTTCTGGCTGTTGCTCAGTTTCAGATCAGTGTGAGGGGTCTGTCCATCACCAGCAGCAGCCCTTTTTCTTCTGGGGTGCCTTTGGTACCTCTTCTGCCTTATTTTTCAGTTCATCTTCACGAACTTTGAGCAACCTGGGAGAAAAGGAAACAAATTAGCTGGGTATTTCCCCCGTATTTTGTATTGCTGTGCTGTGTGTCTTGACAAGCCGTGGTGCAAGAGGCTCAGCACGGCTGAAAGGAGTCAGGATCCTTCCAGTTCCACGTGATCTGAGAGCTGTGGATGCTGCTAAAAATGCCAGCTTAAATCAAATCACAGGCAGAACTTGTTTCAGTCAAGCCAGGGAGAAATGAGCAGCATCCCAAAAAGGGTTTCATTCATCTCCTTGCAATGCTGATTGTTCAGGAGACAAGTTAGGGCAGTGCTAAGTGCTCATCCCAGCACATGCTGCCCTGAGTTTTCCCTGACATTTGGGCATGGACATCATGTCATCTCTGGTGACAGTGGCATCCCAGTATCTGGAGTTAAAAAAGCAGGGAGGGAGCCCAATAAACTGAGGACAGCTGGAAAATGCAAGCACATGCCTCACCTGATGAAGCTGACCATGGACTCGAAGACGTTGTGGCCTGAGGCAGCGCTGCACTCGTAAAACATGAGCTGATGCTCCTGGAAGACACAGACCCCGAATAGAAATGTAACATTCTTGCACTGGAATAGCTTAATGTGGGAATAAACAGCCATGGGACAGTCACAGCAAGGGGAAACAGGAGGGAATCAAGGAAACAAATACCTCAATAACTTATTTACTTGAACATGAGGGTGAAATCCAGTTTTTCTGGTTGCTACAACACTAACTTTTAATACCAAGGAAAAGGCTCACACTGCAGACAGAAGAATTTGTGATGCCCTCTGGTTATGAGAGTGAACACAGAGAGAGACATTAACTAGATGTTCCCAACTCTTTTGTGCCTGACAGTGACCAGTTTGGGAAAATAAGCATCTATCCCTCATCTCCATTTGAACAACTGGTCCATGGATTCTGGCCCAAATCCCATAAGCTCTAAAATTAAGTCATTAAAGGTGAGATTCTTCTCATTCCCCTCACCTAATTTTTATTAGCCATCTATATTTGAAGAGATTAATTACACTTTGATCATTTCACTATCTTTAAACCAGGATAGTACTCAGTGGGTTTATTGTTTTTATGATGCTGGGAAGACACTCAACACTACACAGCAAAGATAAGCAGAGCTGAAAATGTTTTAATTTACAAATCCAGTTCCATAAACCAATTTACTGGGATGGTGCTGAGGCAAAATTAAAGTGGCAAAGGGAAAGCAAGGCAGGGAAGGGTGAGAGGTGGGTTCAGAGAGCGCTTTGCTGGCTGCCTATGCACGAGGGGTAAATTAAGGGCTTTCCCCTTTCTCCAGCTCCTCAGGCTGGTGGTGTCCATCCTTAGCTGTCCCTGCCTTGCTTGAGGGGCTGTGCTTCACCACCTACCTTGGCCAGGCATTCACCCTCCTTCGTAGGGACCTGTCTCTGGGCAGCACAGTCGGTTTTGTTCCCAAGAAGCAGAACAGCAACTCCATCCTCTGCTGCTTCCTGAGTGATAAAGAGGGGAAGATCAGCACAGCTTCAAAATCTTCCTTGAATCCCAGCTGGCCACACTGTCTACACACATCCTGGAACACCATGACTGACACCCATGGGTTTGGGCTAATAACAGAACTTTAAATTCTTAAATAAGTTCAACAGCATTTAAGAAATTATTTTTTTCCTCTTAAATCATCTGCCCATGTCTATTAGCAGGGCAGAACACTGGATGAGTTACCCTTGTAATGAATTCACTTTGTACTCAACTTCAGCAGCCCTCTGAAGATGCTCTGGCTGGGATTTACAGGCACTGAGCAAGGCGAGATCCTATTTTGCTTCAGCATTTTTGAACACTGACTTTGTGTCGACTGGAAATCTCTGACAAGAAGTTTTTTATAAGCCTTGAATCACCTCCCATTTCCCAGGACTCAAAGTGGACTATTCTTGATGTAAAAGCACTATCACTTCCAACATTTTCCATTCCTCTGCACTAGTTTTTAATTGTTTAAGAGCTGATCATTACCCTACCAGCGCTATCAACAAATTACCCTGCAAACGCTGCAAACTTGTGAAAATTGTCTGTATCTAACTTAAATCCTCCACGAAAAATTATTTTATAGCCAAAGCAATGCAGAATACCCTTTCCAAAGGGCTTGGCCACTCCTATCAGTCCCAAGACGTTGGGACCTCACCCACCTGGATGCAGCTGAGCCAGTAGCGCACGTCGGAGAAGGAGTACTCGGAGGTGATGTCGTACATCAGCACCACCCCGTCCGCCTTCCGGAAGAACTGCTTGGTCATGCTGTGGTACCTGTGGGCATTTCAGATCATCACCACTATGGTCTGAGGAGGTTCTGCCTAGGAGTGATGTGAAATGCTAGTGGAAAAGGTGGGAATGCAGGTCTACAAAACAGGCAAACCCCAGACTTGGCTCTTGTCCTCATGGCAGGGGCCACAGGAACAGCCTGAGTGCCAGTTTTATCTTAATTACTTCCTTTATTATGTTTTATCAGATCACATACTGTACAGAGTCCCTCCTTGAGCAGCCCCACCTTTGCTTAGCAAAGCCAAAAATATTCATTGCCCCTAAACTACCAGGAAAAAGAAAACCCCAGGTTGTGTCCTTAAGCAGCACAGCACCTCACCTTTCCTGACCAGCTGAGTCCCACAGGCGGAGAGCAAAGCGCTTGTTATCCACAACGAGGTTTTTGATCTGATAATCCAGTCCTGGAAGACACAAAGGAGGGTATTTTGATACTGTAGAGTTCTGCCCTGTGACAGAAGATGGATGGAGAAGAAATATGGGGCAGGGTGGTCTGAGGCTGCAGCTCCAGGGGTTGGTCCCAAGGGAACCTCTGGCTTTTCGATGTTCAATGGCTGGATTTTGGGAAGGTCTCTCATCTCATGATGAATAAAACCAGGTTGGCGAAGAGAGGAGAACGGAGCTGAAAGGCAAAGCAGAGAGGAAAGCACTGGGCCACTGTCATTGGCGCCCTAGGAAGGACAAGGAGGAGCAGCATTTCCTGCCCGTGAGCATCCAGGCGTGGGGAGTTGGTGGTTCTGGTTGGCCCCTGGGGACAGGTTGTACAGCACGCTTGGCATGAGCTGTGACAGGCATGCGGTGGCCACCAGCAGCTTGTGAGGTGGAGGAAAGGGAATTGCAGTGGGGATCCAAGCGAGTGCTGGGAGAGGGGCTGGAGGACACCTACCCACTGTAGCAGCGAGGTGGGGGTTGAAGGTATCGGCGTGCAGACGGTACAGGAACGATGTTTTGCCCACGTGGGAGTCCCCAACGAACAGCACATTGTAGAGGTGGTCTGGATCCAGGGGAGCTTTAGGACAACCCCTTGGGGCTCCTGCCCCACCTGCAGTCACAGCCCCTGGCTCTCCTAGGCTGTGCTCACCTTCCTGGCTCATTTTCTGACCAAACTCTTGCATCTTCTCTCGTTGAGCAACACTGCGGTCTTTGCTCTGTTCTCCCAAGAGCTGCCCTTGCCCCAGTGAGTTATCTCTGAGGTCCATCCCCAGCTGATCACTCCCAGCATCTTCTGGTCGCACCGTCACGTGCAGCGTTGATGCTGGTGGCACGTCTCGCTTTGGAGGCTCGGCAGGTCCGGCAGCCGTGTGCTCCGCTTCCATCGCGGGTGCTGTCTCTCCCTCCGGCCGCGGGGCCACCGTGTGAAGCCTCCCCTCATGTCCCTGTGCTGAAACCTGCTCCTGAAGCTCCCCTTGGGCTGCCTGTCCCGGAGCACAAAGCCGCCACACATCTGGAATGAGAACATCCTCCTGCATCATCGTTTCCAGCTTTTGGGTGTTGATTTGTAATGGCACCTCAGAGAACGGGGAGGCCAACGTTGGCACAGCGTCATCATGGCCCTGCTTTAGTCCTAGACCCTGAGTTTTCGCTACATTCCTCGCCCCTGCCTCCAGCGTCTCTCCCTGAGCCACTTCCAGACCGTGAGCTCCATCCAGAGGCTTCCCCTCTGTAGGAGCCCTCTCTCCCTGCAGTAATTCCTGTGCCCCCAGGATCTGCCCCTCAGGACCAATGTATGCTCCTGGTTTTGCATGCAGACCAGGGCCCTCTGCAGCAGTGACAGGCTCAGGACACAGAGCAGCCTCAGTTGGAGGGGGCACATGAGCAGCAGCAGCTCCTTCCCACAGGTCTGCAGTGGGAGATGCACCCAGACCTGCCTCCAAACCTGGAGTCAGGCTCTGCTCCCCTTCCGACATCCCAGCGACACCCAGAGGTGTCAGATCTGTCTCTCTGCTCCCTCCCGAGCCTGCTTTGGGCTCCTGCTGTTCTGTGAACAGCTTCACATCAGCATCAGCACTCTGGGCCTCCAGTGTGTCCAGGCTTTCAACCTCCTCCTGTGGTTGTACTCCTGCACCAGCCCCCTCTCCCTGTGTGCCTCGTGCTCCTGGTGGATCAAGCACAGACTCCTGTGGCAGCCCATGCTCACCTTGCGCTTGTGCCCCATCCTCCTCCTCCTCCTCCATCCAAAGGGCTGTTCCACCCTCCCCTCCCAATGGAGCCCCTGGGCTGGGTCCCCCACACAGCTGCAGATCTGCCTGGGCATCGTCCACCTCCACTGCCACTAACTCTGCTTTATCCTCCTGATCCAGGGGCTGCACCTCTATATCCACACTCCATCCTTGCTCTGTTCCTGGGGATCCAGCCTCATCTAAGGGCTGTGGATCTGCCTCTGTGCTCCCTCCCAGGGTCAGTCTGAGCTCATCCCTGTCTGCAATCAACTGCACATTGGCACCAGTGCCCTGGTGCTCAATACTGTCCAGGCTTTCGGCCTCTTCCCCTGGTTGTAGACCTGCACCAGCCCCCTCTCCCTGACCCAAGGTCACCCCCCTGGGATGAGGCACAGGCTCTTGTGGCAGCCTGTGCTCACCCTTTCGTTGCACCCCACCCTCTTTCTCCTCAATCTGAACAGCTCTTCCACCCTCCGCTCCCAATGGAGCCCCTGGGCTGAGACCCCCACACAGCTGCAGATCTGCCTGGGCATCGTCTGCCTCCACTTCCACTAACTCTGCTTTATCCTCCTGATCCAGGGGCTGCACCTCTATATCCACACTCCCTCCCTGCTCTGTCCCTGAGGATCCAGCCTCACCCAGGAGCTGCAGATCTGCCTCTGAGCTTTCTCCTGAGGCTGATTGGAGCTCACCCCCCTGTGCAATCAGCTGCACATTGGCACCAGTGCTCTGGTCCTCAGTAGCGTCCAGGCTTTCAGCCTCTTCCTGTGCTTGCATGTCTTCACCAGCTCCTTCACTGTGCCCAACTCCTGATCCCTGCAGATCAAGCACAGGCTCGTGTGGCAGCTCGCCCTCACCCTGTCCTTGTGCCCCATCCTCCTCCTCCTCAATCCAAACATCTGCTCCAATTTCTCCTCCCCGTGGGACTCCTGAGCTGAGTCCCCCACACAGCTGCAGATCTGCCTGGGCATCCTCTGCCTCCACTTCCACTAACTCTGCTTTATCCTCCTGATCCAGGGGCTGCACCGCTGAATCCAATCTCCCTCCCTGCTCTGTCCCTGAGGATCCAGCCTCACCCAGGAGTTGCAGATCTGCCTCTGTGCTCCCTCCCAGGGTCAGTCTGAGCTCATCCCCCTCTGCAGTCAGCTGCACATTGGCACCAGTGCTCTGATCTCCCACTGTGGCCAGGATTACAACCTCCTCTGCTGGCTGCACACCTGCATCTGTCCCCCTTCTTTGTCTCGTGGTCACTCCAGAGGGGTGAGGCACAAGCTCCTGCACCAGCTCATGCCCACCCTGTCCCTCTCCCCAGTCTGCAGCCCCATCCCTGGGGGGATGCACAACTGCACGGTCCCCCCCTCCCTGGGGGCTTTCTGGGCTGGCATCCCCACACAGCTGAGTGTCTGTCCAGGAGTCCTCTGCTTCCACTTCCACTAACTCTGCTTTACCCTCCTGATCCAGGGGCTGCACATCTGGAGCCACACTCCCTCCCTGCTCTGTTCCCGGGGAGTCAGACTGCCTTAAGGGCTGCAGATCTGCCTCTGTGCTTTCCCCTGAGGCTGATTTGAGTTCATCCCCCTCTTCAATCAGCTGCACATTGGCATCAGTGTTTTGGTCCTCAACAGTGTCCAGGCCTTCAGCCTTTTCCTGTGCTTGCATGTCTTCACCAGCTCTTTCACTGTGCCCAGCTCCTGATCCCTGCAGATCAAGCACAGGCTCCTGTGGCAGCCCACGCTCATCCCATCCTTGTGCCCCATCCTCCTCCTCCTCCAGCTGAACGGCTCTTTCACCCTCCCCTCCCCATGGGCCTCCTGGGCTGAGACCCTCATGAAACTTCATATCTTCCTGGGCATCCTCTGCCTCCATTTCCAAAACCTCTTCTTTATCCTCCTGATCCAGGGGCTGCACATCTGGAGCCACATTCCCTCCCTGCTCTGTCCCTGGGGATCCAGCCTCACCCACGAGCTGCGGGTCTGCCTCTGTGCTCCCTCCCAGGGTCAGTCTGAGCTCATCCCCCTCTGCGATCAGCTGCACGTTGGCACCACTGCTCTGGTCCCCAGTATTGTCCAGGCCTTCAGCCTCTTCCCCTGGTTGTAGACCTGCACCAGCCCCCTCTCCCTGACCCAAGGTCACCCCACTGGGATGAGGCACAGGCTCGTGTGGCAGCCCATGCTCACCTTGCTCTTGTGCCCCATCCTTTTCCTCATTCTCTTGGAGCTCAGTGGCTCTTCCACCTTTCCCTCCCTGGGGGGTTTCTGGGCTGAGACCCCCACAGAGCTGCAGATCTGCCTCCACCAGTTCCAGTGCCTGAGACTTAACTGAGAAAAGCCCACACAGGTCTGGGCTGCTCACAGGTGTTTGTGCTGGGGAAGGACCCTCGCTGTGCACTGCAGCAGCTCCCATTTCTTCTCCCAGCCCTAACTCTGGTTTGTCCTTCTCCAGCTGCACACCTGGATCCACACCCGCTCCCTGCTGTATCCCTGGGGATCCAGCCTCATTTGAGACCTGCAGATCTGCCTCCACCTCTGCCAGCAGCTCCATGTTGGTGCTGCTCTGGGCCTCCATCAGTTCCACATCTGTTCCCACTCCTCCTTCCTGGCTGTGGGTGAGTGGCACAGCCACTGCCAGTGGCTCCTGAGCGCCCGCGCTCCCTCCCTGCCCTGCGCCTCCCCTGGCACACTCACCCTGCAGCTGCTGCTCTGCCTCCCTTGGCTCTGCTTCCTCCACCTCCTCTTCCTCGCCCCCGGCTCTGCTGCTCCCTGCACGCTCAGCTCGGGCTGGCAGCACTTCCAGCACTTCAGAGTCCGCGGTCTCTCCCCGGGGCTGCACCTCCGGACTGGCCCGCTCCTCATCCAGCACTGCCCGGCCAGGAGCCACTGCCACCTCAGGGACACCATCCCCATGGGCTGCCTCCACTTGTGCCTCACCCCAGGATGGTGGCTCTGGCTCCAGGTGCTCTCTCAGCTCAGTTTCCAGTTTCTCAGGGAGCTCCAATGCCGGGTCAGCCCATTCCTGCAGCGCTGTGCCCGGGGCCTGCACGCATTCACCCAGAGACCCGCCTGGCTGGAGCTCATCCACGGCAAGGCACTGTCCCACTGCCACACCTTCCTGCCCAGCCTCAGGTGGCCCCAGACCTGCCTCCAAATTTTCTCCCTGGCTTATCTCCACTTCCTCAGCTTCTCCCAGGAGCTGTGGTTTTTTCCCACCTGTTTTTTCCTGCAACCACCCTGCTCCCTCCACCTCCATCAGCACCTGCTCTCCTGCCTCCATGCTCTCTCCCAGATGCTCAGCCACATTTAGCACCATCTCCTCCACACCAGCACCCTTTCCTTGCAGGAATAACATCTTCTGTTCCTCCTCTGGGCTCTCTCCCTGCTCTGCCCCTGGCTCCTGAGCCGTGTAGTGCCTGGCTCCTGTGGACGCACCAGCCTGTGTCACATCCGGAGCACGAAGCTCAGCTGTGGCTGGTCCCTCTTGCAGGTCTCCTTCAAGCAGCTCATGATGGACGTGGCCAAGAAGGGTCTCCTGCAGGACTCCAGGGGTTGTTCCATGGGCTGTGGCTGCCTCTGGCCCCATTTGGGGCTCAGCATTGTCCCAGGGGTGACAGGGAGTGTCTGCCAGGGCAGGGGTTGCACCCGGTGCCTGTGCCTTTAGATGTTTGCTCAGAGCTGCTATTGCATCATTCATCTCTCTTAGCAAAGAGCTTTGGTCAGAGAAACCTTCCTCTTTCAGAGATTCTGGGAAGGGGTCCTCTTCTGCAGAGCTTGCTTTCCCTGGGGCTCCTGAAATGTTTATTTCTGCTGGCAGCATTTCCCAAACCCTGGAAAGGGCAGAAAATGGGGGCAATGAACCAGCTCCCAGGTCAGGCTCCAGCTCCCTCCCATCCCCAGTCAGTCCCAGAGGGTCTCTGACCTACAGCCTCACCCCACCCCTCTCCAAACTGGATTTTATTTCCCCTCTGAGTGCACTTGGAGTTCACACAGGCAGCAATGGGGGCAGGGGAAAGGGGGATGCACACGCAGGCAGCCAGACCTGGAACCATATCCTGGCCTCTTCCCAGTACCCATATTGGCATCATCAGACAGGAAAAGACAACTCTCAGCCAGGTACAGCAAGTTCCTGAGCCAAGGGAGTGATGAGCTGGGATAAGAGATGTGATCTCCAGGGTGAGAGATGAGTGGGCGGGAGAGGATTCTTAAAAGGATGAAATGTCATTGTTTGCCTGGGGAGGGTGGAGGGAGGGCCTGGGGCTCAGCCCCAGCTCGCAGACCCCAGGGGCACACACGGGAGCAGCAGGACCCCTTACACTTGGTGGGTGCTCTTGGCTTTGCTCTCATTGCTCTGGGATCCCAGCCTGATCCGCATCTCGGAGCGGAACTTCTCGCTCTTCCCAGGACTCAGCTGCAGGAAACAGGGTGGGAAGAGGAGAGAGAAAAACGCTCGGTGAGGGAGAATATCCACCTGAAACGCTGCGGGGTTCACCAGCAGGTATCCAGCTGTGCCCACCCAAAAGCTTGGGGGTACCAGCAGTAAGATGCTGCACCCCCCTCCCTTCCCAAACATCTGCACCAGCCCCGTTTGAGAAAGCTTTTTGGGGAGGCAGTGCTGCAGGAGCACCCTGTGCTCTTGGGCTCCCCAGCAGTCCCAAACAGAACAGCACAAGGCCCTGGAGCATGGACCCCCTGTCCTGTCCCCACACACCCTGCTGGAGTACCTGTGGGGACATTGGCACCTCGATGGGTAACTCTGCCACCACTCTGTCCCTGCAAACACAGAGCACAAGGGTCGGAACAGGAACTCCGTTCTCTTCACCACATCCACCCCTGCACCAGGGCTGCCAGGGTAGTGATAGATCAGGTCAGCAAACCCCACAACCCTTGGATCAGTCCTATTGAGCCCTCCTGAGTGAAGGACACCCCCATTTCTCTGGCACTGCCCTCCAGGGACACATTCAGTGCGTGGTGCTGACAGTCCTGCCTTCTTCTCTGATGCTTTGCACACCAAACCATGATGAGCCTGGACTGTGGATAGCACTGAAGCACTGTGAGGCTGAGGCCCATCTGACTCATTCCCCATCCAGGAGGAAATGACAAACTGTGTGAGTGACACACGGTCACTGAGCTACTCACCCGGGCTGCCCCATGTGCTCCCAAACCACTGTAGCCCTCATTGTCCTCAGGTGGCCCTGGGTCTGCTGCAGCTGCTGGTGCAGGTGCTGCAGGTGATGCTCCAGTGCCCGGTTGCTCTCCTCCAGCTGCCGGTTTTCCGTGCTGGTGACTTGCTGGGAGCTGTGGAGGCTGCGGCAGCGCTGCTCCAGCTGTGGGATGGCAACCAGGACACTCACAGCCCGCCCAAATCCCCATTAATTAATTAATAACCATCTCCTCTAGACCCGGGGCTGAATTATGCCTCTCCCCGAGGATGGTGGGTGGGAAACTCGACTTGTGTCCTCTGGGGATGGAGGGGAGTGTGGGATGGGGGTGGCAAATGTGGTGTGGAGGGTCCTGTGTGACAACCTGCAGCAAGGGCTGGTGGGGACACACCGGGATCAGCTGTGCAGCACCGTGGGGTTGTTACAGCACAGCCCAGAGACCCCTAACACACAAAGCGAGGGTTGGGGCCAGCCCACCTCCATCTGCGCCGTGACCAAGCGCTGCACCTCCCTCTCGCTGGCATCCAGCACTCGCTGCAGCTCCTCACCGTGCTGGTGGCTCCGGGCCATGCTCTGGGGCGGCACAAGGACATTGGCACCCACTCATCCATCGGAAGCTGCCGAGGGGGTTTGGGGTGCTGGGTTCCCCCGGCAGGGACAGCGAGGGGAGAGGAGCAGCAGGGACCCACCTGCTGCTGCAGCCGCTGCTGTTCCTGCTGGATCTGCTGCTCCAGGACCTCGCAGAGCTGCTGCACGTCCTTGTCGTGCTCGGCCACACGCCTGTGGTGACAGCAGGGCCGGGGCGGGGGTGAGACCCCGCTACAAGGGGTGCAGGCCCCTGGGACCCCGCACTGCCCGCGGGAGCCGCAGGCTGCGGCCGGGTTTGCCTGGAGCGGGTCACCCAGCACGGATGTGTCCGGCAGTCCGAGTCCGGCCCTTTTGCCATCCCATCCGTGACTGTAGAGGGAGCCCGACCCCAAACATCAGCAAAACCTCTGCTCCGGCCGCTGGTGGATATGCTGAAAGCACCCAGGTTTCTCCGCACGGCTAGGGTGCCCCTCCAGGGCTCCATTCCGGTCCCCATCCCTCCTGTCCTATCCCTGTGCACTATCCTGGGGTGACTCACTTGTTCAGAGCCAGCTCCAAAGCCTCCTTCTCGCTCCTGGCTTCTTGGATGCGGTGCCTCATCTTGGCCAGGAAGTCCTCCAGGTTGTCCAGGAGCTGGGGCTCGTCCTGCCGGAGCTTCACCCAGAGCTGCCAGATCTCCTGTCTGCAGGGAGAGGGGAGTTGTGGGGTGAGCATCCCCCCAGAAACCCCAAAGCCAGGCCAGCTGAGTCATTTAAATCACACTTTTTGGGGTGTGTGGGGACAGATGAGCAGTGGGGTCACTGTGACGCTGTTCCCTGCTCCTGTACTTGGGCCAAATGATCCTCCAGGGCATTTCTGGGCTCCCTGCCTGTGCGGGGATCTCCTGCCCCAAGCCTTTCCCCCTCTACCCATCCTGCAGGGCACCCATGGGTGCCAAGCAGGGCACTTACTCTTCAGAGACGTTGTCTGTGCCCAGCTGCTCCATAAAGGCAGCGAAGTGTCTGCGCTCTTCGCTGTCGCCCCCTTCCAGCGCCGGGGCGGGGAGGACCAGCCGGACCCTCCGGGACGCCGTCTTCCGCCGCCGGTGCTCCCTGGCAGCTTTTTGAGAGCTCAGGAACTGCCCTGCTGACAGATATCCCAAATTCTCAGTGCCCAGCAAAGCCCAAACCCCAACGCTTCCCCCTCTACGGCCTCAACAAAGCACTTCGGCACAACAGGACCCTGCACCAGGTGAGCGTGAGCTGAGACCTGGGCATGGGGACGATTCATCCTGTGCCACACAGCAAGGGCAGCGTTTCACATCCCCCCGGGGAGCACCGGGACTGTGCCCAGGATCAGCCCGGGCTGCACTTACGGAGCCCGGCCACGAACTCCTCTGTGCCCAAGCGCCCGGTGCCAGCGGCATCCAGCCCATCGAACACAAGCTCCAGCTCCTCCCTGCTGCACGGGAAACCTTCCTCCTGCAATGTCTAAAACCAAAGCAAACCAGGGTAAAACCCCACCCATCCCACCACGTCCAGTCACCCCGGCGGTGCTGGACCCCAGGGGACAGCCCCAGCCTCACCTGCACGTCCGAGCGGGTGACGACTCCCGCCTGCTCCGTGTCCCTGTCACTGAGGAATTGCTGCACCCTCTGCACTATTTCAGATGCCCACGGTGGCTCCTCACTGGGGCCGGGTGCTGGTGCCGGGGCCTCCCCGGAGCCCTCACGCAGCTGCTTGCGCCGGCTGGAGCCCAAGCGCCGGCCCTTGGCGGCCGCCCGGCGCTCGGACATGGCCACGGCTCCGGCCTGGCAGGGACCCCGGCGGGTGCTGAGCCTCGACCCTCTCCTCGCTGGAGACCTTTGCTCTGGCCTGGTGGGACACAGCGGAGAGTTGGAAATTCATTTTGCTGCTGTCAAGCGCCCAAAACCCGACTGCTGAGGAGGGTTTGGCAACAGGAAGGGCCGCCCTTATCTCCGATTGCGCGGCGCGAACGGAGCCTGGATCCGCAGCGGCAACGGCTGCTCCCACAGCCATGCCAGGGGCTCCCAGCCCAGCTCCCACCCGTGAACAGCTTCTCCTGCACCAAGCCAAGAACCCACCCCAAATCTCCCCGTGTTCTCCCCCGGCTGTGGAGGATGCGCAGGGCACCAGCACCAGCAAGGGCCACCCTGGAGGTGACACAGCCAGGAGGTGACACCAGCAAAGGATCAGTCAAGGCCATGCTGGAGGTCTGAGCAAGATGTGCTGGTTTCACCTGCCTTCTCAGAGCTCAGCAGCAGCGTTTAAAGTTCCTCCCCCAGTTTTCACAGCTGTGAGTCAGCTCCGGGGAGAGGGTGCGACGCCTCGGGATGTTTCCACCACGCTGCTGCTCGCCCAGGCTTTTGGGGCCTGAGCTGGGGACCCCCAGTGCCCTGTCCCCAGCCTGGCTGGGTGGCCGTGTCACCAACAGCCACTGTGCCATCCCAGAGAGGGGCTGTTCCTTGTGTGGCAAAGCTGAAACCCCGAGGGAAGGAAACCACAGCCATGGGGAGCAGTGACACAGAGCCGGGGCCGTGCTGGATCTGGCTGAGCCCAGCTCTCCCCTCCCAGCCCGGGGAGACCCTCGGCTCCTCCAGCCCTCTGCCCCCTTCCTTTTGCCGTGAGAAACAGATCCTGCTAAATCCCAGTGTACATCAGAAATGTGGGAACAGGCCCCAAAACCAGCCCCAGCCCCTTAAAGCAAGAGGGTTTTCTGGAAGTGCTGGAGCCCCACAAGACCAGAAACACCTTTGTGGTGGTCCCAGCCTCTAAGACAGCACAGGTGGGAGCTCTGGGGGGCACGGGGGTTGTTTAAGGCATGGGGAAGCCCCTGGCTCCCTGTCCCAGCCCCAGGGCAGGTGAGCTGTGCCCACAGCATGATGGAGGTGCTGAACAAGCAGGGGGATGGGATGGGATGGG